>CAJQZJ010031933.1:7482313-7573329 GCA_907164525.1 Lophiomys imhausi | reverse complement strand
ACACACACACACACACACACACACACACACACACACACACACACACACACACACTGTGGCCTCAGCCCCAACTCCTCCTGGCTCTACTCCCTGCCTGTCTGTACTGGGGCATCATAAAGGGGGGGACAGACACTGGTGTGCACATAGTCTCCTGCCATGCAGGGCTGACACTCAAGAGTTCAGGCTCACCGCAGAACATCCTGTGTTCTTTCCAGCTGACCCATCAGAGGGTCTGACCCTAGGCAGGTCTGGCTAGCTGTCTCTTGGAAACTGTCACCAAAGATAACACAAATCATTCCCCTGGCCTCTCTGAGCTCCAGGACAAAGGGTAAGTCCCTGCTACTCTGCCCTCTTGACTCCTGGACCAGGTGAGGGCTTCAGGCTCCCTTCTGGCAGATACTAGTCAGCCAAACTCCTGTCAAGCAACAGAGCGAGGCCAGAGGCAGAGCTGCAGTCTAGAATTCCGACCACATGGAACTGAGGGAAACAGATGCTTCCAGCTTCAGAAGCAGACTGCTCACAGCAGATGAGACACCTCCCTGTCTAGGGACAGGCACCAGCTTTGCTCCAACAGGCTGGAGGAAGGAAGTGATGGACAGAGAGCTTTGATGGTTAAATATTCCACAAGCCATTTGAAGGGGGTCAAGTGGACAAAAGTTGAGCCTGAATGGGGTCTTGCAGGCCAGAAACCAGCCAACATTGGAACCCCACTTTCCCTCACCCCACCTTGTGAGGATATGCAAGACAACCCAGGACCTGGGCCCCACCCAGCTGGATTCTTTGCCCTTACAGGCCTGTGTACGGACCCTACCTAAGACCAACTGAGGTAAGACTGAGGTAAGACTTTCAGCTCTACTAAGGACCTGGCTCCTAATTCTCACTTGAAGGTGGGGTGGTTGGAAGGGTCATAGTTCCACTATGGCCTCTGTAGCCAAGCACTGATTCACAGTGAACCGTGCATTTGTGTCTCACATACTCTATGGTACTGGGCTCTGAAGCTTTTGGCAGACGGTTGCACAAAGGAGCAGGTGGCATATGCTAACCTTGGGAAGGAGGGGTCAGCCCCATTGTAGCCCAACAAGGTTTTCTGAGGAGGTCCTAGCAATTCCTAGTCAGATGAGGCTTGAATGACAGCGTCAAATCTCCCAGGAGCCTGCGGGCTCTGGCAAAGGTGGCTCCTCATTAGATAAACTCTCAGCACCCTCACCCCCCAGCCCATTTCCATACCAGCTACACACAACTGCATCCACTGGAAGCCAAGTATTTAAATGCCTAAGACTATGGCCTCGTGAGGAATGCCGGGGTGGGGGGTAGTCCTCATAGTGTCTTTGATAAGTAATATTTATAAAAGTGGAAATGTTGGCCAGGCATGGTGGCATGCGTCTTTAATCCCAGCACTCAGGAGGCAGAGGCAGGCGGATCTCTGTGAGTTCGAGGCCAGCCTGGTCTACACAGTGAGTCCAGGACAGTGAAGGCTGTTACAGAGAGAAACCTTGTCTCGAAAAACCTAAATAAATAAAATTTAAAAAGTAGGGATGCACCTTGGCTGACCACTCTGACAAAGGAACTGTCCAGCCCATTCCACCTTACCACAGACTCATTTATCCCCTCTCCACTTATCCACCCTCAATCTCCCTCCTGGCTGATCCTCAATAGACTGCCTTCCGCAGAACTCAACAGCAGACAGTCCCTTCCTTTGGCATCTTGTTTCTTGTCTCTGAGCCCAAGAGGCCTTGCATCTGGTCCTTTGTAATGCTGAGTGAGCAGTAGTCTGTGATCCAACCTCCTTTTCTGTGGACACTGGGTCACTTAAACGCATAACCAGTATGGTGGCACACTCTTGCAATGCCAACACTGTGGAGGCAGGGACAAGTGGCTCCCTGGGGCTTCCTAGCCAGCCAGCCTAGCCTACTTGGTAAACTCCAGGCCAGTGAGAGACCCTATCTCAGAATACAAGCGGAGCTGGAGACATGGGTTAATCCAAAGATTAATGCACATTCTGCTCCTGCAGAGCACCCACGTTTTGTTCTCAGCACCCACATCGGATGGCTCACAGCGGCCTGTAACTCTAGCTCCAGGGGACCCAGTGCTTTCTTCTGAACTCTATGGAAATCTACTCTCACAACTGCACATGCCACCACCTGATACATACTTAAAAATAGAATAAATCTGGGACTGGAGAGATGGCTCGGTGGTTAAGAACAGTGACTGTTTTTGCAGCTCATAACAAATCTGTAACTCCTGTCCCAGGGCATCCATTTCCTTCTTCTAGCCTCCATGGACTCTGCACATATATGGTGTACGTACATGCACGCAAGCAAAACACTCATACACATAAAAGAAACAGATCTTTAAAATATATTTAAAATTTTTAAAGAAAGAAAGAACAATGGATGGTACCTAAGGAAAGACACCCAAAACCCAAAGTTTTCCTTGTTTCCACATGTACATGTGTGCACTGCACACACATGATCACACACAGCAGTGTTGGTCACAGTGAACAGAAGTTGCTATGTAAGCATTTCTCCCTGTGTGTGTGTGTGTGTGTGTGTGTGTGTGTGTGTGTGTGTGTGAGAGAGAGAGAGAGAGAAAGAGAGAGCGCACATGCGTGTGGCATATGCAAGCATACACTTCCACTTCTTTGGAAAGTCACGTGCTGGAGCTGCTAGGTGGGAGAGGGGTGGGCTTCTCTTCACCAGCACCTGCCCGATGTCCTTTCCAATGACTGCACCCACACCGCTCCCAGCACCGTGCACAGGCTCCGGCTGCCTCCCGCCTTCTCCCCCTCCTGCTTTTTTGGTTCAGCCACTGAAGCGGACAAGCACTTATTTTGGCATATTGATGATTGTCCATCTTCCTCGCTGAAAGGTCTGTTCAAAACTTCCGTCCATTTCTAAATCTTGAACTTTTTTTTTTTGAACTCTTTACATATTGCAAGCAAAAGCTTTGGCGTATGTTGGGGACAACCTCTCACCTCACCTCTAGATAGCCTATTTGATTTTTTTTTTTTTAATGTGCTCTGATAAGCATTTGCTTTTTTTGTTTTTCATGTACATGGTTATTTTGGCTGTATGTCTGTGTACCACATGTGTGTCTGGTGCCCTCAGAGGCTAGAAAAGGGTATCGGATCCTCTAAGAACCAGAGTTACAGGTGGTTGGGAGCCATTACGGAGCTGGGCACACAAGTCAGGTCATCAGCAGGAGCAACAAATGTCCTTAACCTCTGAGCCACCTCCCTTACCCCATATTAAGTATTTATTCTTAACTGAGTGAAGCCTAATTTCTCAGATTTTTCTTCTATGCCATCCCAATTCTACTTGAAATCCTGTATCTTATCTAAGAAGCCTTTGTTTTCTGTAAGCCACAGAGGACCCCTGACATCTTCTAAGCCCTGCACAGCTTCAGAGCTTCTATTCAAGTGTCAGATCCATCCAAATGACAGGCTTTGTGTATAATATCCCACAGGAATGCCCATGTGTTCCAGAATAATCTGCCCAAGACTTTCTTCTTTCTGTTTGCTACTTAAACATCTTGCACAAAAATCCATCTCACCAAGTAACCCTGGGTCCCCCCCGCCCCAGAACTCTTGGTCTGTCCTTCATGGGGACTCACCTGTCCATATGCAGACAATGGTGTTTCTCTTCAATTTATAGAAATGTTTGTGATGGGGTCTAAGTCCTCCAGCTTTCTTCCTTCACAACACACGATGGCTTGTTGGGTAAGGGCACTTGCCACCACGCCTGACAACCCGAGTTTCATTCTTCGGCTCCACATGGTGGAAGGAAGAACTAATCCTCACACAGTGTCCTCTGAAACTGCACCGAAGGCCATGACACCTAATTTTGTTAATTGAATACTGGACATTATGACTGATATGCATGGAGGCTCTGGATCCTGTAACTTCACCTGACGTCATGTTTATTCTTAGAGTGAAACTAGCTGGACTCAAACTCTGTCCTCTTGCAGAGGGCAGACCTGACAGGGCTGGTTGATTCAGTTTCCAGCTGTCTCCACATTCTGCTGAAACTCTAGGGTCTCTTGCTATACAGATGCGAGGATGTGGGTAGGTCCCGGGACTTCTGCTCACTGAGACTCCTCTCTCTCAATATTCAATGGTTTTCCTAGCCCAAAGTTTCAAGCTCTTCCATGATCCTGCCACAAAACAGCTCTAAAGGCCTGAAAGTCACATGGGCAGGTCCTCCACAGCAACAGCCTTACTTCTCAATGCCATTTTTCTACCTCAGTTTTGTTTCTGTTGCTGTATCAAAAGACCCTGACCAGAAAAAGATTTATGAGGGAAGGGGTTTGTTTGGCTCACAGCTCCAGGGCAGTCTTCATTGCAGGGAAGTCAGGCCACAGGAACTTGAAGCAATCAGCCACATCACATCCATAGTCAAGACCAGAGAACAATGAATTACACATGCAAGCTAGTGCTCAGCTCACTTTGTCCACTCTTAGAGAGGCCAGGGTCCCCTGTCAGGGAACGGTGCCACCCACAGTGGACTGACTGGGCTTTCCCATCTCAATGAACATAATCAACATAATCCCTCATAGACATGCTCAGAGGCCAACCTGATCTAGACACTCTCTCATCAATAGGTCCTTTGAGGATATTCCCTCCACTCTGAGCTTTTGGCTGCTGTCCAGTGCCTCTGACTATATTTTTATGTATTTTCCCCAAGTTCTGTCATTGCTGGCTGCAGGGATGTTAGTATGGCCCCACCATTCTGTCACTGCAGAGAGCCAGACCCCCTGAGATATCAAGCAGCTCCCATTTGCACCAGCATAAATGAGGCTTAAAGGGTACCATTATGTGTGACAATACAGCCTCCTTCTTCCAGTGACCACCTAGAGAAAAGCCTGAGGGAATTATCAGATAGAGAAGGGTAGACTCAGCTTTGCCCAGCTCTGGTCACAGAACAAACAAGACCACAGGACTGGGAAGCTAGCAATACTATTCACACAGGCCTAAGACACTGGGAACACCCCCAGCAGGTACCCCAACATCACTGAGATACTGAGAACACCCCCAGAAGATACCCTATCATCACTGAGATACTGAGACATTAGGGACAACCCCCCCCCCAGCAGATAACCCAACATCACATGGTACTAAGATATTAGAAACACCCAGAGTGACCACCTAGTACATTCTATACTGCTGTGTTCTGCTCTTGCCTCCCCCCCAAAAATATCAATGGTGACCAGGAACATCCATCCTGGCAGGATAGTGTTTCACCCACCACTTCCCATCATCTCTCTAAACACCCTCAGGTCAAACATGGTCAGCCAGAAGCAGAAGCCGGGAAAAGCTGTTCTGGCACCTTAACTTAGGGCAGCAGAGCCTCAAAGCTGAAAATCCCACAACCCTTCTCTACTGTGCAAAGCCTCCTGCTCAGAAGCAGCCAATCTGATTCCTGTCTGTGTCCTAGGCTGACACACAGCCAGGAGGGTGCCCTTGAGCAGACTCCCCACACTGATGACATCCGCTTTTATACGATTTGGTCTTTGCCCATTATTTAATTAATTCAGGTCAATGGATAGCTTCATGCCTGTTATTAGCAACTAGGAAGCTGCATAACTGAAGTTCCACACATGCAGGCTCCAAAGTTACTGGAGAGGAAGAAATGAAGACAATAGTCAAGAGGGCTTTTTTTTTTTTCTTCTTTAGATTTTCAGGACGGTGTTTCTATGTGTATCCCTGGCTGTCCTGGACTCACTCTGTAGACCAGGGTGGCCTTGAACTCACAGAGATCCACTTGCCTCTGTCTCCGGTGTGCTGGGTTTAAAAGCATGCACTACCACGGCTGGCGAGGTGGGTTTTTTAAAAAATGAAAACAAAACAATAAAAGTAAAATCAAACATGGTAAAGTAATAGCCGTAAGAGAAGCTTAGCAATCAATATAAGCAGGCACCAACCAGATACTTTTGGGTTGACCTATATTTATCCTAAGATCAATTCTGCACCCAAGTCTTTGTTGATCCTTGGCATAGAGATTGCTTCAAGGTAAGAACATGGCAGGGAGACAACACGTGGATGAGAAGGGAGTTATTTTGGTGTCACTTGGTGAGGTGACAGGCTTGGGCTGGATGATGACTCACCTTGGTTGTCAACTTAGCTACATGTGGAACCAAACCCCAATTGTTAGATGCTCTTGTAAGTATTGCTAGGCACTCCTGTAAGGGTTGCCAGGCACTCCTCCTGTAAGGGATTTTCTTAATCTGTTTGAGTATCTGAAAAAGGAAGAGCCATTCTGAATCTAGGCCATGCCTTCAGGTAGCAGCCCACATAAAAGGACATGGAAGGAAGCAATGGTTTTGTTATCTGCTTCCCCTCACTCTTGCTGGCAAGTTGATCTACCCTGATACTGTGGCCAGTACTAAACCCAACTCCTTCAGGATTCCAGTGGAAACTGAAAACCAGCAACTGCCCAGGAATCCTCCAGGACTCATGTCAGACTGTAACTGTTGAGATGTGGAGCTTCGGGAACTGCACAACTACTGGACTCTGTCTTTCCATCATGAGCCAGCCATTTTAGACTACCCAGATGGACCACAGCCTGTGGGCCAGTTTATTAAATCCCTTTTGATATATATCTTCATCCTATCCATTCTGTTCCTTTAGAGAACCCTGACTAATACAAGCTTTCCTTCTAGACACAGTGGCATGGATGTCCCAGGATTTCCATGCTTCTTACACAAAATTCTCATCTCCAAATCTAAGTATTCCAGACAGGGACCTATCACCTCATAGGTCATTGCTTCTGTGGTGACAGATTAGCATATACAGAGACCAGTTGTCCCCTGTGTGTGAGGACCCTGCTAATGAAATGAGTAGGAAGGGGGCACTGGGGTGGGAGGAGCCATCTGAGAGATCTGGAGTGCCCTGCACAGCAGCAGGATTGGGAGCCATTGTACAAGGACCTTGACTGCTGTTCTCTCATGACCTCAGTGAGAACCCACCTAAGGCCCCAGAGCCACCCCAAACAGCTTTCTGTGCAACGCCTCTGCAGGGCCAAGGCCAAGCTACAGAGCCTTCCACCCAGGCCAACTTCAGCCTACCTTACCATAGTCCTTTGAAAGTTCAAGTCCCTGCCTGGTCCTGTCAGGAGGCTCCAGGAACACAGAAGGGTGGATTTAGAGCCCACTTCACTTGGGGTCATGTTTCATCAAAAATCTGGATCCCCACAACACTGCAGCTGGACCAGCCAGTGCTGGTGAGCAAGTGTGCAAACATGGCCTCCAGGACTGGTGAGTGGGACAGATTGCTACCTGGAACTTGACTCTTGCGCATCCAGTCCCTGGCCAGGGAAATAGTAAAGCAGATCTAAGATATTTCCTAGCTCAGTCTCCCTAGCACAGACCTTCCACATAGTAAATGTTCAATGCATGGCAGCGTGCTACTCCACCCGGAGTGTGAAGGAAAGGCTCCATTAGCAAATGACTGCAGCAGAGGTGCTGTGTTCACACAGGACATGGGGCCAACAGAGATGGCTCAGTGTGCGCCTGGCACCAAACCTGATGAACCAAGTTCAATCCCCAGAACCTACATGATGAAAAGAGAGGCCTGATTCCTATAAGTTGCCCCCTGACCTCCACACATAACACAAAAAGAAATAAAGTGCAATTATAGTATTTTTAATAAAACAATTCCTAGGTGCTAGAGAGATGGTTCAGGGAATAAGAACATTTACTGTTTTTGCAGAAAACCCAAATTCAGTCCCTACCACCCATACTGGATGGCTCCTAACTGTCTGTAACTTCAGCCTCAGGGGATTAAAAAATCTCTGGCCTCATCTGGCACCCACACTTACATATACATACCCACATACACAGGATATCAGAAAATAATAATAAACCCTTCTAAAATTAAATCTTTTTTTAAAAAGAGAGGGAGGGAGGGAGGAAGGAAGGAAGGAAGGAAGGAAGGAAGGAAGGAAGGAAATGGATCTGGAAAGACAGTTCACTCAAAGGTTAAAAGCACTTTCTTCTCTTCTACAAGACTGGAGTTAAGCTCCCAGCACCCACATCCAGTGGCTTATAACCACTTATAATTTTAACCAGAGCATTTAGTGCCCCTTCTGGCCTCCTTGGGCATTCACAAACAATGTGGCAGAGGCGTGCATGCATATACACTCTCAGTTGGGGGAGACAGAAACACACATAATAAACAAAAATCTTTTTCAAGCCAGGCAGTGGTGGTGCACACCTTCAATCCCAGCACTTTCGAGGAAGAGGCAGGTGGAGCTCTGGGAGTTCCAGGACAGCAATGGTTAAAAAAATTTTTTTTTTTCAAAAAAATCATTTTAATGACAGAGCATGGGCTTGAGTGATGTCTCAGTAAACTGCTTGCCACACAAGTGTGAGGACATGAGTTCCATCCCCAGCATCTACTTTAAGAAGGAGCACACCCCAGGTGTGTGGGGGGGGTAGTAGTGACAAACGCTTGTGATCTCAGGTCTGGGGAGCTGGAGAAAGGTAGGTGTCTGGGACTTCCAGGACAGCCAACCTGGACCTAATAGGAGAACTCAAGGCCATTGAGAGACCCTCTTTCAAAAAAGAAAGAAAGGAAGAAAGGAAGGAAAAGAAAAGAAGGTGCCCAAAGAACGGCAGCCAAGGCTGACTTACCCATGTGCACATTAGGCATTACACACAGAGAGACACCAGGAAAAGAAATCATGGCCTTTCACATGCTAAGTGCCTTATGACACCAGATTAAGCAGCAAACATAGACACAAAAGCTATACAGTGGAAGCCCAGGGACTGCACTGGCCTCCCCGGGTTGCTGGACCTTCTTGGTCCAGCTGCTGTGAGAAAGCACAAGAACATATGTGTGGGGAGGGAACACTCCACACAGTGGCAGGACTATGACAATTAGACACAGCTGGGCCACATGGCATAAAGGCCCCTTACCTGCCCCAGCCTCCTCCTGACTCACCCTCTCCCTCCCGCATCTTCCTGAAGCCAGCTGCACTAACAGATGCTACATTCCAACAATAACTCCTCACACAATGGCCTGAGCTCTTCCAGAAGGGGCCCAAAGTATCCCCCTCCCACCTCCTGCCTGAGACCTTTTGGCCCATATAGCCTTACTAGCCGGCATGGCGGCTGATTCTGGGATCCTGGTTTTCAACGAGGCAGCTGCTCATAGGCCCAGCTCCCTCACCCTGCAAAACGAGGGGGAAATGAGCAACTGCCCTCTGCTTCAGGCACTGGGTGTTTACAGGGGACATAAACATCGGGCTGACAGGCTTGGCACACAGTGTAAGCTCAGCCCCAGGCATGAGGCTGGCAGGCCTGTGACAAGTCACCATGAACTTGTTACTAGGAAACCAAAGGGGACATTTTATGACCTCAGCCCGCACCAGAGTATAGTTCATCTCAGGGCACAGGCGGCAGAGAGTGTCTGATGTGGACTGGATGGTCTGTGTGTGGGGACATATGGACAGACAAGGACTCCAGACATTTTTAATCACTGTCTGCGGGAGCAGTCACTCTGACAGCAGGTAGGAGCCAGAAGCAGTCTGACCAGATACACCTGGCTACAAGTCCGCTGGAGTGCTGCCTTCCCCACACCTAACACACACACACACAGCAACTGCCTCTTTTCTGGGAATTCCCTCTAAGCAGCGAAAGAGCCTAGAAACATCCATAGACATACAGACAGATAAGGCAGTACTGGGTCACAAGGGGCTAGTCCCACAGGGATATCCTAGGCCCCAGGCAGATGGCCCAGTGTTTCAGTTCCTCCTCTGTCACATGGCTCCAACGAGGCGCTTCCCCTCCTGAAGTTCAAATTTTCAGCTGCAAAATGGAGGATAGAGCCCCTTCCTGTGCTGTTAAGGCTGAAATACCATGGAAGCCTGCAGGAGCAATGTGGGGACATGCGTGGATCCTGCCCACCCCCTCTCTGGGTGGGGGTGAGTGCCAGGGTACATGGGTGAAGAGCAGAGGACAACTTGAAGAAAAACATTCTCTCCTTCTGCCCTGTAGGTCCCGGGAATTGAACTCAAGATTGTCAGGCTTGGCAGCAAGCACCTTTACCTGCTGAGCCATCTCGCTGGTCCTGCCTCTTCCTTCTGTCACCCTGTGCTAGGTTCAGGTCAAGTAGCCTGCCTGCTCCGTTCCTTACAAATGACCTGCACTCTATCAGGAGAGTGATTCTAGCGTAGACCCCGGGGTGGCCTGCTTATTCATTTTGCAGTGTTCTGTCTTACGCACTGCTCTGTGGCAAGCCCAAGAGACATGACATGATGAAGGCCAAGTCTTTATCTCTCAGGATTTCTAAAAAGACACTGCTGGATTTGGAAGGCCCCATTAGACAGGACAAAGCTCTCTGCTCCCTGCTGGAAAATGGCAGCATATCCACACATGGCTCTAAAACTCCCATTTCCTGCTGCCTCTGACAGGAAAGAAAAGCTGCGTCTGGCTTGATCCTGTGAGCCCCGTGCCTTGTCTGCTGTTGCATGCTTCTGAATAGTTACTCAGAGCAGGAGGGTAATGGGGAGCCTGCCCCACACACGTCAGGAAGGGCCCTTGCTTTCTCCAGCACAGAGACCCTACAGTACTGGGAGCAAGGAAGCTAGTGGAGTGACAGGTGAGGCCCACCACACTCCCACTATACTGAGGCTCAATTGGGTGGGGGTGGGAGGGTGAGGGTAAATCAGCCCACCAGCACAGGCCAGTTACTCTTAGGCCAAAATGAGATAGGAAAATGTTTTTAAGTCCCCAACCTAACCTGCAGCCCTCTTCACAGGTGTTTGGGCAGTTGGTCGGACCACCAGACAGGAGGGCCGGGCTATACTCACAGTTCACCACAGAGTCAGGACAGCTGGCCCTAAGTTCCCAAGTAAGATATAAATGAGACCCAGACTCTCCCCAGACCCCTGCCCAAAACTCAGCAGAGGCTGACATGGCATACAATTCAACAGATCCTGCAAATTCCTTGGAAGGCATTCCAAAGGACAGTTGTAATTGGTAGGGATACATTTTCTTTGGTTTGTGTAGCCACTGGGAAGGTGCCCATGTTCCTGTAAGCAACACTTCTAATGACACTCACTGGGTCACCAAAAGGGAGGCTGGGAGAAAGCGCTTTCTGCACAAGTGTGAGGACCTGAGCCCAGATCCCAAGGACCCATGGGAAGGCTAGACATGGCCGCAAGCCCATCTGTAGCCCTACTGCAGGCAGGACCGCCCCTGGAAGCTCATGGGCCAGTGTCCCGGTATAAGCTGCAGAGACAGAATAAAGCCCCAGTGAAGCAGAAGGTCGAAGACTGGCACCTAAGGGTGACCTCTGACCTCTGACCTCCACACGTGCACACACACCACACACATATGTACACAAACAGACATGAAAGTAGAAGTGGGGCAGGTGTGAGGAGGAGAAGGATCATCAAGAGTTGGGGAGGGGTGAATATGATCAAAATCCATCATGTTCTTGTATGAAAATGTCACAGTGAAACCCATTATTATATATAATTAATATATGCTAACAAAGCACATTAAAAAAAAACAATCCAGGCATAGTAGCATATAACCACTGTGATTCAAGCCCTTGGGAGGTTGGGGTAGGACTGTAGCAAGTTCCAGGGCAGCCTGGGCTACAAAGTGAGTATAAGATGTGACTCCATTCGCAAGAACATAAAAACCCTAGACACACTGAGCAATAGCTCCTCCAGGAAGCCTCCATCCTCCAAGCCTAGGTGTGTGTGTCCAGGGCAGATGCCACCTAGGTGGCATGGCATAAGATAGATGCAGTTCAAGGGCAGGGGGCAGGTCTCAGGTCTGCGCAGAAGCTGACCCTCCACTAGCACCAAGGCAGATTCTGCTGAGCAGCTGCCTTCAACCCCTCAGAGCCCTCTCTCCTTCCAGGGGCAAAGCTCTGACGTCCATTCTCGGGTTCATCCTGACACACTAGGAATAGCCTGCAGAAGCGCAGTGTAGGAGGGCTGGCTTCATGAGTCCATTCAGCCAGTCTCCATGCTCTGGGACCAAGAAGCCCAAGACAGGATGTAAGTGAACTGCACCAAGGAGAATCTATCTTGCACACGAGACACCAAGGGACACTTAGGAGGCAGCTCCACCCACGGGCAATGCTAGAGGTCCAGGCAAGGCGGCTTAGTCAAAAAAAGGGAAAAGGCCTTTCAATCCCTAGCTGTCACCACTTAAGAAGCCCAGTCAGTGTCTCGGCCTTAGGACAAGACCACAGAACAAGACTGCAGTTTCACAGTGTGAGCCCAGTGCTAAGGTCTGCCTATGAGAGCCTCCTACCCTGTCCTCTAAACCACAGACTGCTCTCCACCTATTACCTCAGCCATCAGACTGAGGAACTTAAGTAGTGCATCCCCAACTCTACTCTGGGAAGAGATTTTATTTTCAGCCTTTCTCAGACTATAATAGGTTGGTATGCACTCTTCCTAGGGGTGTGTGAACAGGGGTGCTTTCTGAAGGGGTCAGGAGACATTTTGTTGTTGTCATTTGAGAGAGTCTCATGTGACCCAGGCCATTTTTGAAATCCTGATTTCTCCCATCTCAACTTCCAAAGTGATAGCATTGTAGGTATGCCCTACTATGCCTGGCTTTTTGTCCCTTCTGCCCAGTGGTCCTTTTCTGTAAAGTCTGTTTTAAAGCTCACCCCTCTGGGAAAGCTACTTGGAGTGAACATAAAACACCCCAAACATACCTCTCCCAACTCACCCCAAGCTCCCATGAGCAGCACTGAACTTCAAAACTCTAACAGCAGATTTTAACTTTCTCTGACAGTGTTGAGCAGAGGGAGAATCATGAGGGAGGACCATGAGGGAGGACTCTGGGCTGGGATATAGATGGGCTTCCACATGAATGAGGGTCCCATGCAGGGGTACAGCCCCTGTTCTCTACAGTTAAAGAGCACTGCACAGAGTGGCCAAGGCCTGGAGCTTTCTGGCATCAGATGGGAGAAACACAGTCACCTCCCCAGGTCACTGCCAACCCTGCCACCCCCTCTGTACCTCAACTCCCCCCAGGGCACAGAAGGACTCCAAACATCATTTATATACCCTTAAGAATTCCCCATCGATGCTGACACGATGCGCTGAAAGCTGCAAACGTCATTTTATAATGCAATAAAACATGCAGCTATATGCTTACAGATAAATTACAGTCCCTGGCTTGGCATGAGTCCGTTTGTTTAAGACTGAAAACTAATTCACCTCAGAGGACACTGATGTCAGAGCAGGCTCTGCCATGACAGACTGTGGTGTCTGTGACCTCAAACGGACATCTGTGCATATCTCAGGACAGAGATGGAGAAACTGAGGTCCTTGGAGGGACTAAGCAACCCGAGGCAGTAACACGGAGCAGTGCCAGGAGAGCTCACAGCCTAACACAGGTGATGCACACCCTTGCTCTCCTGGGCCCTGGGAATGCTCCACCCACGTCACCTGCACTCCAAGGGCCCTGAAAGGCAAGAGAAAGGCAGGCCTGAGAGGTGGGGTCAGACACTTGCAGGGCCAAGCCATTATGCAAACACTGGTGCCAATTTTTAGAGCAATTGAAAAGCAAGCCTCTCCTTTTGGGTTTATTTTGCTTAATAATGGCATTTTTAAGTGGCAGCGTTTTGTGTTCGCTGCCTCAGCCAGCTGCTCTGAGTACTTGATCACACATTACTTCACAGTCTGAGGAGGGGACTTACAGCACCCGGGAAGAGAGCCTCACCCAATGTTCCTCATATGCTGGGGTCCTGCTCAAGCCCCTGGAAGGACATTTGAGACCACAACCCCCACGGCCCAGCTCAGTGGCTCAGGAGCCACATGCGGCCGTCATGTAACAAATAGATCTGGACCAATCACACACTATACGCCCAGCCAGGGGACTGACTGACTGCGACAGGAAAACTCAATTACTCGTTGGCAGCTGTTCTGCAGATAACGTTGCAGATAACGTTGCTCTGGCAATATTTTGGGTCAATCGGTTCAAATGAAGTACATTCTTCCGATTAACTTCACTGTTTCTTCTCGCTTTTTAAATGAAGTACATTCTTCCGATTAACTTCACTGTTTCTTCTTGCTTTTTAAATGAAGTACATTCTTCCAATGATTAACTTCACTGTTTCTTCTCGCTTTTTTGATGTGGCCAGGGGGAGAGGTGTTCTTGGTCAATTAGCAGATGAGGTCAGAGCCCCTGGGTGCTCGTGGTGACTGTAAGCACTCTGTGGTTCGTTCGTACCAAAGGGCGTTGCTGTCCATCTCCCCAATGGTCCCTCTGGGCAGGTAGTTACTAATGTCATGTTTTACAAAGAAGGAAACTGAGGCACATTAAAGCAAGCAACCTATGAGCAAGACCATGAGACCAGGATATGAGTGTTTGAACGCTCAACCCACAGCTGCAGGAGTGACTGGCTAGTCCAGTCAGACGGTCAGGACCACCCACAGGTGGGATAGAAGGCGGCTCGGGTCATGGCTAGTCTTGGTATGCTGTGGGGCTATAAAGGATCTAGGCAGGTCTCAGAGAAAGGCCTTTCTGAGGTGAGTGTGGGCAGATGCTACATGGTGAACCAGGACCCCTGGGGGGGAGGGGGGGGACAGAGGCAGCCAGTGCCTGTCCCTTGTACCCTTCCACCCAAAATTGCCTTTGTGCTGCTATCTCCCGTCTAGAGCACATGGTCTCAAGGAGGTAGGCCTGGAACTCCACCTCCCTTTCAAAATGAAGGCCTGGTCCTGGCTAGACAAACAGGCAAGGGTCAGCAGTCAGGCAGCAACTGAACAAAGGCATGGCTGAGTCACTGTGTACAATGATCCCTCGAGGGATCACAGCTGGAGCTGCAAGGAGAAAGCCACGTTAGGGAGCCAGTGCTTAGCACCCCCACCACCACTACACCACAAGCTGCAGGGTCTGGCTGGGTCAGGGTGGCTTGGAAGGGCCCTGGAGCTGTGCAATGCAATCACCGCTGCTGCTACCACGAGAGGATACCATCCCCAGCTGCTGCCTCCTGCCCTCCCAAGGCTGGCTGTTTGTGTAATGGGGAAACATCACTACCAGTTTCAGAGGGAGAGGTACCAGGAAAACATCCTTCCAAGGAAAGGAGAAGAGAAGGAAAAATAAATAAATAAAAGCGTAGAAGATTTATTAAACTTGAAGCACTGGGACCAAACTGCATGTTAAAGACTCAGACTCACTCTGCTTCCCTGGGATTTCCAGTTCAGTAACTGCAGGGTCAGGGGTTAAGGAAGCAGCTTGTGGCTGGGCAAGGCTACATGCTCCCCAACTTGGATTCCTATGGGGGCAATTCCACCTTGGTTTGGATAGAGACCAGCTGAAACCAGAAGGGGCACAGGAAGAAGGAGGTGGGCACCCAGGAACCAGGCAGAATCGTCACGTGCGAGTCCTTAGAGTTGAACTCCATCATATGAACCATGATCCGCACGGCCACCTCCAGGATAACATGGGGAGGTATCAGGATATTTCACACCTGGCCCTAGATACACAAGACCTACAGGGTCCTGTCCTTCCAATTCCCACCTGTGCCAACCTGAGGGACACTGTCCGAAAACACATATTAAGACTTGGGGGGGGGCATCAGAAGAACTGTCCTCAGTACCGACCCAGAGTCCCCCAGCCTCTATGGGACCACCCGACTTGGAGTACAAGTCTGGATTGACATTTACTAGCTGAGTGACATGAACCAGTGCCATCCTCCCTCTGGACTCTGCGAAGTGGAGGCCACAGAAGAAGTCCAGAACTCACAAAGCATGACAAGGGAAGGGTACAACGTGTGGTCCTAGCAAGAACAGCCAGAGAGCACTGCCCGTTGCTGCTGTCCTCACGGGGCCATTGATGTCACACAGTACGCTCCAGGCATGTGCTGAGGGCTGGAATATTCAGACACAGGGCCTGACCTCAGGACCCTCCAGCCCACTGGAGACATTTAACCACCCAACCACAAAGTCTCTAAGATAGCAAGGAGAGGCACAGGTGTTGTGGGTGAAACACACAAGGCTTCCCAGGGTGATAGGATAACCCTGTACTCGGTACATATCCCCGAACTGCAACACCAGGGCAGAGGCCTCATGCCTTGGGGATCTACCTCGTGCTGTGCCACCAGCCTGAAGGCACTCCCCATCGATGCTCTGTACCCTAACCTTCTCTGCCTGTACCTGAGTGTTCCAAGTCCCTCTCTGACCCTAGAGATGGGTCAGTCACAGTGGTATCTAGCAGGCAAAGGACTCAAGGCCTTGAATAACTTTCATGGAACCCTTTTCCCTCTTAGGCACTCTTTGTAAGACAGGAGGATTCAACCAGATGGCTGAAGGCACTCTGGGCTTCCTGCCCATGGGATCATCCCAGGCTTCCTGGCAACCCATTTCGGAATTCCCTCTGCCTACAGGTGAGGAATTTCCAGCTTTCACAGAACTGCATGACAGGGCTGCCAGCCTAGGACAGACAAGCTAAGCTGTGGTGGGTGAATTCCGGGCATGTCTGACCTCGTCTATGGGCTGCATCTGGCTCAGAACAGCTATGAATGCCGTCCAACACAAATCATAAGCCTGCTTCGGATATTATAATAGAGAGGGGGCATTAACTCTTGAGCATTAACTTTGTAGATAACAATATGTCTCATCACATTCTCACAAGGTTAGACGCATCTAATAGAGACCTTGCAAACAAACACGCTGTGCTCCATCTCTGGAGACACCCCAGATGCAGGGAGGGGTTTGAATGCAGCAAATCCCAGTATGGTGCCCAAACCCCCAGTACAGGGCCTTAAACAGAAGGTGCTCAGAACATGCTAACCCCAGCACATCTGATTCCTTTCCTAGCTTGTACACTGAGAAAAAGAGAGAGAGAGAGAGAGAGAGAGAGAGAGAGAGAGAGAGACTCCACAGAAGGAACACATTTATCTTAGAACAAGGCGTTGTGTGTGGTAAAAATGAGGATAGCAGTCTATCCCTAAGGAGCCACAAGCTTGGGAGAAAAGCAGACATACAGGTCAGGGGCTGCCAATAACAAACTAGGTCCTGGGGGGCAAGGCCTGGGTCCCTCCCTGTCAGAATAGGGTGTCTGGCCCCTCTCTCCATCCCACTGTTGGGCTCAGGGTGGGCTACCTCCCTTCCCTGGCAGAGAGCTGGGTAATCTCACACCGGCCACATGATCCCACTCATCTGACCACAGCAGGCTGCAGAGCTAGGCCAAAGGCTCCGTCATCCCTGTGGGGAAATGACCCAGCTTGGCCTGTATGTTGGTAGAGGGAAAAAAAAATCCTCAGAGGAATTAATCCCCATGGAGCCATTAAGAGATAGACAGCCAGCTCTCCTGCCAGCCACAGCCTAAGCAGGAAGCTTTAAGACCACCTGGGCCACAAGCCCCACTGCTTAGAACCTGCCCAGCGTGGTACCCAAAGGCCAAGAAAGAGGAACACAGGGATACCTCACCTGAGCTGCCTGCCCAGTACCACTCCCAGAAGCTCCAGAGGAACATTCCAAGAGAAGGGCCACCAACTGTGGCCAACACCAAGGCACCAAGGCGATTACCGGGAGGCTGGGCAGCCTTCTAGAAGGCAGAGGGTGCACAGCAGGCAGGATGCCTCTGACTCAGCCAGGCAGAAACCCCAGCTTCTGGCAGGGACATCACAGAAAGGACAGTCAAGGCTGGCTCTGCTTTGAGTGCAGCTTTTCCCAACTGCTGAGCCTTGGGTTCTTTCCTCGTGCCCTCCCCATCGTCCTTCCTCTACTTACTCAGCCAGCTCCTCCAGGCTCCGGTAGACGTCATCGTCATTCTCAGCTGTCTCCTCTGAGGGAAAAGCCCTATAGAGAAAAGGCAAAAATGAGAACAGCAGATCTCTACATCCCTGCCACCATGGGGACCTGCCCGCCATCCACCCTGGGCCCCACTTGACTGTGGAGGAGCAGCTGAGCTTGTTACCCCCTTCCACCGCTCCACATTACAGACCCAGCCCTCGAGGCTGGTGGGCTCATGGGAGCAGCCCCTGGGCCATGGGCGAGTCAGCTCTTATCTATGTCTCCAAGCCTCAATACCCCCAAGAGGCACATGAAGAACCTGATCCACAGGCTTTTGTCCTCTGCCACCACACTGCCATTATCTACACAGCAGTCGTATTCTGGAAGGTTATAGAAAAAGTATGTGGGTCCCCCAGGATACTGTGAGCTACGTACGGCACAGGGAAGGCAAGAGGCCAGTCCCAGTCCCTCCACAGAAGGGAGTGAATCTAAGCAGCTGCTCAGTACCTGCTGCTCTTCAGAGCCTGGGAAGACAACAGCTGTCATCCACTGGGACCCAGTAAAGATAGGGAAAGTCCTAAAGAGCTCCAACCCACCCATCATGGCTGCCCATCCACAAAGGTGTGCTGTCCTGTGCCCTCCTAGGACAGCACCTTGGGACAGGAGCTGTGATCCTGAAGGGCATCACTGGACAGCTGTGATGCCCAAGGCATGTGCCGCTGCCTCCACAGTCTCTAAGTCATCATATCACAACCTCACAGCAGTACCCTCCCTCCTTATCAGTCCCCTAAGCTGACCTTCAGCTTGTCAATGTGTGGCTCCAGCCACGGCGGGGGGGGGGGGGGGGGGGGGGGGGTGTCTTCCTCTTACAACCATCCCCATTAAGCTCCTCTGTGGTATCCCCCAACAAGCAAAACTACACTCAGGGAAGGTGACAATGGGCTCCATGAAGTCAGATCAGAGGATGCTCCCAGCCTCCTCCTCTAGAGTCTAGTGGCTAGATGACCTGGCACACTCACTCTGGTCTCTGCCTGGTATGCCAGTTCATACTGATCCTTTCTCTCCCCCAAAACCAAGCCCTGGAGCGGCTGGGCAGCCCTCTGATTCCTCCTCTCAGTCTTCCTCCCAGGTAACCAGGGCTTTAGAGCCCACCATCATCAACCAAGCCATCCCAGTGTCTCCTTGATGGCGGCCTCCCGCTTCAGCCGCAGCCCCCACAGTTTATATTCCACCAAGCAGCTGGAGCTTGTGTTCAAAACATGGGCTAGCCTCATCTCTTCTGGGCATCAGCCTCCAGTGGCTCCTACCTCCCAAAGACAAAGCCTGTTGCAACTTAGTCACCAGCACCTGCTCTTCCAGACCAGCACATGCTCAACGGGTGGAGGGGCCTCACCAGAGAGAGCAGCTATCCCACCCTGGAGCACACCTTAAACATCTCTGTCACCCTCCTCCCAGCACCCTACCTTAATCCTCCACCTGATGCAGACCATTGTCTGCTTGCTTCTAGGCCTGCAGCCCCTGCAGCTTCAAGCACCAGAAGAAGAGGAGCTGTCACCTACCCTGATCCCCCCAGGGCCATAGGACACTGTCTGTCCAAACAATTAACACACACCCCTTCAGTAAACTAAGCAGACCAATACCAGTGAGCAACTGCTGAGGACAGAGCACTGGAGAATCCATGTTGGCAGGCCAAAGGTGGGGACTAGGGTTCAGCTCAGAGCGTGAGATATGGAACTCAAGAAAAGGGAGTCATCCTGTGTCACCCTCCCCCCATTTCTTGCAGTTAGACTTCTTAAAGCTTTTCACATCCCCGTGAGACAGAGCTGGCTGGGAATCCCTTGTTTATCTCAAGTTGAGATGTTTCATTACTTTTTTTTTTCCATGAAAATCTCACTAGTCTGTGATTGGGCAATCCCTGATACCTCTGCTAACTCTGTGTCCCCAAGAGCCATCTCAGGGGGCAAAAGACTGGGGTGAGCTTGTGGGGAGTGTTTCTATTGATAGGAAAGACTGAGAAGGTATATGGCACATGGAGTATGCCTGTGAAGCTTCGGAGACTCTGGGTCATGCAAGTCTACTGCAGGGCCTGGGGTCCAGGAGTGTGTCCCTGTGTCTAGCTGAAACACACATGCCAGGCACAGAGAGGACCTCCAGAGGCAAGGGTAAGGAAAGAACTGTGTGCATTCAGCACCAGGGATTTGGGGAAGACACGGAGAAGTTCAGAACATGCCACGCCAAAATATGTCTCTTTTGACATACTAGCCAAGGCAGGAAATGCTACTATATTTACAAAGCCCCTTAAGCAGCTAACAGGCTAGAAAGATGGCTCAGCAGGTAAACGTATACGCCAGCAAGTATACAATGATCTGAGTTCAATGCCCAGGGCCCAAATGGTGAGAAGAGACCCAACCCCTACAAGCTGGCCCTTGACATATTCACAGATGATGATGATGATGATGATGATAACAGTCATAGCAACAACAAGAACAAGTAATTTAATGAATAAGTAGTAACAATTGCTGGAGAATGGCTACACTCAGACTGGCTGAGCTTCCTGCTAACTGGACAAGAAGCTCTTCAGGGTGCCGCGTTTGTGAGAGAGCTGTCACCTCAATGGTGCAGCTGGACTTTTCAATGGTACAACTGCCCTTGAGTCACCGATAATCTCTGGGTAGAACAGTTGCTTTCATCTGTCAATGGCACCTATCTGGGAAGACCAGGCCTCACCCACATTTCCCCAGGAAAGTTACACAATGGGAACAAGAGCCTTCATTCTGCAAAAGAAAGAACTCATGTTTAGAAGGAGAACGTTGATGAATGAGGAAGGAGGCTGGTTTGAGGAGAGAGCCAGTCTGAGGCAACTCTAGCCTCCTGAGGACTCACTCCATCAGGGTAGTGATGGTGGCTTTAGTCTCCAGATATTCCTCCCTCCCCTTCCTAGACCCACCCACCCACCCACTCTGCAGTTTACTTCCTTTTTTTTTTTTTTAATTAATTTATTTATTTTACATAGATGAGAGCTCAATCTGCATGTACCCCTTCATGCCGGAAGAGGGCATCTGATTCCAGTACAGATGGTTGGGAGCCACCATGTGGTTTCTGGGAATTGAACTCCAGACCTCTGGAAGGGCAGACAGTGCTGTAACCACTGAGCACCCCTGTTTACTTCTTAAAGCTCAGGATGATTATGCAATCTTTGACCAGAGGCCCCTTACTGAGAAACCTGTGCATGTGTCCAAAACTAACTTGGTTTGCTCCAAGGGGAAAAATGGTTAAAACTGTTTCTCTCATTAATCCACTTTACATCAATTTAACACCAGGCCAGCCCAAGTGTTTTTTTCTTACTGCTAGAAGTAGCAGAAACAAAGATGCCACTCTCCACCTGCTATCCTACCCTCAGCAGACAGCAAGAGGACACCCTGGGAGGAGGGTCCAGACTGCCCAGCAGGAGTCAAGCATAGGCCACTCCCCTGGAGAATCCAAAAGGCCATGGAGGGAGGCCAAGCCAGAGACAGATCAAAGGCAAGAGAAGGCAGCCAGCGCCTTCAAGAGCTATAGGCCAAATCCACTCATCTCCAGAGGAGACAATGATACCCCGTTAATTAAGTCAAGTGTCCCCCTGCAGCCCCAGGTGCACAGTTCAGCAGGAATCAATCAGAAACACAGGCCCAGCTGGGGACTGGCCTTGGCGATCCACACTGGCAGGGATCCCCTCCTTGCCTGCGGGACGGGACAGCTGGCATTTTCAGTGTACAATGATTCAGCAGTGATGGGGGACCACCTCTACACCAGCCTCCATCACAGCTCCCCCACCCCCACTCCCCAGCTCAAAAACTCTCTGTCCCCATCCTTACAGCAGTCCCCCTTCACTTAGATTAACTGCTGTCAGCCAAGCTGCTCTCTCTACATTTTAAGCTTTTATATTTTTAAATACTTACTTTGGGGGTGGAGGGGGCTCAGAGATCTGCCTGCCTCTGCCTCCCAAGTGCTGGGATTAAAGGTGTGCACCACCATGCCTGGTAAAAACATTTATATTTAACTGATACAAAATGTATAAAAGTACATGCTTGTGGAATAGCATATAATGTATCAGTATACCGTTTCCAGTAAGGATGATGTCCCTTCTATAATATGAAAGAAAGCATCACTATGGTTAATTCTGGGTGGTAACTTGACTGGATTTATTTCAGAGTCACCTAGGAGAAAGGGAAGCAGACACAGAGTGTGTCTGAATGTGGGTGGCGCTGTCATACAGTGTGGGGGACAGATGGAGTAACAGTGGGAGAAAGGGAAGGTAGCCTGCAGCACAATCATATTCTCTCTGTATCTCTCTAGGCATATATGTGCTTCTCCCTGTCTCTCTCTCTGTGTCTACCTTTTCCTCTGTATCTCTGTCTCTCCTCTCCTCCACCATGCCCTCTCCACGACGCTGAGCCGAAACTTGCAAAACCATGAGCCAAAGTCAACCCTTCCTCCCCACGGTTATTTCTCTTGGGGACTTGGTCACAGTGACCAAAGTCAGACAAGCACTACGAACTCTTATTTATGATAAAATAAAAGTTTCCCTCACATAACGAAAAAACGTAAAGCCCCTTTGAGTCCTGCAAAAGTGTGATATGCATAAAACGACGGTGAGAAAGTGCAGGGTTCACAGGTGTGCACACGTGTTGAGGGCACACGCCTGTAGTAGTTCTGGGATTTACAGAACTATTATAGGGAGATTTGCAGCCCAGCTAGCCATGTTGTATGCAGTGATGAAGGAGGGACTGCCTGAGACATGAGGAAGGCAAGGACCAGCCCCCAAGACATACACATATACAAACTAGGAAGGAGGGGCACAGGAACAAGAGGGGCAGGAGGAGCAAGAATACTGGTGTTAGGCATCCATCTTTTCTGTTTCAACCTGATTTCTTTTTAACAGTCTTATATACATGACTGCTCTAAATTTCTCCTTCCCACAGTGTTTTGTTTTTTGTTTTGTTTGTTTTTTTTTTTTTGGAGACTTTTAGCGTCGGTTCCTCCCTTTTGTCATTTCATCCACCTGCCCCACCCAATGGAGCTAAAACAGGCACGTTAAAGGTGGGAGGATTATACCGCTACCCATAAACCTTTAATACCTTCATTGGAGCATCACTAGCTGGGGCCACAAAGCCCTGGAGAGCAGAGCTACAAATCCAATTAATTTCTGCCACAGCCAAAGACAGGTGACTTGCCCAGGCGGGACAAGCAGTCGACGCAGCCCAAGGCTGTGTGGGAGGCTGTGTCAGCACCGTCCTGTTCCAGTCCCCTGTCCTGCAGTCCCCACACTGGCTCCACTTCAGCCTTTGCACAGCTCCCCTGTGTCTGAAGTCTACCCACCCTACACACACCTAAGTCCCAGCATCCCTTGACTCAGTGCAAATCCCACCTTGTGTGTAAAGACTTGGCCACTTCCTCTCTAACCAGGTCATATCTGAGAGCAAAGTGGACAGCACCACAAGGGTACAGATATATGGACAGACACACAATGGCACAGATGTATGAACGGGAGATGGGCGAACAGATGGGTGGGTATGTGGATGATAGAACCAAATGGAAGGGAACAGAGCACACTAGCTGGGTAGGATAGACAACTGGGTAGGAAAGGGACTAGACTCAGATGTGTGGGAGAACATTGTGTTTCAAAGGTCCTTACACCATCCTTTCTCTCTGAAACCACAGCAAATGGCAACTTCGAGCTAGAATGGGGGGGGGGGTGATATTTTCAAAGAGTACTTGAGAAACAGCAAGGATTTGAGGCTGCTCTTGGGAGCAAATGTGCCAGCCTGACTGAGCCCCGGGAGTCACATTTGTGCAGAGAATGGGGAGGAAGGAGGGAGAGTTTCCCAATCCACGCTCCAGCTGCAACTTCCTAGGAAATGTGGGAGCAGACGCTGACTGAGATCACTCTGTATCCCACCCTCTGTCTTCAGGTGCCAACCTCCACCTACTCCCAGTTTTCCCCAGCCCTGGCTTTCCAAGGCACCTGTGCTGGCTTTCCAAGCCAGTAGCGCTGATCTGTTCCTATTCATTAAAAAAGAGATGGGAGCCTGAGAGATGGCTCAGCAAAGTCATTTGCCACCAAACTTGGGGACCTGAGTTTGATCTCCAGGACTCATATGGTAGTAGGGAATCGATCGGCAAACTATCCAACTGACTTCTGCATATTCATTCTCTCTCTCCCCTCCCCCCTCCACCTCCTCACCTAAATGTTGTTTAAAAAGAAGAAATAAGAAATAAAAGAGGCCACTCTTTAGTCTACACAGAACACATCCTGGCCTAGACAGGCAGAGAGAGCAAGCCAGATTCCCCAGCGTGGGTGAGGTCCTCTCTCCGTCTCAGAACATTCCTGAACGCTCACTTCCTCATGCCCACTTCTGGGAAGCCAAGTTTCCCCTGCACTGACAAGGGGATTAGGCGGATACCCCACAGGAAGAAAACTACACCAGGCAAGAAATCCTCAGCAGCTCAGACCCAACAGCAGCCAGACCTCCAGAGCACCATCTAATTCCAGCACCAGCCCCTCACCTGACCCTCCTACCTCATGAAGCTGTCCCTCCATCTAAGGATCCAGCTACTGTACTCCAGAGTCCACATCTGACAGCACAAAAGTGTCTTTGGCCAGAGGATAGAGACTCGAGAGCAGACCATTAAGGAGGCACCCAAGCCCAAACTCAAAATAAAGCTCAATCTGACTTTCAACAACTCCATCTCCCCCTCCTTCCTTTCCTGCCTCCCTCTCCTTCCAAGGTATGCATGGGGTGCTTGTTCAAGCTGGCCACTGGCTATTTGTCACAGCCCCAGGAGCAGCTGGGGCTTAGCAATTTCTACCTTAGAACTTCTAGGCCCATCTCTGAACAGTGATCTCCACCGAGTGCAAATACACTGTCTATACCTGCAGCTTTGGTTGTTAAGACAGAGTTGGCAGAGAAAGGACCCCAAAGACAGCTGCCCTCCTTCCACAGCAGGGAACTAGCCTGGGAATATAACTGTGCCTGATTCTACTTGATAGAAACTTCCCTATCCAAGAATTCCTCCATCCCAGAATAGGGTGACCTCCCTCACCTCTGTAAGCTAGGCAAGTGCGCAGCTTTCCAAACTGGCGGCTGCAACCATGGCCCGGAGCCAAGCCACTGCCCTTTACTCCCCTATACACTTACCCAAGTGAGCACTGGGGAGAGGCCATTGCCCACTGCCTCTACCTGGTTCATTCCAGCAGGGCCGGGGGTTTTGGAGGAAGGAACCAAGAACTAGGCCCCCGAGAGTAAGAGATCTGTGTTTCCTGGCTCTGCCCATCTTAGCCACACTGCAAAAGGTCAGCAGCACAATCGTTTACAGGGAAATAAATCAGGAAAGGCTCCCATCCAAGTATCACCCCCTCTGACCATCCTTTATGTGGTGGTGTTGGTCAGCCTACAAGCCCACTCTGCTGGGTCTCAGGTCTCGTAGTCCCCTGGAGTCTCTGTAAGCACCAGCTCCAGTTACTAAGAGCCTTCTCCTTGCTGGGCGTGGTGGTGCACGCCTTTAATCCCGCCTCTCGGGAAGCAGAGGCAGGTAGATCTCTGTGAGTCCAAGGCCAGCCTCATCTACACAGTGAGTTCCAGGACAGCCAGGGCTGCTACACAGAGAAACCCTGTCTCGAAAAAAAAAAAAAGAGCCTTCTTAAGTGGCCTGCAGGACCACCCAGATCACCTCACAAGTACATAGAGGCCCTGACCTCCAAGTTCTCCTGTACCCTGCTGTTTCCTCCCACAACAGACTTGAAGAAAAATGTAGCCTTGAAACAAACGTGGCCCCGGAATGCACCTGGCTTTGGTACAACTCGGTAATCAGACCATCTCACAAGCATGGGACCCAAAATTTGTTCTCCGGGCTCTGTAGACATCTCAGGTGGATGTGACCTGGCTTGAGACAACAGCACGTCCCTTTGTTTTTCTAGTTCTGGTTCAGTGAGAGCGTATACAGTGACCCCGAGCCTGTACACACCTCACCAAATCATTGTGTGTGGCATCACCCACCAGTGGCCTGGTCCTTCATGGTCTGGCTGTGCAAAACATGAGAAAGGGTAACGTAGGGCCTTGAGCCTGTGTCCTGCAAGTGAGACAGCCAGAGGGCTCGGGTGGGCCGAGATGCATCTATTCTACAGGGAGAACCAACAATCCCCATGTGCAGGGACCTATAAGGCAACACGTTCAGGGCTGGAATGGGTACAGACTGGTCGCCAAGTAAGACATGGTGTAGACAACATGACTTGTGGGCGTAGGCCAGGCCTCCACATTGGACCCTGACACTTCCTCAGACCATAGAAAGAAGAAGGAACTGAGAACAGAGGCCAGCATGAGTGACAAAATGGCTGAGCCATAGACCCCTTTGGCACCATTTGCCAGGGAGAAGGCAGCCAAGCAGAGTTGAAAGGCACACCAAAAGCCTGGGGGGATGACAACTACTTAATTATTCAAACAGGCACCTGGGTAGCCACATCCTAATTGGCTGGAAGGCCTTGAACCCCTGTGTCTTATTAAAAACAGCTCCCCTGCTAAACAGCTCCAACTGTCAAAACAAGCCCACAGCTGACTTTCCGCCCAGTCCAGACAGAGGTGGTGCCCACAGCCACACCCCCAGCAAGTTCTCAACAGAGCAGGTCAGTGCCACACCATGAAGGCAACAGAGAGCAGGGGAGGACAGCAGCATCCGCCTGTGAAAGCCCGAGTGGCTGCAGCAGAAAGCAGCAGGAAGCCAGCCTGAAGAACATTCTCATTTTGAGTTCAGAGGTCCAGGTTGGAATCAGACTTACAAGAGTGGGGACCCAAGTTCCTAGCCTCCGTGACCTCATCTGGTAAATGGAGGCAAACCCTGCACTTCCACACAATTAGCAAAGGAGGCAGCAATGGTGATCCTGCTTTAAACAGAATAACCCCCATGGCAGCCTGCCAGGTGGGGAAGAGTCTGGTGATGTAGGAGTTCAGTAACCACAAGTCTACAAGTCAGGCTGGAAGTATGAGAGGGTCTCGGCCACCTTTAATGGGACTTGGAAAGTGGGGACAATAAAGCAAGGCCACTGCCATAGCCCTGACAGTGACCTCTGGTCTCTGCCAAGGCCCAACCCGGGTGGGGACAAGGGAAGTGGGGTGCAGCTGACTGAGAGCCTCCTGGGCCCAGAGCCAACAAGGCAAGACTCCGAGTGACCCCCAAGTCCCACTGGAACCCTGGTGGCTTGCATCTAGAGGCCCAGAGGAAGACTTGCTGATATCAGGGGCAGCACAGAAACAGGGCTCTGCTCTGCCCTGCCCTGTCTGGGGAAACTTGGGGGAGGAGCCTCTGCTGATAACCAGGGAGTGTTGCTTCCCCAGCATCTAACACACTGAATTCATAGGAAGCCTCCAGCCGGCAGAGGTTTGGTACGAAGAGGTCAGCGGATGGGTACACAGGGCATCCACCCCTAAGGTAGCCCCAGCCCTGCAGCCACTCTGTCTTTATTATCAGCTCTAGCTCTATTTCTGTTGCCGAGATGAAAACAAAACAAGACACCACTGATCAAAGCAACTTAGGGGAGGAAAGGGTTGACCAGGCTTACAGTTTGTCACTGAGGGGAAGTCAAGACAAGAACACAAGTAGCCAGTCACATCATATGCACAGTAAAGGGCAGAGGAAAAAACAGTGCAATCACACTGCACTACGCTCAGCTAGCTTTCTTCACTCTTACACGGTTTAGGCCTAGGGAATGGTGACGCCTACAGTGGGCTGGCTCTCCTATATTAACTAACTAGACAATCCCCACAGACACCTTCACAAATTTATCTGATCTAGATAATGCCTCAGTAGAGGCTTTCTTCCCAGGTAATTCTAGGTTGTACCAAGTTCACAGTTAAAATTAACCAACACAGAGCTCCATACTGCAAAGTCTCTTTCAGGGGTCATCTGCCCAACTGGAAAAACCCCACTGGCATCTAGCCTGAATAAACACTTTAGGATGGATCCCCCAAGAACCAGGCCCTGGGCAGGCCTTAGGAAGGCCCCAGTTCCTTCCTCATGCTCTGGCATCTAGAACAACCCCCTGAATCACATGAGCCAAGACATAGAACTGTAGGCACTCCACATAAGTAGAACAGCTTTGACTGGTTTGTGTCGGTGCCCGCCAGAGTCAGAAGGAACAAGAATGAATCCACAGGTCTTGAATTTGCCACAGTCCCCACAACTGTACACACAGCTAGCTAGCTTCCTTCACAAGCACAGGGAAGCTGAGGACATGGACAAGACCTGCTTAGGGAGCTGGAATGGGGCACTGCTAGGGGCTCTCTGTACTACCAAGTCCCCATGTGACCTCAGGCAAGACCCCTCCCCTCTCTGAGCTGCCAAGGGGAATGGAGTGACACAGCAGCTGGAGGCTCTCCTCCATCCCACAACATCCTGCCAACTTATTGCTGGGAAATGAGGGGTCAGCCCAGTGGCCTTGGCCTTGGCAGGCTGCCTAAGGCAAGGGACCTTTCCCTTGGGGTTCTGATGTGATCAAGATAAACCAAGGCCTGTCCCCTCAGAGCATGGCAGGCACCACTAATCGACCACCTGGGCTCTGCTGAGATAGTGACAGTCTAGAAAGCAGACTAAGGAAAAGGGTACAGAACCTCAGGGAAAAGCCAGCTTTCCTGGTCAGCTTTCTGAGGGCAGTTTCTTCCAGACCTCCATCACTACAGTGAAGAGATAGGATGAATACCAGAGACTGGGCAATTTTTTTTTTATTTTATTTATTTTATGCATATGAGTGCTCTATCTGCATGTACACCTGCATTCCAGAAGAGGGCACCAGATCACATTGTGGATGGTTGTAAGCCACCATGTGGTTGCTGGGAATTGAACTCAGGACCTTTGGAAGAGCTCTAGGCAGTGCTCTTAACCGCTGAGCCATCTCTCCAGCCCACAGACTGGGCAATTAACTCAGGCCTATAAATACCAGCCTTGACTAGCCACCAGTGAGAGGCAGAACAGAGACAAGACACCCTGTTCAGCAAGGAGGCACCAGTACAATCCACAGCTTCTCTGTCAATTACAGATCAGGTGGACAGCCTACTTCTTATGAAATCCCAAATATGCAGGATGCTGAAGTCACCCCACCCCACTTTAAGATGGCTGCCTAGGCCTCTGCTGGCAGGGGCAGAAGCATAACCCCAACAATCACCTACTCAGGCATCCAGGTGAGGGTGCCATCAGTCCTGGATAATAGGAATGGTTCCTTCATGGTGATGGATGGGGCTCCACCCTGTTCTCCAGAAACAAAAGCATGCAGATTGATACCCTACATGATTCCTTTTCCCTCTTTTCTTTCCCAACTCAACCACTGCCTGATCAGAACCCCCAAGTACCTTTCCCTGAATGCTTTTACCATGAGAAACACCATCCCCTTCTCTATCAGAACATTCTAGAATCCTGCTGTCCTTCCCCGCACGCACTGTCAGATGCACTGTCAGAAATGCCAGAATGAGAAGATCCTAGCCTACCTGAGGGTTCACAGCAGTGAGACACATGTGTATTTGGGGATGAGCCTGTACATATGTGTGCTTGATCTCTACCCCACCCCCAGCCTCTGCTGCCCATAGTCTACTTACTGCATATGACCTTGCAGACCAAAGCCATGGCCAGGACAATTCAGGGAAGAGCTCAGGAAGAAAAGCAAGCAGGCCAGACAGGTCTGTGGCTCCCACCTGTTGCTTCCCCCTAAGCTGTTGTCCTATTGTTACTGATCAGTGATGGAACAGGTTGCTAATTCAATCAGGGGTTCCATGTGAGCTGGACCCCAAATTAAACACAAAGCAATCTGAGATAACTGTCTCCCTCCCCGGGAGGGAGCATCCTAATCACCGCTGCCTAATCATCCACTAGGCTGCCTCCACTGAGGTCCTGCAAAGGCGAAAGTTTCTCTCCTTCATCTGAGCTGGCCACACAGTCCAGCTCAACCCTGACAGCAGGTTCACCAGGGCCAGGTGGTCAGGATGCTTGATGTCACCAGGTGGGACAATTAAAACCATCTTGCTGGCAGCTGAGCAGCTGAGCGATGAAAATAGCCACCTCCCATCCAAATCTCCTCTCTCAGACAGTCCAATTACCTGGAATTAGTCAGGCAGTGCCAGCTGGGATGTGGGGTGTCACCCACTGGGTGGACGCCAACAAGAAAGCAGGGACATTTCAAGAGAGAGAGAGAGGACTCCAGGAGCTAGCTGGACCAGCTCGGGAGAAAGGGCTGGGTTAAAGACTGAAACCACAGCAGCACAGGGCCTTGGCATCATGCTGAGACACTGATGGATGGTGGCCCTCCCTACCCAGCATATATAGTGTTCCATAGGACACATACTTCAGGGTACCCAAAGCCTACCCAAGTCCTTTGGCTGAGAAGTCTCACTCCAAGTGGCACCTAGCAGCTTTCAGATTGTTAAAAAAAAAAAAAAAAATAGGGGTTGTTTGTTTGCTTTATTCAAAGGCAGTTACCCTGGTTTTTTTGGATTTTGCATTTAAATCAAAGGTCACCAGCCTGGCAAGGACTCTTATTTCCTGAACCTTATCTTCCTGAACCACTCTCTGAGGATTAGCCAATTGCATCAGACTGCGAGGTCAAGCACCCCCAATGGGATAAGACATAGTCACAATGTATGCCAGGGATAAAAGAGCTATGTTGAGCTGGGTGTGGTGGCCCACGCCTTTAATCCCAGCACTGGGGAGGCAGAGGCAGGCAGATCTCTGTGAGTTCAAGGCCAGCCTGGTCTACAAAGTGAGTCCAGGACAGCCAGGGCTTGGTACACAGAGAAACTCTGTCTTGAGAAACTAAAAAAAAAAAATAAAAAATAGAGTAAGTCACGTTGGCTTCAGTGTGTTGCTAGTGCAGTTTGTGTCCTGGCAAACCCCCTTTGAAAAAAGAATTTCCTTGCCAAGATCCTTGCCCTTTGTCTGTGTGTTCCTTTGTGGGTAACTGAGACGATTCACTTTTGTTTCTAACAAGGTGGTTCAAATGTCCCAAGACGGGGTCAAGGCATTGCCCTCGTCACCTGGAGACGTACTCCCTCATCATCTGAGGTGCCCAGTGAGGAAGTGGACCCTGATGGGTAACCTCCCAGCCACTGGAGACATGAACACAGCCTTACGGGGCAGAAAGGGAGAAACATCAGCAAGAGGTTGTCTATCATCCACAGACCTTTTACCTGTGACTGGACCTGTTGAAGGTACTGGCTCTCCCTGTGGGGACCACATCCCAGAAGCCCTGTGGCCCAGGAGCTGCAAAGTGTCAGGAGCTCCCTCTGGACGCCCCCCCCCCCAAAAAAAAAGATGGAAGATCTGACTCTCTAAAGCAGTCGGTGACTCACCAGGCATGCGTTTTCATTCCAAATGTTCTGTTGTTCTTAGATTTAGATTCGGGTGTGTCTGTCTGATATGCTGAGAATCCGCTCCATACTGAAGAACTGCTGTTACAACTCCCAGTACCAGGAACTTTCTGTTTCTCCCACCCAAACCACAGCTTGACCCCAGCCACGACCTCTGCCTGGCCTACCCATCACACAGTGCCAGTGACGGCAGCCCTGTTCTAACAGTTAGGAAATAGAAACAGCCAAGAGGCCTATCCAATGACAAACGGCCCAGTAGGTTATGGTCTGTCTGGGTGGGAAGCTTTAAGTAGGAGGAAGCAGGCTAGAGAGAGAGAGAGCTCAGCAGTTAAGAGCACTTATCACCCTTGCAAAGGACTTGGGTTTGGTTCCTAGGACTCACATTGGATAGCTCACAGTCACCTGTGACTCCAGTTCCAGGAAATGTTTCCCCCACTCTTCTGGCCTCCACTGGCACTGCACACATATGGTGCACATAAAGACAGCAGACACTCAGGGAGGAACTAGGGAGACGGCTCAGCCGCTAAGAGCATGTGTTGTTCTTGAAAAACCAGGTTCGGCTCCCTTCACCCACACAGGAGGTTCACAATCATCTGTAACTCCTCCACAGGCACACACATGACACATATACATACATGCAGTAAAACAACCATACACATAAAGCTTAAGAAAAAAAAAACATTGGGGACACTCTGACCTTGTCCCCACCAAAGTAACCATGAAAGCAGGCTCCAAAAGCCACACAGCACGTGACTCTGTGGATATAAAGTGTTAACATAGAACAGGACAGGGGTGACAAGGGGCTGGGGGTGCCTGCTTCCTAGACATGAACTGCCTTCTAGGGAATTAAAAACATTTTGGAACTAGCACAAGTTGATAGTTGTGAATGAAGCCAATGCTTCCAAAGGGCGGTATAAAGTGAACATATTTACCCAGGTGAGATCTCACGTGCCTGTAATCCCAGTGTTGGGAAGACAGGGGCATGAAGATCAGGAGTTCGAAGTCATCTTCAACTATACAGTGAGTTCAAGGCCAGCCTATGCTACATAAGACCCTGTATCTGATAAAAAAAAAAAAAAAAAAGTCAGCCGGGCGGTGGTGGCACACGCCTTTAATCCCAGCACTTGGGAGGCAGAGGCAGGCGGATCTTTGCGAGTTCGAGGCCAGCCTGGTCTACAAAGCGATTCCAGGACAGCCAGAGCTGTTAAACAGAGAAACCCTGTCTTGAAAAACCAAAAAAAAAAAAGTCATTTCATGTGTGAATTTTATCTCAACACCTAAAAGTCAAAGAGAAGGCAGTATGGTGGGGCTGGCCTGGAACAGTAAGTACTCCAGGAGTGGAAGCCAGCTCTACTCCAAGGAGCAATATTCTAGACAAGAGCCGGTTCACTCCACAGGCCCTGAGGATCTGCCCCAGAGGTGGCCTTCTGTGAGTCCTGACTGCAGTAACAAGCCACCCCAAACTGTGGGGGAATAAAAAAATACAAGTTTAGCACCTTACAATTCAGGAGACCACAATCCAAGTCCAGTCTCCCAGGTCTCCCAGGAGCATCGTTGTGTCCTGCCGGGAGGCTTCCTTGCCTTTCTGGCTGCGAGCTCAGACTGCATTCCAGGTCAGACCGTGCATCATCCCAATCTCTGATTCTGCCATCATCCCTCAACTCTCCAAACCTTGCCTCCCTCAATCCCTCTTATCACAAACATTCATTAACCCGAAAAAAAAAAAATCACACCCGTAGGGACCTATTTCCCTGTCACACCTACAAAGTGTGTGCCCAAAGATTAGGAGGATGGTGGATCTTGGGTTAATGGGCTACATAGCCCGTGGATATCATTGTGTACCGGGGGCTTCACACCAAACAGACCCGGAGCAACTGAGGGGTGATGACAGAAACACTAAGCACATCTTCACCTAACTTCACCTAGCTCATGGGAGCACCCTTCCCCAGGCTTCGCCTTGACCTACAGACAGTTTTATCCTTTAACATGTCCTTCTTCCTAGCCATTCTGACCTCAAGTTAGGACATCCCTCAGGCTTCAGGTGGGTTATGGCTGGGACAAGAACTCCTCCACTCCACATCCTGGGATTCTCTGCCCTTCCTCCTCCTCTGCCCCCCGTCTGATTCCCCTATTAAGTGGGCTGAGACTCTGATTAAGTCTCTAATTCATTGCCTATGAGAAGTATAATTGCAGCTTTTACAGAAAATCAGCTCATTATACAAAGTGTAAGGGGTTGTGAAAAGGATTCTTTTTTAAACTGCATGCTAGGCTCCTGTCCAGCTATTGGGAATCCAGGGAGAGTCCTTGGGCAGTGTGGGCTTGGTGTGTGGGATTTCAAACAGGAAAGTGTTTGGCTAAACAAACCCTTCTGCTAATTACTAACACCAGGAAGCTATTTTAGATGAAGAAATGGCCAGTTATCTTGGGAAATGCCGGTGGGGCCCTCTGAAAATCCAGATCTCCATGACAATCTCAACCCATGTGAAAGAGGAGAGAGCAGTTAGACTCAGCCCACTGAGCAGGGTCCTGGTTGCCTGGACTTACACAGGGGCAGGGCATAGAAAATCACAGACACTATTTCCTCTAGAATGATCCAGCATTGGTCAGACCAAGGAGAAGACAGAATAGAGTCTAGCAGTGAGGATGAGATTGAAAGGAAGGCCATGGGTGGGCTAGGGTTGTCCAAACACCACCCTCCACCATTCAAGAGGCTCCTACCCCATTAAAAAAAATTATCTGTTTAGGGGAGTGGTGGGTGTGCCATGGCACACACATGGAGATCAAAGACACCTTGCAGGAGTCTGTTCTCTCCTTCCACCATGTGATTCCTGCGATTGAACTCAGGTCCACAAGCTTGGCGGCAAGTGCTTTCACCCACTGAGCCACTTCGCAGGCCCTCCTCCCTCATTTTTGACCTGTCCCCAGCACCTACTTAGGCTCAAGTAAAAGGGTGATTCAGTATACTTAGTACCACAGTTATGCTCCAAAACAAGGCTTGGCGGCTCTTGCAAGCTCTAAAAGGTGACTTCTCACCTGTTGACCCTAGTCTGGTAAGTCCCCTGGCAGACCCTCTGCAGTCCTCCAGGCCTGGGCTTAGGGTCACACATCAGTATGTGAGAGAGGACCAAGACAAAATGACTGAGGTGCCCCATGACTAACTACCGCCACATACCCACCAGCACGTTAGGGTCCCTATTGGCAATGTCCTGGCCTGTTGTCAACGGTGGACAGAGGAGAGGAGTCACCAATCACTCTCCTCTAGACTCTGTTGCCATTATGTTATATGTTATATATATAGAGTCTTCTAGACTCTGTTGCCATTATGTTATACGTTATTTATATGAGTCTTCTAGACTCTGTTACCATTATGTTATATGTATGAGTCTTCTAGACTCTGTTACCATTATGTTATATGTTATGTATATGAGTCTTCTAGACTCTGTTACCATTATGTTATATATGAGTCTTCTAGACTCTGTTGCCATGTTATATGTTATGTATATGAGTCTTCTAGACTCTATTGCCATTATGTTATATGTTATGTATATGACTCTTCTAGACTCTGTTACCATTATGTTATGTTATATATATATATATGAGTCTTCTAGACTCTGTTATCATTATGTTATGTTATGTATATGAGTCTTCTAGACTCTGTCGCCGTTATGTTGTATGTTATGTATGAGTCTTCTAGACTCTGTTACCGTTATGTTATATGTTATGTATAGGAGTCTTCTAGACTCTGTTGTCGTTATGTAATATGTTATGTATGAGTCTTCTAGACTCTGTTGCCGTTATGTTATATGTTATGTATAGGAGTCTTCTAGACTCCTTATGCCAACTGATGGCATTATGTTATTGTGCACTGTGTGAAGTTTATCCTCATAGTATTCAAATCCTGATTTCTCCCACTATCTGGTTTCAATCTAGACATGGCACTGTAATGCTTAGTCTAAGAATCTCCTGTCTCAAGTTTGTGTAAACATTGCTCCTCATTTATTCTCTGCTTTGTCAATAAAGCTGATCAGCCAATGACTAAGCAATAGAGAGAATAGGGTGGGACTTCCAATTCCATCAAGGGAGGAAAGGGGGAGAGAGGAAAAGAGGAGGACTGAGCCACAAGGAGAGGTCGAGACGCCACCATGAGGAAACAGCTGAACAACAGATAGAGCTGTATCAATACTAAAATGCAAGTATCATGGGGATTTTGGCTGGGGGGGTAGCTAGGCTAGTTTAGAGGGTAAGAATAGAGAATAATAGTGCTCGTTACTGTCCTTTCAGGCTAACTGAATAAATCATAGCCTCTCCATCTCGTTATCAGAGAAAACTGCTGCCTTTTAATTTCAGGTTATAGCCAACCTCCCATCCACCTTCTTCCCTCATCTGCTAACATGGTTCCTTCACTCAACAGTAAGGACTGTGGCTATGAACTCAAACTTTTCCGCATGCTGTGAAGCCTCTGGTCAATCATGGAAGCAGAGAGACGTTCCCATGCTGACCAGGGAGGGCACCACTAGGACAGACATGGGAGCTGTTCTCCATAGTTTTGACTCTTTTGTAAGCCACCACCAGGGTCTCATGGCCAAGTGCAAAGACCCAGGAAAAAGCCATTCACTGTCCATGGGGGAGCTCAGCCTTGACGGGTAGGGAATGGCAGCTGGGTCACACCCAGACAGCCTTGCCTGCCTCCCTCCCAACCCCCGCTGTCATTAAATCACAGTTGGCTGACAGCAGGCCACCCCAGCTGGCCTCCCTCCAGTTTGGGGGTACTATAATGAGACAGGGGAAGGGGACACGCTTAGGATTCTATGCAGGGTAAGTGTAATGGCTGGAATCTGCTGAGAGAACGTCACTTTTGTCTGTGAATACACAATGCAGAGCGTGTTGAACCAGGTGGGATGCACAGCTGTGATGAGGGCCATCACAGTGACAGGCCAGCGTGGCAAAGAACTCACAACTGATCAGTTCCCAAAACAAAAAGCCCCAAACCATGTGTTTTTGTGTCCTGAAATGGCACTACTTAACTGAGCATCTTTAAGTGGAGCCTCTTGGGGACTTTACATCGGTAACTTACAGCAGGGAAAGGCCAGGAGCTCAGCAGGTGTGAGCCGCTGTGTAAAGCCCAGCGTCCTGATGTCCTTTGTTTAGTTTTTACTTAAAGTTTGTTTTTGTTGTTGCTATTGTTTTTGATAGAGGTCTCACAAACTTGATGTAGCCCAGGCTAGCCTTGATGTAGTCCTGGCTGGCCTTAACTCTTAAACATGCTTCAGCCTCAGGTAGAGTATAGACCACCAAATCAGCTCTTAGCTTTTGGTCATTATAACCCTAGAAGCACTGCAAGCATCCTTTTCTGTTTCCTGTTTTGTCTGGAAATATTTTAAAACAGCCTGTCTTCTGGCTAATGAAAAGAAAAAGGCTTTGATTCAGAGGAACTCTCACATCCCTGAAGAACTCATGCAGCGAAGTCTTGTGGATACGCTGACATGGTGCCTGACCTATGACTCTCTGTAAGTGAGCCAACAGCTACCACTAAGGGACCCTGTGCTCCCCTAAGTGTGGCCCTGCAGAAAAAGCAGAGTACACTAAGGCAACACTCAACAGATAGCAACCTCAGGATGTCACTTGTACCCAGGTGTGGCCCACATGGTCAGCTGTCAGGAGGGGCCCTTCCTGTCACCCTTGCCACTGGCCTGTATCCTCAGGAAGCCCTCCGACATGACAAAAATGGACAGCTCTTGTGTGTCCATCCTCCCCGTCCCCAGGTGACCTAAAACCTACCTCCCTGACCTGTAGATCAGAGGTCCAAATCTTCAGTGGGCAGGTCTCTCCTGGGCCACCCAACCCTCTCCCTTGAATCCCACCTATGAATCAGAGAGAGGCCAAAGCCACAGGAGCATCAGGGGCTGAACAGATCATCAGCAATCCACTGGGGCAGGGTTCTCAGAAGCCCTATTGGAGCCTTAAGGCCTGTGGGCAGCCCTGTGAACTCACACCAGCTCCAGCATTCAAACCCTGAACCAGAGCCGGGGAGGTGCATTCAGGTAGGCAATGATCTGTGCTAGGATTAATTTGCTGATCTTATTATCTAAATCAAAAGCGATTTTGCAGCCATCAGTAACATGCTTGCAAGATTTCCCAAGTGACCCCTCTTCCATACAACCTTGGCTGCTGCCAATACGCAGCCAGAGTGCACTGTGACAGCTCTGGGTTCAGACCCACAGGCAGGGGGTGTCTATACGACCCCAGCACCTGCAGGTGGCACTGAGATTAAAGGGCCTTGCCTCCCAGTGTCACTCCGGAGCTCACCTGATCCCTTTGTTCTGCGCGATGCTGTGCTGGGAGAGCCGGGACACTGCAGAGATGACCTAGGGGAGACGAGAGAGTTCTGTAACATCAGACCATTAGGAAGTCACCACAAGCCACACCAAGTGTTCTGCAAGTGTGGGAACTGTTAAGTAAGTGCACCTCGTAAGAACAGCACAGTTTTTCAGGCTCAGCACCTGTGCAGTGTTTATTGCGTGAAATCTGGGTTGTTTTTTTTTTTTTTTTTTTTTCTGGGCCACACTAACATTTGTTGAGGGCTGCTGCGCTCACGGTAGAGGCCTCTGGGAGAAATGGATTTCCACTCATGTGGATGTGGCTATGCTTCTTCCACCAACCCCTGGCCTGGCTATGAGCCACCCCAAACTGTTTTCTTTAGCAAGGGGAAGGAATGATTCACTGGGGCTGCTGTGGGTCTGTCTTAACTGAGGTCATGCCTACAAAGGCTCGTCCAGTGCTGTTATTCTAGAAGGGTCTTTATGACTAACAGCAGCCTGTGTCCACAGTACCAACTCATCTTACAGATAGAGAAATGGAGGCCCAGAGAGGCCCAGTCACACCACAGCTACAGCGACACAAGGACACAAACATCCATGTGGAGTGCTTGCTGCAAGCTCCAGTTCCATGCCAGACGTCTCAACAGTCTCCCAGTCGGGATGCCAAGGGCTAAGGAGTCCCAGGTACAGCGTCACACAGATCTTTGTAATGTCTCCCCAGGACAACATTACAAGCTTGGAAACACAGAGCGAACAGCAGTAAGCATTCCTCAGCCCCAGCAACCTGGTCTAGCCATAATTAACCAGGAGCTTCCAGACAGGTAGAGCCCCCATCCCAACCTCAAAAGCCTCTGACAGTTACTCCACAGAGCTTCCTAAAGACTCAGAAGGTGGGGGGTGAGGGGTGGGTAACCCCAGGAGGCACCACACGAGGTCAATATGAAGAAACTAAAGGAAGGGAGAAGAGAATGGCTGGCCCAAGAATACAGAGTGTGACATACAAGTGACAGAAAGAGAAGCTGTTTACAATTAATCAACAGAATAAGCAAGTACCAAACATGCCTAATGGCAAGCACCATGCACAAGTGGAAACCTTGAGACTGTCACACATGAGTTAGCAAGTTCATGTGTCCATGCAGGCCCGTCTATGTCCTGTGGGTGTACATGACCGTAACTGTGATGGGGTGATGTTAAGCATTCTAAATGTTAATTAATTGGTCCTGCTTGCTGTCTGTTACTTACATGGTCTCTGATTGCTTAAATAAATGCTGAGGCCTGAGATTGGGCAAAGACAGAGGTAGGCAGGACTAAGGTACGCAGGCTTCTGAGACAGAGAGGTTGATGGGAAGAAGAAGCCAGGAACAGGAAGAAGGAGGACACACACGATGGGGTAGAGTAAAGAAGATCATTCCAAGATCATTCCATGTGGCCTGGAACATCAGCATAACATGGAGAATAGCAATCCAAAAGGGCGTATGTATATATGGGATCTTTAGGGATATTTAGGAAATAGAATTAAGAGCTAGCTTAGATGGGCTAAGATTGCACAATTCAGGCCAAGGCTTGTTAAAGTCCATGTGCTCATTTATAATGGATGGTTAAGGATTAACACCTGCCTAACAAATATAATATAAATACTAAGTAAATAATTTAATTAGCCATTTTTAAAAACATAACTGGGTGGGTATGTTGCTTATACTTGCTTATATGCCTGTATATGTGTGGTGCAAGCTCTCATGTGTGCTTTGTGTGCATGCTCATGTACACACATGCGCCTGGGGTGGGGAAGGGAAATCATCTTGTAAGCCACCGCACATTGTATAGCCAGGCCCTAGCTGTCCTGTCCTGGGAAACTAAGCTCAGAGTGTCACATGCACTATTCCATTGGACTCCCGGCCTCACCATCTCACCGTGCACACTTGGTAAGCAAGAAAAGAGAGACACCCTTATTTACAAAAAGCCCCCAGCAGGAACACACTCCCTGGAGTTCCTTTAGTAGCAGTTTTCAAAGGGGAAAACACCACAGCAAAGGCTTTTTTTTTTATGCCCAGTGGGCGGTAGACTCAGTCCACAGTTGAGTGTGTGTCTGGGCCTCCTGTCAGTGTCTATATTTCAGGGGCTGGGACTCAGGGAAGTGATGATGGGGAATAACTGGGGTCCTCTGTGTTTGCCCAGACAAGTCTCAAAGGGCTGATATGCAGCTGGCCCGGTGGTGGCACCCACCAGCCTGCTCTACAAGGGGCCTTTCACAAATAACAAGCAAAATGGCTTTTGTTATTATTTTTGGCTTTTAAGGGCTTGAAATATTTAGGGGGAATGCAAATTAAAGTAATTTTATGTCCTTATAGAGGTACTTGACAGAATGCTGGAAATGCAAGCCTTGAAGGTGTTGGCTGGTCTCTAGAGCACACTAGCTTCCTTCTATGCCTTCTGAGCCAGAGATTGCTAATCAACTGATACACATTTTCCCATGAGCCAACACAAGCACAGAAACTTAGCATCAGCCATCAGCTGTCAAGCACAGAAGCCACAACCTGTTCGCCAAACCAGACTTACTGCCGAGGCTTCATTTCCACAGGTGGAGACCACGAATGTCGACAGGTAGATGTAGGTATCTGTCTGTAGTCCCAGGGGACAGTATCAATCCTGCTGCTGGCCTAACCCTGGCCTTGGGCATGCATACCTTGCTGCAAGATGAAAGCCTAGCAGTATGTAGAGGCCTCAGCTCCAGAGCCGCAGCAGCAGGCAGGGCAGGCAGCTCCTTCAGTGGCTTAAACATGACAAACTATGCTGGGATGCCCGTCGTCCCTCCATGCTAAAGTGCTACGTGCCTTCCATTTGGCCTCTGTGCAGGGAGGGAAGACTGACACCAGTGACCCCAGGCAGAGCACTGAGAGACATACACAGGACTCTGAAAAAGCTATGTGTTAGATCGGGGTTGGAGGCTTCACGTGAGCCCTGATGAAGGGTTAGAGCAGAACCAGCTCTTGCAGGAGAAGAGATGCGATTCAGTCCCCCCACCCCCAACCTCCACAGTACTTCTGGATGTCACTTCCCAGTCTCAGACTAGACAGCCAGGTGTCCCCAGGGCTAACACTCTCAGCTGACCATCAAAAGCTTCCCTGCCAGGGCCCCTGGGGACTTCTGAGCACAAAAATGTCAAATGATGACATTTTCCCAACTTTCATTTCCGCCTCCCAGCTGCGCCCCTGATAATAAATGGAGACACCCCCGCTTCTCCCCTCTCCCCCCAGACAACTAGCTCCATCCTCGGTGCTATCACTCACCCACCTCAAAACTCAAGCCTAGCCAGTGGTGTGTGTTGGAGGAGTGCAGGGATCAGGAAGGAGCGCTCAAGCCCCAGGAGAAGTGCCATGCTGCAGAAACAACTGCACCAACAGCTCCCAGTCTCACATGCAAACACGCACACTGGGCACTGAAGGAAGGAGTCAAGTGAGCATCTAGAGGATGGGGTGACTATCAGGGTATGGGTCATGGATGCAAATCTTGGCTCCACCCCACCCACAGCTGCTCTAAATCCAAACGCCCAGACTCTAGCAGCCTACTGGCACACACACATAACAAACAGCAGACCCCACTCGATGCTGCCCCACAGTATCTGGGGTCCAGGAATCTACATTTATTCTCAAGGTCCTATGTGGCTGAGATGTGGGCCCTTCTCTAGAGAACAGGTGGCATTGGTCACACTACAAATTGGGCCAAAGCCAGAGAAAGGGCCAGAGCACACATCCACATTGTCCACCTCTGAGCGCCCTGCAGAAACAGGGCACCTGAAAGAATGCTCACAGGAGATCAGTACCTTCCAGCTGGGCAGCAAAGCACAATGACCAGGAAGAACCTGGGAAGAACAGGAGAGGCGGGTCTAGAGACAGATCTGGGTCAGTGGGAGAGCTACTTCAGAGGAGGCCTTGGCAAGCCTGCTTTTCCCCAGCTGCTAAGCAACAAATGACATCCTGTGAGACCTGAGCAACCTAAGCACCAGCAGTAACCAGACTTTGAGTTTATAATCTTATAAACCTGGGCTTATAATCTTGCCCAGGCAAAAGGGACAGGTGGACAGGAGGCAACTGGGTCCCCCAAAGGACAAAACCACCCTTGTGCCCAGAAATGACAGAATCGTCCCTACTCCAGACATAGGAAGCAGGTACTTGCCTGTGTCACCAGTCTGGGTGTTCTGGTCCTGACAGATGCAGGGTCCTGTCAGAAGGCTTTTGCCACAACAACTCATCTGATGAAACAGACGCACCAGAAACGGTGTATGCTCACCCCATGAGTGCCGCAGGGCCCTGGCCCTGAAGCCAGAGCCCTGGTTTCTCTTCAGAGAACTCAGCAAATGTCCAAGAGGATTATGGGTGGTATGAGGGTCTGAACACTGGCTGCAAATCTGTGAGGATATGCCCTGAGAACATTTTAGAAAGATAGACCTGGAAAAAGCTATTCTCAATTTCATATGGAACAACAAAAAAACCCAGAATAGCTAAATCAATCCTGTACAATAAAAAAACATCAGTTCAATGCAGAGAACCAAGTTACTTTTGTTTACGGAACTAAGATTGTTCAATAAAAATGGAGGAGCTTTACAAAATGGTGTGGCCCAGGCTAATGGTGGCAATGGGAATAAAGGTGATGTTTTAAAAATGGAAAAAAAAAAAAACATCGGGAGGTATCACCATCCCAGATTTCAAGCTGTACTACAGAGCAATAGTAAGAAAAACAGCATAGTACTGGTATAGAAGCAGACCAGTGGATCAATGGAATCGAATTGAAGACCCAGAAATGAACCCACACACCTATGGTCACCTAATTTTTGGCAAAGAAGCCAAAACGGCACAATGGAAGAAGGACAGCATCCTCAACAAATGGTGCTGGTCCAACTGGATGTCCACTTGTAAAAGAATGAAATTAGACCCATATTTATCACCTTGTACAAAACTTAAGTCCAAGTGGATCAAAGACCTTAACATAAGGCCGGTCACACTAAATCTACTAGAAGAGAAAGTGGGAAAAACCCTCGAACTCATTGGCACAGGTGACAACTTCCTGAACAGAAGAACACCAACAGCTCAGACCCTGAGACCAACAATCAATAAATGGGACCTCATGAAACTGAAAAGCTTCTGTAAGGCAAAAGACATTGTCATTCAAACAAAACGGCAGCCTACAGATTGGGAAAAAAAATCTTCACCAAACCCCACATCTGACAGAGAGCTAATATCCAAAATTTATAAAGAACTCAAGAAATTAAATGCCAAGAAACCAAATAATACAATTAAAAAATGGGGAAAGGGGTCTGCAATGTGCAGCCCATTTCACACGCACACAAAGCGGGCGGAAAGGGGGGCGGTGCGGGGAAACGGCCACTACCGGCTGTTCCGGGGCTAGGGGCGGGAGCGGGGTTCGCGTCCCCGGCACCCACCGGGTCCTCGCCGGGCCTTCCGCCACCGAACGGAGGCCCGGGGGCCGGCCTCTCGCCCGGCTCGGCCCCGGGCGGCCGGGAGGAGTCCGCTGGCAGCCCGTGGAGATGGCTAGGGCCGGAGGAGCCGGCCTGGCGGCTTTATGCTAGGCTCCCGGGGCCTGGCGAGCACATTTTCCAGGGTCCGGCTGTGAAGTCACTCCGACTAACGGCGGAGCAAATGCCGCGTGAGCCGCCTGGCCTACTTTTTTGGAAACAAGAGTGAGGCTCTTAATTCGTCTCTCCTTTTCGGTTTAGTGCACCGAGCTGTGCAAACGGTCATTGCGCCGGTTAGGAAAACCACCCCTCGAACTCTGGGAATAACGTTTATGGTTTGCGCTAAAATCTTAAAAATGGGGGGCAAGATGCTACCCTTCTTGGTTTTTATGTAGTGATTCTTTTTTTAATGTGTAAATAGGGAATTCAAAATTGTATTTACATATTAAAAAAGAAAACACCCAAGCTTGTATTTACCAGGGTGTTGGAGCCCTCCCTGGTTAAAAAAAAAAAAAAAAATGGGGAAAGGAGCTAAACAGAGAATTCACAAAGGAGGAATTCCTAAAGGCTGAGAAACACTTGAAGAAATGCTCAGCATCCTTAATCATCAGAGAAATGCAACTCAAGACGACTCTGAGATTCCATCTCACACCTGTCAGAATGGCTAAGATCAAAAGCTCAAATGATGGGCTGGAGAAATGGCTCAGCGGTTAAGAGCACTGGCTGCTCTTCCAGAGGTCATGAGTTCAATTCCCAGCAACCACATGGTGGCTCACAACCATCCATAATGAAATCTGGTGCCCTCTTCTGGCCTGCAGATATACCTGCAGACAGAACACTGTATACATAATAAATAAATCTTTAAAAAAAAAAAAAAAGCTCAAATGACAGCACATGCTGGTGAGGATGTGGAGAAAGGGGAACCCTACTCCATTGCTGGTGGGAGTGCAGGCTTGTGCAACCACTATGGAGGTCAGTCTGGCAATATCTTAGAAAACTTGGAATAGCTTTGCCTCGGGACCCAGCCATACCACTTCTGGGTATACATCCAAATGACTCCTCACTGAATCACAAGGAAGTTTCCTCATCTATGTTCATAGCAGCCTTATTTGTACTAGCTAGAAACTGGAAACAACCCAGATGTCCCTCAACCAAGGAATGGATTTAAAAACTGGTACATCTACACAATGGAATACTACTCAAGCTATCAGAAACAATGAAATTATGCAATTTGCAGCCAAATGGATGGAACTAGAGAAGCTCATCCTGAGTGAGCTAACCCAGACTCAGAAGGATGCACATGGCATCTATTCACTTATAGTAGGATTTTAGCTATATAGTACAGGATATCTATACTACAACCAACGCACCAAAGGGAACATGGACATAGACTTTTTTTTTCTCTCCCTGTCAATGAGACACTTTCCCCTGGTGGTACTGCCTTGAAGGCCTCCAGTGTATGAGGAGGCTCTTGGCCCTCATATGACTCCTGAACTGGGGCGGGGGACTGTTATGTAGGGACACTCCACTCCAGAGGAGTGGGATGGAAGGGTTAGGGGGTAGAGGGTGGGAGGGCAGAGCTGGGAAGGGTGGAAAGAGGACACTATGATGGAGATGTAACCTGAAGTAATAAATAAATTTAAAAAAAAGAAAGATAGATAGATAGACATCACCTCCCAGTACCTTCCCAAAAGACCATCATACCCAAAAAGGGTCAGTGTGAGACAGTTTGTATAGTTGCTTTGACAGCTGGAGAGATTCAGAGAGGGTGGGGCAGGGCAGACATGGGGGAGCCTGACCCGGATCCTGGTTCCAAAGGGACTTTAAAACTTATGGCTTTTCTCTAAAGATGGTTGCGCTTCTCCCTTGCTTGTGCAGTGATCTAGGCCCAGGAGTGGCCCCTGCAGCAATTTTCCAAGTGCTGGGAAACCTGGCAGCATCCTAATTATACAACCCGAGGACTCCAGGGAACCAGAATAGAGTGTGTTCACATGCAGGGATTCCGAGTCCCTTAGGAAAAGACACACAAGAGGGACCACTGGGGCAGAACGTACTTGGAAATACGTACTGCGTACGAAAATTAACAGCTTCCAAAATGTAAAGCAGACCAGACCAGGTATACACATCGGGACTGAGGAGAAAGCTCAGCAGTTAAGAGCGCTGCTGCCCTTCCAGAGGACCTAGGTTTGGTTCCCAGCACCCACATGTCAGCTCATAACTGTCTGTAACTCCAGTCCCAGGGGGATCCAACAAGCTCTTCTGGTGTTCATGCGCATGGCATAAACATGGTTCACAGACATACATGAAGGCAAAACACTCATACACATAAAAAACAAAAGTAAATTCAAAGAGCTGACACCATACCACATGTCAGCAACCACTATCACTGGAGAGAGTCCTGTCTGTCCTTGACTGAAACTGCTGGCCATCCACCCATGCGCCACATCTTATACCTTACAGATGTAATCTCTACACAAACCTCTCTAACACATTATTCAAACTCAAGACACATATCCAAAGCAAAGTAAACACACAAGACCACCCAAACTGGAATGGCTATCACCATCCCAGAGTAAAATAGTATAAACCTAGGGGGCCGGGTCTCACACTTGAGAAACAAGAAATACTTTAAAAGGAGATTAGACTAGCTTGAAATGAGCTACTATGTGAAGCCATGCCCTTTAACTTTACATTCCAAGTGACTGGCAGGTAGAAGTCAGATGTTAATGTAGGTGGGTAGGCACAGGGATGGATAGATGAGTAGGTGGGTGTGTGGGTTGGTGGATAGATGGGTGAATGTTTGTATGAATAAGTGGGTAATAGATGAAAGATGGATGGGTAGGTGGATGGATGGATGAGTGGGTAGTTGAGTGGGTGGATGAATGGATGATTGGGCAGATGGATAGATGGATGAGTAGGTGGATGGATAAGTGGGCAGATGCATGGATGATGGATGAGATACTGAGTGGATGAGCAGGTAAATGGAAGGATAGATGAACGGATGGATAAACAGTGGATAGATGGATGGAGAGATGGGGTGATAGATGAGTAGGTGGATGGATAGATGATTGGATATGTGGATAGATGGACGAATGGGTAGATGAGTGAGTAGTAGGTAGATCGCATGGATTATGGATAGGTTATTGGATGGATGAGCAGGTAGTGGATGGATGGATGGATGGATGGATGGATGGATGGATGGATGGATGGATGGGTGGATGAATGGGTATATGGATGGATGAATACATGGAGAAGGTGGAAAGGATTAGCAAATGAGGTTCCACTACCTTAGTTTCTCTTCTGTTGCTGTGATAAAATGCCATGACAAAAGCCACTTAAGGGAGAAAGGAATTTCTTTTTCTTTTTTTTTTTTTTTTTTTGGCTCACAGTCCAAGAATACCGTTCATCATATTGGAGAAGTCAAGGCAGCAGGGGCTTGAAGCAGCTGTCACATCACAATCAGAGAGCAGAGAGCATGAGTGCCGAGTTCACTTCATCTGATACAGTCCAGGATCTCCACCCAGAGAACGTCTGAGCCCACAGTAAAAGTGGGCCACGCCACATCAGTTAACCTAACCAAAACAATGCCCAGAATGTGTTCCCACAGGCCAGATGATCCCTCACAAGTGTGCCTGGAGCCTTGCTTCCTTGGCGACTCCAGATTCTACCAAGTTGACAATTAACACTCAGCATCGTATCTGTAAACATGACCCAGTCCCTCCCTCATAATTTTGAGAACAATCAGTTACTACAGGCTTAGCAGGAGGCTTAGCGTACTGTGTTAGGTAATGAGAACTAGAGAGAAAAGAACACTACCCAGGTCAATCTGGACTGGACTGTGCAGTCCTCTCTTGTGTGTCCACTGCATGGACCTCACAAGCTCACAAGAATCAGCTGCTGGTAACAAAACCATCTTTCCTGGTCCCAGACAAACACTCCCCAACCTTACACGTGGTTACTGAGGTCTACCCGGTGGACAGAAGTCGACATTAAGAGATTCACCTGCAGGCTACCTTTGTAACACCTCCCTTCACCCAGTGTAGCCTCAAAAGCCTTATGTTACAAGTTGGCAGGGCCACCATTCACCATTGGCCTGGATCCCTGCACTCTGTGTCACATCCCCTCCGCCATGTTGTGCTCACCTACACCACTCTGTAATGTCCAGTCATCTCCTTTAGAAGCTGCCAAGGTCCAGAACTATCTGTCACAGCAGCCAGGGCTGACACAGCCTCATACCACCTCATGTCCCACCATAACTGCAACTGTGACACTCTGCTGATGATCAGCCAGACCTCAATATAAGCATGATCCATCCAATCAGGCAGAAGCAATTAGAACAGCACTCCACTACCCAGCAAAGCAGCTGCCCTCAGAAGGACACAGAAGCTGACCCTGCCAGGGATTCTGGCTCCTCTGAGACCAGGCTGAAGACACTGTACAAGAGCTAGGGAATGTGCCATCTGCAAGCCCCGCTTGCATGGAGAGGCTGTGTGATCCTGTCCCCAACTCTGCTGCCATTAAGGATCAGTAAGAAGGAACTGCTCAGACCTCGCCCAAGCAGCCAACTCTCCTTATCAGCCACCACCACTCATCTGAACGCACACATGGGAAGAGTCAAGTGGCTCGATTATGAAACTCATTTGAATATGTTGCCCCGGAAACTCACCTATCTGTCGTGGAAATCTGCAGCCCGCACTACTGCATATTCAGGGGCAAATCACCATAAATTGCTTTCCAAGCCCAGCAGCCCGCACACCCATTTTGTTTTCCTCTCTTTCTAAACATCAAAAGCAAGGTCAGGAGAAACTTGGCGGTGCTGTCTTTGGAATGAAAATCGGCCAGCAAGAAGTGATTAATCATGAAACATGTATAATCAGAGCTTCGCACTCAAGGTTCTACCAGGATGAGGCTGGGAAAACAAAAGCAAACAGAGAAGCAGCCATTTCTCATCCATGGCATTTTGCCAGAGTGTCATGATACCCAACACTGGTGTGTTTCTTCAAGGGATTCAGCAGGTTGGGAAAGACGGGCCCCATGGCAGCTGAGTGGCAGAATGAAAAATGCCACTAACTCAAGACAAGTGAGATGCAGCAACTTTAGAGTGGGATATAGTAAAGGAATCCCTGGCCATCCTTAGAGGAGCTGGGCAGATGGAAGGGAGGGAAGGAGGGAGGGGACTCAGGCATCCCTCTGTGCAGGAAGAAGAAAGTGAAATTTTGAGTACTGCTTTGGCCTGTAAACCTAGCTGGCTAACCCAGCCTTGAAGATTTTTGCATTGCATCCTTCCTTCTACACACACACACACACACACACACACACACGTGCACACACTAGGAACAGCTGCCTTATTTTGCACTGAGAAAAGCAGAACCCAGACAATGTGACTTCACCAAGACCTGGTGGCTGTGGAGGCCTGACCCTGGCTATGGCTCAAAGCACACATCCTAACCATGCAGGAGCCTGAGGGTAGACACAGACATCTCCTGGGAAGTGGAGGACAGCCTTAACCTGGACAGACTCAGCTGGCTACAGTGTTGGAGGAGCCATGTCTGTCCCACTCCTAACTGGGAAGAAAAAGCTACAGATCCAGCCTGGAAGGTTTTCTTGATGACATCTTGCACATGGTGCAGAAAAACCAAAGGCAGGGGATGAGCCACTCACAGAGGTGGTTGAGCAGAGGACCCAAGGAATGTTAGCTGTGACCGAAACAATAACCACAGCTGTGGGATTTGGGTGGTGAGCCAGTCAAACATGGCTTAGACCTGCATATCCAGCCAATTCCTGGCAGGGGGCTGGGCCTGAAGAACAGCAACCCCTGGCTTTCTCCTTGTGTTCACAGCTCCTGCACCCCAACCTCCTTGTGTCTCCATGGCTGTACTGGATTGGGGGACAGAGTATAACTTCCCCTCCTCTCTGATGGGAGGTAGGCAAGCTAGGGGTGGAGTGACCACAGTCCTCACTACACCACACCTTTCCTGTCCCACTGCAATCGGCCAGCCAGGACACCTGCCTCACTGTGGAAGAGATCTGTCCTAGGGTGGACTGGGACAGTGGACTGGGACAGGGGCCTAGGAAAGAAACCCAGATGTGGAGCAGTGCAAAAAGTCTGGCTAGCATATCTCCAAGACAATCACAGCATTCATCTTAGGAACCTGAACAAAAGGGATCTGCCCTCATGGATGATAGTAAGAAGCTGGACACTGACGGGACACATGTCCCTTTCTGGGCAGCTACTTAGAATGGAGAGATTCCAAAGGCCTCTGTTAGACAGAGACAGTGGCTCAGATGGAAGCAAATGAAGGATGCATAACTACATTAATACTCACTAAGTGCCTACTATTTGCCAAGCATATTATAGAAACTATTTTAATTAATTTCAGATTGTGAATAAAACTGGCTCAGAAATATAAACACGAGACTTGGGCTCAGGTCCTGCCAGTGACTGACTACACACTTCACTAAACATGTCCCTGTCTGTTAAACTAGACATGAGAAATCATGGCACACACATTGCATTACCTCCCCCACCCAACCCCACCCATGCCCAGGCAGGCATCACTAATCAATCCTGGTGCTCATTCCTACTAAAACTGGGGCTGCCTACATAGTACACCCTTTGCAGGGTTCCCAGCAGCCTTTGTTATCAGACTTGTGGCAAACAATAAAGAAACTGCCCACTTGGGAAGGCCCTGGACAGAACAGCCACAGGGTTCACCTGCGCACTGACCAGATCCACAAAGCTCTTGAGCCGTGTATCTGGGACAGTCCCAGATAGGGCTGGGTTGCAGCAATCCCTACCAAAATAGTTTAGCAAAATCCTCAGAGGAAGGAGCTTGGTTACCATCTGATCCACACCCTTCAGTTAACAGACAGGAAACCTAAAACCAGCTCAGGAGACGACAACAACCACGAGGCCACCCAGCAATTTCCAGGCAGAACCCAGTCTAGGACAGAGGTTCTGCCTGCAGCTTAAGGCTCCTGTTTGCTGGCATCATGTGTGTTCACCATGACAGGGGCACTGTCTCAGCCTCCTGTCAACTCCTTGCCATGAGTACCAAACCCCAAAGAAGCAGTTCTGAAGTGCTTCCATTGATCCACTGAGGCCCGGGGAGGTCCTGCTGAAAAGAGAGGCTTCAAGGAAGTCACTACATAGCCAGGCAACAAGACCCTACTCTTTAACCCTTTTTTCCCAGAAAAGCCAGCTGTCCATCTGGATGATGACAGTGGCTGGCTGACAGGCACAGTCTCCATGTGTCGAGCCAGGATATGTAGTCCAATCTGCTCAGCCATGGCCAGGACACTCACCATCTGAGAATGCTAGCTCACTCATCCCCAGATATTCCCTACCCCCATCTCGGAGGTACCCTGCAGTGGTCACCAGGATGCAGTACCCTCTGTTCAGCTGCAGGAGGGGGCACAGACAGGTACAGTCAAACTGGACGGCACCCAAGCCCAGGCTATAGATATCCCATTACATCCTTCTCATGATATGAGCCAAGACAGATGAGGTTCCACATCCAATAGAATGAGTCCTTGCCTGGAGGGACAAAGTTCGCAAAGGGAGCTGGCAGCCTGGCCTCCATGCTGACATAGATCCCAGGAATAGCTCTGGGTTTGGCAGGAGGCCATGGTCCTGACATGACCCTGTCCCCACCTGAGCTCTGTATGGGACCCTCTCCAAAAGACTCCCAAATCAGATGCTTTCCCTTCAAGCCCTTCCCTCCTCCCTATGACACCTGCACAGGTCCCCTCCTTCATTTCCCAGAAGAGGAAACTGAGACATAGGGTGTCTTCTGCTTGTAACAAAGCTACAAGAGGTAGATTCAGAATGGGGCTCTGGGCCAGTGGCTGGCTCCAATCTCTTCCTAAGGCACCTTCTGTTTTCAATAAAAGCCACTCTTTGCCATCCAGGTGCTGGGAGGCAGGGTGAGAACAGCAGCTGTGTCTGGAGTTTGCACGGCAAGAGCACCTCCCAGCGTGGCCACCACTGCCTGTCCAAACTCCCATGCTCAAATGTTTCATTCACACATACACACGCTCACACACACATACACACACGCACATACGTGCTCACACAAAGCTCATGCAGACACACACCAAGACATACACACAATTCACACACAGCCACACCCAGTAATATGAGCCCACACCCTACACACACTGAGACATGAGCTCACTCACATAGGCGAACACACATAAACACACTAATTCATTTACATGTTCGCCCACATGACGTATTAGTGTTGCTGTGACAAAAGCATTTTTAGGAAGTATTTATTTTGGCTCATGGTTGTAAGATACAAGCCATCATGGCAGAGGGAAGTCATGGTGCAGGGGCTGCTGATCACATCGGGCCTGTAGTCAGGAGTCAGGGAGGTGGATGCTGGCACTCAGCTCGCTTTCCCCTTTTGATTCAACCCAGGACCCCAGCCCATGGCAGGTACCTTACATTCAGGGTGATTTCATACGCCATGAGTTTGAGAATTAGTATTAACAGTCACACGGAGGATTCAACACCCTCTAATGACACCCGTGGGCCCTGGAAACACATGTGGTACACAGATATACATCCAGGCAAAACACTCAGATATAAACTTTTTAAAATTTTATTTATTTTATGTACATGTATGTCTATGAACCACAGGGCATCAGATCCCATGGAACTGGAATTACAGGCCATTGTGAGCAGCCAGGTGGGTGCAGGGAATTGAACTCAGGTCCTCTAGAACAGGAGTCAGAGCTCTTAACCACTGAGTCATTTCACTACCCCCATATGTCACTGATTTTTGTTTATGTGACTGAAGGGGGAGAAGACAGCCATAAGGAGGTAAAGGCCAAGGCTGGTCTGGTAGAACCTTCTGCAGCTGGAAGGACTCCTTAGAGCCTCAGGAAGGAATGAGACTCTCCACACCCAATTTTAGAATTCTTGCCAGAATAAATTCTTTTTTTCTTAATGCTAGGGATGGACCCCAGGCTTTTATGCATGCTAGGTACTCATGTACCACAGAGCTACACCTTGGCCCACATTCCTGTCTTTCATGACACCATGACTATAGTAGTTTATTTTGACCTCCAGAGGACATTAGCTTAAAGGTTAGGGTCACCAAGGTTGAGGCTTGTAGTAGGTGGCACACACACACACACACAATTTTATTGTTCTTAAACCTCTACCTCCCTTCCAACCCTTATTTCTTCCAACCCCCCAACACTAAGTAGGAGAAAAAGAAGGTTAGAGGGGAAAGGGACGTAAGTCTGTTTGAGCTACTTCCTGCTGAAATAGGGCCATCGGGTTCTTTGGGACAATACCAATTCTCAGTTGTCACGATATCCAGCAGTCCAGCAAACACAGCAGCAGAATGAACCAGCAACAGCGCGGGGAAGACAACAGCAGGAAGAGCAGCCCCTTCAGTATTTAGAATGTCCTCCACAAGTCCCTCTCAGGGCTCTGACCTTTATAACCTTTTCCAGAGTCCTCAGAATTAAACTTTCTGCAGCTGGCTAAACCACACCCCTGCTAGAGCACAAGAGACAATTATAGCTAACAGCTGTGGACAAACTGAAGCAGCCCATATCCTACACCTGGGATCAAAACAAAAACATTCTCATAACTGTTTTTTGGTTTTTTGGGGGGGGTCTTTTTGTTTTGTTTTGTTTTTAAGAAACAAAAACTCTTACCACAGAGGCTCACACTCCAGGCCACACAAGCAGCTTACTCTGCCCAGGACACTATCCTGGGCGTGAAAGGGCCTAAGCGCTCACACCAGAGGGCCACGAGCCACCAAGGTAGGACTCCAGAAGGACTAGAAAGGCCCTGAAGATGACTGAACAAAAAAAGGCAAAGCTCATCCACCCAGAACATGGCTTCCACTGTTCCAGAAGCTGCGAGATCTCCATGACCCTAGGCAACAGCAGGCTAACAGAGAGGAGTCTTGGCAAGGATCCAGTGTTGATAGTGCAGCAGAAGCCAGAGGCCTTGAACCTGACCAATGACTCATTGCAATGAACATTTGCATGTAAAGATGTTTGGGCATACAGTGTGACACACAGCAGCTACCAATGCCACTACAATGAACAAATGTGTGATGGAGAGGCAGGAAAAACAGAGGGGAGGAGTAGAGCTGTGCATGCGCTGTGGCTATGGGGACAGGAGAGCTGTGATGGACTGGGAGAAAGCTGTGGCTGATGAAGGAGCAGATCGTTGCCCAGTAGGGTGTTCAGGATGGTGTGCAACAGCATGGAGCTTGTGTGGACTCAGCCCCCAAAAAAGCTTCCCAGTCACACAATCACCTTGGCACTGAACAGCGACAGGATGTTCGAGATGAAAAATGGCCCATTTACTGGATTGGACCTCAAGAGACATCCATGGTCCATGCTTCTCCGGGAGGCCATGCTGGCCAGTGGCTGGTGCTCTGGCAGAGAATCATGATGATGACTGAGGGCCATATTGCCACTGGAGACCAGATAGAGGTTCTTGGCGCATGCTGATGCCAGTGACCAAGTGGATGTTCGAGGCCTGTGCTGTTGTTACCAGAAACCATGTAGAAGCCCTAGATCCATGCTCCTGCTGACTGTAAAGGGCAAGGAAGCTACTCCCACACTGTTATAGCTGACTGTAAACACACAGTTGAGAAAGGAGAGCAGAAAAGGCTTCTGTGACAACTATCTCCACCCCACCCCAACCCCCCAAAAAGTGACAGCCTAGAGAGGAAGTCATCAAGGAGAAGTTTTTTTTAAATGTGATAAGGATGCTGAGGTGCAGCTCTCCACAGTTGATGGCTTCTGGTGGGGGTGCAGGTGAAGAAGGACTCAGCTTCTCTTAGGGGCCTGAACACTGGGAGTTTGACCAATGTTCCAGTGAGTATATGGACAATGCAAAATGGAGTTGTGGAGAGTTTGTTTGCTTGCTTGCTTTTGTTTTTTTCTTTCTTCTTTTGGGGGGAGGGGAAGTCACCAGAGGTGGAGGGAGTAGACATGGGAGGACTGGGAGATGAACATGAACATGGTGCATAATGTGAGATTCCGAAATAATCAATAAAAATATTATGTTAAAAAAAGTCTATAGAGAGCCGGGCGGTGGTGGCGCACGCCTTTAATCCCAGCACTTGGGAGGCAGAGGCAGGCGGATCTTTGTGAGTTCGAGGCCAGCCTGGTCTACAAAGCGAGTCCAGGACAGCCAGAGATATTCAGAGAAACCCTGTCTCGAAAAACCAAAAAAAAAAAAAAAAAAAAAAAAAAGGTCTATAGAAGGGGGGGGGGGGCACACCTTTAATACCAGTGCTCGGGTAGCAGAGGCAGACAGATTTCTGAGTTCAAGGCCAGCCTGATCTACAGAGTGAGTTCCAAGACAGCCAGGGTTACACAGAGAAACCCTGTCTTGAAAACTGAAGAAAAAAAAAATCTATAGAGACTAGAAAGATAGCTTAGCAGTTGAGAGCACTTAACTCTAAACAGTTGTGATAACTCCAGTTCTGTTCCCAGCACCCATGTTGAGTTGCTCACAATGGCCTGTACCTCCCGGGAACCCAGTGCCCTCTTCTGAAATAAATGTTTTACAAGTATTTTTTAATTAATTTTTTATTTTTATGTACATTGGTGTTTTAACTCCATGTATGTCTGTGTGAGGGTGTCAGATCCCCTGGAACAGGAATTATAGACAGTTGTGAGCAGCCATGTGGGTGCTGGGAATTGAACCCAGGTCCTCTGGAGACAGTGCTTTTAACCGCTGAGCCATCTCTCCAGCCCCACAAGTTTTTTTTAAACAAACAAACAAAAAAAATCCACTGCAGCTTTCTATTTAAAGCATTTAAAGATGGTCAGTCTATTCTCGTAAACCTACAGAAGCTCCAGGCTCAGCTCGGGTGAGTGGCTGAGAGAAGTTGGTATGACAGATTGAAGTGCCCAGAGAGATGGGTATGATGGGCAAGCCAATCCACTAGAGAACCCATGCTGACCCCAGGCTTACACCCACACCCTGATGTGTACCAACCAGGAACGTCTAAGGGACACCACACCGATCTCCCTATGCCCACAACTCCAGAGAGTCCACTTAAGGCCCACAGGCTCTTCCTGTGACCACCCTGATGACAAGCTTCCAAAGCATTTGAGCCTTTCTGAAGGTTCATCTCCAGAGGATGGCAAGGCAAAGTGTGCATCAAATCCTGCTACGGGGCTTCCGAACCATTGCCTTGTTGTGCTAACTCCCGAAATGCCCTGAGGTTTTTCCAACCACGAGATCTTCTGCATGGCTGTGTCCACTGGAATTGGGTACCACCTGCACACTCCCATCTGCCACATCAGGGTCTGGGTTGGCTCTGCATCCCTGTCACATTGATGAGCAGTCTGGCACAGTCAGGTGCATCCCATCCCCTAGAGCACTAGCCCCAGAAAGGGGCCCAGTGACTGCTCTGCCCTGCGGCTACCACATGCTTCACTGATGTGGCCTATTGCTTGTCACAAGGTTTGGACAAATGGCACATGCTGTATGCATGGTCAGGACACAGACAAGTTCCCTGGGTAGCCCCAAACATGACAGCAGTGTCCTTCTTTGAACTGCACCAAGCAGTCATGTGATACTCTGAAATGAGCTGTCCTGGACAGTAGCCAACTACAGTCCAAAAGAGAGGCAGGTGCTCCACGCTGACTCTCAGGCCTCAGAGGCCCATATACTCCAAGAATCCTTTGTAGACCTGCCATAGAGCACACACCTACTCCACAGGCAGAAAGAACAAGAACCACCTCAGCTGCCCTCCATAGGGCAGCTGCCCGACTGTTGAACTCACTATGGGAAATTCAGACCCATCTTGGCAGACCCCTTCTGGAGGCTGTGTACCTCATTTATGGTCCTGGTCAAGCCAAGCTGGTGATGTGGAATTGTGTCCGCAGCCATGGACCTATAAGATGAAGATGAGAGACCACCTAGTCTGAGCACTAGCTAGGAGCCTAGAATCTTGGTCTGTGCTAGAGCCAATGAAGATGGGGAATGGAATGGAGCTGGAGAGGAGGCAGAACACCTGGCCCCTGATTCCCAGAAAGCCCTAAGGGCAACTCTGATCCCAAACAGGTTTTAATCATGGGCAGGAACCATGAGGACAACACATGACAGGCTGGGTGTCAGACAACGCATCTGCAAACTGAGTTCCAGCGAGAGCCCCTGCCTCAATGTACGAGGTGGAGCATTAGCAGGGGAGACAAGAGACCATCAAGTTCTGATGTCCACATATCCACAAATGCACACATGCCCAGAAGCATTTGAAGGACCACAAAAACTTAGTCCTGGGGCTGGACATGTGGCTCAGTTGGTAGAATTCTTGCTAACATGCATAAAGCCCTCTTTTTAATTCCAAAACCACCAAAAAATTGGGCATGATGGTCACGCCTGTAGTCCCAGCACTTGGGAGGTGGATCATAAATTCTCTGTCAGTCATCCTGGCTACATACCCAGTTCAAAGCCGGTTTGAAATACGTGAGACCCTGTCTAAAAGGAGGAGGAAGAGGAGGAAGAAGAAAAAAAAAGAGAAGGAAGGAAAGAAAGAAGGAAGGAAGGAAAGAGTGGAGGGACAATTCTCTCCTATAAACCAGGGGGGTCATCTTGTGACCACAGTGAACTCTGGCATGGCCTGAGCAAGGGACAGGTAGAGACCAGAAAGCACCACACACTACTCCCCTCTGTGCCCAGACCAACCTCAGACAAGCCTGTGCCCGTGACTAGGACGTGTAAATCCCAAATCTCCCTCCAATGACATAAGTCAGGCCCAAGAAAGTGAGGAGGATGCTGGGTCCCACCCCTCAGAGCACCCTACAGCCATCGCTCATCCTAACGAGATGTACATACAGTGTGGGGAACATCCACTTCCAGAACAGCCACAAAGAGCCCATCCATGGCTAAGTTCTGCTGGTGACCAGGCCTGCTGTGAGTGTTCCTCCATGGCAACCTGCTCCTTCACATCTGGAGCTCAGCCATCACCTGGGAGCAGGCAGCTCTGCAGTTTGAGCAGGCTGTCCCAAATGCTTGGCAGGTACAGAGACAAGCTCTCACTATGCATCTGCAAATGACTCAGGCACCGGTAGATGGGGCAGGGTGGCAGTGAGGGCCAGTCAGCAGGCAGACCCTCTGCCCCCTGTCCAGTTACCTCAGGGACGCTCAGCTGGAAGCATGGAGGAATTGAGCAGCTGGATAGGGAAACGAATGAGTGAATGAGGGTTGGGGCCTCCTGGGTGAACGCGAAGCACAGCCTTGGCCGTTTCAAGCTCACCCACCCACCCACAGTTTCCTGGGAAGGGCTCAGCAGAGGCCAGGCTTCCTAAAATGAGGACAACCTGGCCTGAAAAAGCTCAGTGCCTAGGATCTCCCGCCCCAGCACCTCTGAAACACCAGCTGTCCCCAGGGCCACTCAGACCCTTCTCCACCACTAGAGACTTAACCTACCCATGTTCTGAGAGGTGCCACGAGGTCCCCAAAGTCCCTATATCCAAATGAACTATAAGGGAACAGAGGCCAAGAGAGTACAAAACTGCCAGTGGTTGCATAGGTGGTAGGGTGGGGGAGTGGCAACGTTCCCTGTCTTCCCTCCCCAGAGGGAAATCCAAGAGGGAACAGAAGGGAAGGGTCTTAGGGAATCACCTCCCTATTACGCGTGGAGGGAAAGACAAGGGCCTCCCCAAGGCCCCTCCATGAGCAATAGAAGCTGAGGTGAAGTCCAGCAGGTGAGCGCCAGCCATGCGGGGCCTTGAGTCATACAGCCCCACTAGTATGACAGACAGGGAAGGATACTGGGAGCCAGCTCCAGAAGGGACACCTGGAGCAGGCACAGCTAGGCTAGAACAGATCCAGCTAGCCCTACTCTCAGGTTTGGCTAGGACACAGGCAGCGCAGGTGTCCAGCCCAAGGAGCTGAGCCCTTCTACAGAGTCCACACTTAAGAAACAGGACACCTATCAGAATCCCAAGAGGCCTGGCCTCGAGGGACAGCCATGGCGTAAATGTGGAGCAGCCTTGCTGTGGGCTTGTCACTCTTCCCCCTACCCAGTAAGAACAATGGCACCAGCTATTACAGAAGCCAACTGTGCTCAGTGAAATAAGGCAGACACAAAGGAACAAAAGGCTCGTGACTGCACTCACACAAGGTGTACCCAGAAGTCAAAGTAGGATGGCAGATGTCAGGAGCTGGGAGAGGAGGAGAGGAGTATTTCTTGGGGGACAGTTTTAACTCTGAAGACAAGAACTGCATGCAGGGACGGGGAGAGGGGGTGGTAAAACTGGCTCAGCAGGTAAAACATTTTCTGCGCACATATGAAAACCAGATTTCAGGTCCTCGGGACTTATATGAATGCCAGGTGGAAGTGGTGGTATTCTGTAATCCAGCACTGAGCAGGATAGATAAGATGGTCAGGCAAAACAACTGTACCTGCAAGCTGAGCTCCAGCCAGAGCCCCTGCCTCAGTGTACCAGGTGGAGCATTAGCAGGGGAGATGAGAGACCGTCAACTTCTCATGTCTACATATCCACAAATGTGGATGCACCAATGCACACATGCACGCATACATGCAAACATGTACACACACCTCACATGCAAAAAAAAAAAAAAAAGTGGAGAAAATGGATAGTGATGCTGGTCACGCAGATGATACTAATGTGCCTTTAATCCCAGCACTTGGGAGGCAGAGGCAGGCAGATCTCTGTGAGTTCAAGGCCAGCCTGATCTACAAAGTGAGTCCAGGACAGCCAGAGATATACAGAGAAACCCTGTCTTGAAACACAAAAAAAAAAAAGAAAGAAAGAAAAAGAAAAGAAAGAAGGAAAAAGTCCCTGAGGCTGGGAAGATGGCTCAGTCAAACTCCTTAAGCCTATCATCCTGAGTCTGGACCCCAGAATTCATGTTAAAAGCCAGACATATGGGCTGGCAAGATGGCTCGGTCATTAAGATCACTGGGTGTTCTTCCAAAGGATCCAGTTTGATTCCCAGCACCCACAAGGCAGCTCACAGCTGTCCGCAGCTGCAGTACCAGGGGATCTGGCACTCTCTTCTGGCCTCTGCAAGTACTGCACACACATGGTAAACAGACATACATGCAGATAAAGCACCCATACATATTTAAAAAATAAAATAAAGGGGGCTGGAGAGATGGCTCAGCGGTTAAGAGCACTGCCTAGTGCTCTTCCAAAGGTTCTCAGTTCAATTCCCAGCAACCACATGGTGGCTCACAACCATCCACAATGTGATCTGGTGCCCTCTTCTGGAATGCAGGTGTACATGCAGATAGAGCACACATATGCATAAAATAAATAAAATAAAAAAATAAAATAAAATAAAATAAAATGCAGTGGTGCAAGCAAGCATTCATAATCTCAGAGCACCCGTGAGCAATGGAAGACAGAGGCAGGAGACTATCCAGAAGCTCACAGACCAGTTAGCCCAGCTTACACATCTGCAAAAAAGAATGTCTCAAACATGGTGAATCAGAGGTTGTACTCTGACCTCCACATGTGCAGGATGGCACGCACACATACACCAACACACAAATGCACACCATGTATCTATCACACACACTCCTGTGTATTTCCCTTCCCCAAACACACACCTTAATGCATCACACACACACCCCTCCATGCCTACCCCCCACACACTATAAACTCCTGCACGGGGACCCTGACCCTGTAACTCCCAAGGTGTTAAAAAATGAAACAAAGTCCCCTGCCCCCTCTTCCTCCCAGGGCCTGGTCAGTATTTGCACCCAACTCCCTGCAGCTCAGGCTGGGGTCACCCCAAGCGGTTTCCATAGAAACCACTGCCCAGAAGACCAAGCCCATCTCAGCTGCAACTCTGGTTCAGGGACAGCCTTTCCCAGAGTTGGCAGCTGTGTGCCATACCCTTGTGACAGGTGAGGTACGGCTGGCTCCCCCCACTGTGTCAGAGCTCTATAACAGCTGGGTTTGCCTCAGTTGGCACATGAGTAGGTGATTTTGTGAAAAAGGGACATCCCCAGGCTGACTTCAAGATACTTGATGTTTAGCCCCCAAACCCAAGGGTGGGGTGGGAGTATGTATTGCAAGGAACAGTATTAATGGCACTCATACACTATCTAATCCTCCCCTCCACAATAACAAAAGTAGCATATCCCCTAATTTAAAAAGTGGGGCCTCAGGGCTGGAGAGATGGCTGAGTGGTTACAAGCACTGGTTGCTCTTTCAGAGGACCAGGGTTCAATTCCCAGCACTCACATGGTGGCTCACAACCGTAACTCCAGTTCCAGGGAATCTAACATCCTCACAGAGACAAACATGCAGGTCAAACACCAATGCACAGAAAATAAAAATAAGTTATTTTAAAAGAAGTAGTAGTAGTGGTGGTGGTGGGGACTTGCAAGTCACTAATCATTCTAAGAGGGAACACTAAGCAGCATCCCCATCCATCTTTACAGACAATACACACGGGTCACACTGGAGCTGGATCTCAGAGAACAGGGGCATCAAACCCAGCAAGGAATCTGAGGCCGGACAATAGCAAGAGAGGGGACCAGGCCCTGAGTTACATGGGCTCTCAGCCTGCTGCTACTACCTGCCCTCAATTTGGAAGGTCACGCCTCCTGGAAGATGACACAGAAAACTACAAATGTGACTGTGAAGTGTGGGAGGGATGCTGCCAGGCCCCAAGTCAAGTCACAGCATAGTCATAGTCACAGCAGCCCAGCCTCCAGGCAGGACTTAATGTGGAGGTTACTTCTCCTTTTCAGAGGCATCCTGAGCAGGTCCCAGCTACAGACTGACACCCATGAACCTACAAGTGAGACTTGAGGAGGCAGAAGGGCTTCCTATGACCAGAGAAGGCAGAGATAGCCCCTGGCTGGGACTCACACAGCCTCTGTAATCTGAATGTACGAACAAGGCCAGCCAGCACCTGCCTCTGCAAATGCTGGGCATGTCACAAGATCTCAGGCTGTCCCTGGGCCATCACAACTTGCCTATCAATCTCATTGTTTCTCCCTTTCTTCCCTGCTCTGTTGAACACAGCTGGCTTTCCTGGGCAGGAGCCATATTAATTAGTGGCTAGTAATATCACTAGAAGGCCCTGGACTCCACGCAGAGCTCCAGGTTGAGTTGGAGGATGAGTGTTTCCCATGAATAATACACAGCCAAAAGGCCTGGGATGCCTCACGGGTTATCATCCCTGAGAGGGGCTTATCAACGGTGTTGGGTACAAATCAGGAGGTTGCAATGCCTGGGAACAATAAGGGTGACTTCAAGGGACTGGTACAGGCCTGGAACAGCCTGTGGGCTAGGCAGGTGGATCACACCAGCTTGGTGTATCCACAGTACACAGGCTAGATAGACCTCAACTCTCTTCCATCCCCAGACTTCCTGCCTGGTGACAGGACTGGGCAGGATCAAATGCCATTCTTCTATGGCAGCCCTGACGCCAGGTCTGAGTACCAGGTTTGCCTTGGGCTTTCGAGGACAGAGTTCCACAACTACATCTACCCAGATATGGGTAAGAGTAATACCCACCTCTTCCCCTGGACCCACCCTATAAAAGGACCAAGTCTCACAGAAGTCAAATAAAGAGGTGAGAGGAGCCAATTGAGGCCTCGAGGACAGGAGTCTGGAATCAGCCGGGGGTCTGACCCTAAACTCTACTGTACTCTGTGTCCTCTGAACTTGACTGCCCTCTCAGGCTCTTCTCATTCCTGAGAGTGGAGGGAACGGGGTGGGCAATGAAAGGGACTAGCTTGGTGTCATCACTCAGTGATACCAAGGGAGTCAATTAACAGTGTTGGGTACAAATCAGGAGGCTGCAGTGCCAGGCCTGAGCACAGCCTGTGTTCCAGGCAGGTGGGTCACACACTGGTACATCCACAGTATGCAGGCTAGATGGACTTCAACTCTCTTCATAGTAAGATGTAATACAAGGCAGCATGGGGCTACAGAGGAGGCCAGGGTGCAGGGAAGGATGGAAGGGGGTGGAGATAGGGTTTTAAAGTGGTGGAGAGGGGACAGGGAAGGATGAGGGGCAGAGAGGGGGGTAGGGGAGGGGGAAAGAGGTGGGAGTATACTGGAAATGAGATGGAGAAGGGGGGGGGAGAAAAGAGGGGAAATAGAGAAAGAATGAAGGATGAATAAGAGGCAAAGAGGGACAGAGGAGTGGAGGAAGATGGAGAAAAGATGAAGAGAGACATGAAGGAAGCCAGAAGGCATGCATGAGGAAAGGAGCAGATGAAGGAGTAGCAAGGATGGAGGTAGTATAAAAGATGGAAGAGGGAGAGGGGATGATGGAGGAAGGGATGGAGAGGCTACAGGGTGGGGGCGAGGATGAGGAGAGTGACAGAAAAGGTATAAAAGAGGGGTGGGGGAGCCGGGCGTGGCTCTGCACACCTTTAATCCCAGCACTCGGGAGGCAGAGACAGGCGGATCACTGAGTTCGAGGCCAGCCTGGTCTACAAAGCAGTCAGAGCTATTATACCAAGAAAGCCCATCTCAAAAAGTAAAAAATAAAGCCGGGTGGTGGTGGCGCACGCCTTTAATCCCAGCACTTGGGAGGCAGAGGCAGGCGGATCTTTGTGAGTTCGAGGCCAGCCTGGTCTACAAAGTGAGTCCAGGACAGCCAAGGATACACAGAGAAACCCTGTCTCGAAAAAAAAAAAAAGTAAGAAATAAAATTAAATTAAATAAATAAAGAGGGGTGGAGGAAAGGAGGGAAGAGAAGGGGTGGAGAAGGAATAAAGGGGACCAGAAGGTATGGAAAAGATGAAATGATGGCCTCTTGATTATATGTGGGGCTGGGATGAACACTTCACTGTGAATCTAAAGGCTGGCTAGATACATCTTGGGTTTGTTTGTTTGTTTTATTTATTTTTGTTTTTGTAAATGTGGCTGGGGATGCGGAGGATAGACAAGTTCACAAGCACAAGCCGCTATCTGTAGACACAAGGGCTAGATGGCACCAGGTTTCCGAAGGTCACTCAACAGGTTGGACCCTACAGTCAGAGAGGAAAGCAAGGCAGTGGTTGCCTCCTGAAGCTGCTCCATTATCCATCCATGCTCTATCCCCACACGCTTGTGAGGCCAGCCAGTGGGCACCAGGGACAGTCCTGGATGCCCATACGGTCTGCATACCTACATCCCATACCAATGACACACATGGGTGGGCTTGACATGTACTTCTTCAGGGGACAGGTGTCCCTATGGATTAGAGCTGCAGGAGCTCTAATTAGGATGAGAAAGCAGAGGCGCTCCATACCCACATCTGGAGAGGGGCCAAGGACATTCTCTCAAGCCCCAGAAGTCAGCCAGGACCAGCTGTCTAAGATGCCCAGCTTAGAACCACATGGTTTGCGGTTCTTTGTCCCAATCAGAAACCTCATCTGCTGTTAGCCAGTACTCTGGCATCAACAATAAACCAACAGCCCAGAGCCTCCGGCATGACAATGGGCCTGCCACTCAGGTTCCACACCCAAGGCATCTTGCTCTGGTCAGTACCTCCAACACAACTCCAGGAGGGCACAGCTAGACCTGCCTGGGGCCCCAGGATCCTCCATCAAAGTGCCAAAGCTGGGCACTTGGCCCTCAAAAACAGATGTAGAAGTCAACATCTTGTGACATACAACTAGCCACATGCCTGTGAACCACAGAGGCCTTGGTCCACTAACACTCATGTTTAGTAAAGACAGGAGACCTCACACACCAGGCTTTCCATATTCTCTCAACTACATCCAAGGGAGCTCAGCTGGAGCAGGGTCCAGTGAACACAGGTCACTTGGGGAACCTGCTTTTGAAAAGAAAAATAAAGATGGTAAGCACAAGCCACTTTGTCCCTTAGGGTCTGACCTCACTGGTGTAGATACCCCTAAAAAAAGCTCTCAAACGGATAAATCCCCAAAGAGTTTTAGGGACACTTCTAACCATATCTCTCAAAGGAATAAATGACCCTAAGCATGAAGGTGGCAGAAAGATCCAGGAAACATTTCATACCCTGTAAATGAAAAGAGTGGTTTTATAGCAACATGCCATTTCTGTAATGTGTTTCTCAATAAATTAACAAAGTCTACTCTCCAGCAAACATTTGACAACCAGGCCTATCTCTAAGAACTCATAAAATCTTGTCACTCCAGAAACTGAAAACCCTTTTATTGGGGAGAACCAGGTAGTGTAGTGTAGAGTGCTCACCAAGGGGCCTATTATGCACCTTGATTTATAAAGACTAACGGTGAGTCAGACTGTACCATGGTGCCCAGTGCTGGGCTGCAGGAGGACTGACTCCATCAAGGCGCTGTTGCAAACAGCTTCAATCCTTGGGAGCAACTCCTGAGAGAACGGAAGGGCAGGTGCTTTCTCTAGACGCTTTAGAAGCATAAAAAGACTGAGAACAATAGCAAATCTTTCCTCTCTAAATCTTGTTGCATCTCCTACACCAATAAAAGCAACGATCGATGTCTCAATTTTCCAAGTTCATGTCCTCGGAGGGCCCATGAAATTCAAAGCAGGAAGCACCTAGAATTGCTCCCCATTGACTCCCACAGAACTTGATCAGTGCCCACACCATGAGCAGCACACACAGACAGGAAAGTGGTGGGCATGCACACCGCAGAGTTGCCTGTCCAAGGATGGAGGTCCCCCACCCCCGAAAACACACAGCAGGCGGCACACTCCCCATGATAGGTCCTGACTCCCAGGCAACCTGCCTGTCCTGTTCACTTCCCCAAGGATCCCTGAGGCTGACCTTTGGTTGCAGCAATGATGAGCACACCTCAGGTATATGCCAGGCACAGCCCCATCCCTGTGGCCAGCATCAAACTGTCACGGGGCTTCATGCAGGAGGAACAAGGTCACTGCCACTTCCAGGTGAGGGTACAAATAGGTTCCCTCACCTTTTTTTTTGAGACAGGGTTTCTCTGTGTATCCTGGCTGTCCTGCACTCACTTTGTAGACCAGGCTGGCCTTGAACTCACAGAGATCCACCTGTCTCTGCCTCCTGAGTGCTGGGACTAAAGGCTTGTGCCACCATGCCCAGCACCTCACCTTCTGTCAGGAAGTTCCATAGGGTTCAAGAACCACAGGGCCATCAAATATCAAGTCTGTGGCCTGGGTCCTCCACAAAGCCCTCCACCCGGTGGCCCTTGTTAGTGAAACTGCAGAGTCCACTGCTGGGAAAAAGAACAAGAGGCCCACCTCCTAAAAGTCCAAGTACTAATCCCAGCACTCAGGAGGCAGAGGCAGGCAAACCTCTGAGTTTGAAGCCAACCCGGTCTACATAGCAAGTTCCAGGACAGCAAGGGCTACACAAGAAACTCTGTCTGGGGGCTGGGGGAGGGGCGCCCAAGTACGGAGGTACCAAGGGGTGGAAAGCCATCTCTAGCCTGAAGTACTGAGGAGTGGACAGCTCTCGAGCCTGACGCTTCCAGAACTCTCTACTCTGACAGAATGTTTTTCCTACCTCAGCTTGGCTGTGCCTGGGCTGGACATGGGACCCACACAGATGGGATGCTTCTCTCAGTGATAGGGCTCTGAGACAGCTGCCATTTGCAACTTCAGACACTGAGCCCCCAGCTACGTCACAGTGCCTAGAAAACTTCAGGGATCTCCATCACAACAGGCAGACCTCGGGAGCTGCAGAATGGAGACCCCTGGCTGCCTCAAGAGCATTCATAAGCAAAGGCAGAACCACCTCTAGGTCCTACTCATGGCTGTCCAAGGATGTCTGACTGGTCTCTTGAGCTTTGAACATGACCCCAAAGTCCCTGGGATGGAAATCTACTCCCCAGGGCATCCATTATGGAGGTAAATAAGATGAATGCCCTTTTCAGGGAATCCAACCCTTTCCCATCTTTCCCTCCCACACATTTGCCAGGCAATGCCATCCACCACAGGGTAACCAGAGGCAGAGCTCATGCTCCCACGGGGTTAGACATCCCAGCCTCAGGCCACAAGCACCTAGAAATCATGCAGTCTGTGATGACGAGAAATAGAACGAGATACTGGCCACACATGGTTCACCACCATCAACACAGAATCAATGGGAAGAGAAGCACGCCCAGAGGCCAGCGACCACCCAGCACAACACGGCTAAGCTCTCCAGATACATCCGCCCAGTGCAGAAAAACTAATCCAGGGGCTGGGATGCTCAATGGTTATGATCTTGTAGAGCTGTTGCAGAAGACTCAGATTCCCAGCACCCATGTTGGGCACTCACAATTGCAAGGATCCAGTGCCTTTTTCTGGACTCTCGCAGTGTGCACACTACACACACTACACACACTACACACACACACACACACACACACACACACACACACAGCTTAACTTTAAAGATGACAGAAAAGCAAACCCAGAAAGCTTTCAACAACTCCATCCCTGTCCCCTCTGAGGGCACCAGCCTTTCCCTGGGGCAGCGGAAGAGCTACTGAGATGCCAGTCACCTCACCAGCACCCATTGCTGATGATGTGATCTGAGCCATGAGAAGGGCTCAGCATGGTGCAGCCACACCTGCTGCCCTTGGCAGAAGGGGAGAAGCATCCACCCAGAAGGTGCAGCAGAGCCAGGAGCCAGCTGTTTTTCTAGTGGCTCACACTAGGCACGCCCACATTGGATAGCTCCTCTGAACTGATTTAGGGGAACAGGCCTTGCCAGAATCAAAACTGATTTACAGACCCCGGAGGGGAGGCTGGCATTTCCCAGACCCCAGCACTGTCCCTGTAAATCACTTTGCTCTCCACTCAGTTGACACAATGGCTTTGTAAATAAATGCCAAGGCTGATGAGTCTGGGTACAGCCAGAATGAAAGAACAGCTCTTTAGAACAGCGGTCATCAGGCCGCAGGGGAGGCTCCAACTGGCACGTCAGGTCTGGGGGACATGGCCCATTCCAGCCACAGGGAGAGTTCAGGAAGTGGACAGGGAGGAAGGGAGCCAGGGCCCATAAAGCATAATAGTAGCAGGGAGAGCACCCCTAAAATAGAAGGCTCAGCCCTGAGTCACCAAAAGCTAAGTCCTCAGGCAAGGCAAGCATATATCCTATCCTTGCCCACTGGGAGCCCCGGACCACTACCTGGCCTGTGGAGTCTTCATGAATAGTACCCTCACACTCCCTTCCTTGGATCCCCTTCCCTTGATCCTCCCAGACTCACAATGTCCACCCAACCGATGGTGTCCATCATAGCATCATCTGGGATTAAAGGATGCATATTCTGCATAGTCCTTGGTCCCTAACACCTGCTTCCTGAAGACAGGATGCAGCCCCTGCTCTGGGTGCCCATAGCCTCCCTCCTGCCCCATACGGCGCATGTGATGGATGTAGTCTAGCCAAATGCTGGGGCTCAGAAACCCAGAGAGAGGAGACTTGGAGGATTGACCCCATTCCTACCCTATAGCCTCTGGAGCCTGATGGTCACAGGTAAGGAAGCATCTTATAAGGGGGCTCACATTTTTGCAAGAAATTCTTTCCTGGGGAGCTGTAAACAACATTCACCCCCCTCTTCATAAGGTCCTAATGTCAACGCAAAGTAAGACTCCACCAAACAGAACTCAATAGAACCTTACAAATCATGAGTGACCCCAAAGCATCACATTGGCAAGTCTTTACCTAACATGAATAATGGCTTCCCCAAAGCAAGACAGTTGGAGGCCCTTTCACAAATCTCTAACCTATACACTCTAGCACCTCCCACCCACTAGGCCTTGTGTAGTTAAGGCATAATTATGCACAAATGACTAGGAGGAAAGGCTGGACCCTTAGGTGGGGGTCCAGTGGCCCTCTCCAGTCCCTCATTCCAGGGGGATTGAGTATCGGCAGTCCATGGGCCCAGTGATGGACACTTTCATGCATGCAGCTGAATTAAGGAAGATGACAGCAGTTTCGCCCAGAGGATCCTATCCTACAATACCACCTCCAATGAGGGATGGCAGGAAGCAGAACATGTCTCAGAGAGCACAGACTGACTGAACCACCAACTGGGCACACGGGTTGTCTGAGATGTAGAAAGCTCTGTCCCAAGCTGTCTTTACCTTTTCATATCAGCCTCTAGGAAGCACACACAAATTGTGGCTGAGCACAGCACCAAGAGCCTTTGGTCCTTGATACGGGTTCATATCTTCCCTGGCTGTGCATGCAGCCTCTGATTGTCATGTTCTGGTCACGGGTTGCTTTCACTGATATAACACTCTCAGAACACGATGTCTATTACCTCCTTCCTCGGGGCAGCTGAAGCTACCCATGAGAGACCCTCACTGGAGATGCTGACGCTCCCTCTAAGAGCAGTTGAGGGTGATCATCAGACCTTCACCTGAGCGTCCAGCCACACCCCCTGCACCTCCCTCCCAGCTGCTTGAATTTCTGCCATATCTCATGTGGTCTCCATATAGGTGCTGTAGAAAAAATACAAAGTCTAGAGAAAAAATACAAAGTCTAGAAGGTTAGTTGGAGTACGGGCTCTGTCTATGTAGCTGGAGGGAAACTGTCTTCCATGCTGGCATAAAACCTTCTGATACGGCTGCTTCGAGGGGCCCCACACTCCTGTAGACTACTTACATGCTTCCTCTAAATAAGTGGAATAAACTCATTGGCTCCCCAAATTCAACTCGAGTGGAATCTTCCCTTCGGTCTGTAGTTGATTACTAATTGAATTGGAGAAACATTTGATTTATAATGCATAAACTAGCCTCTAGATCCTGCCAGGTAGGGAAAAGAAGTATGGAAAAGATGAGGGCGAAGGCAGTATGATCTGCATTGACAGGTCAGCTCAGAAGAAATTTGTTTCTGTAGCCAGGCTGCAACATTTGGTCCCAAATAACACACACCATGCAGAGAAGGGATTTGTCAAGCTGTTACTTAGCCCACCTCACAAACTGGCCCCTGGGAAAGCACATCAGGGCAGCAGAACACTGGGCCTTTAGGCCTCATCTGTCACTTGAGTTCTGGGGTTGCTTCCAGGGCTGGTCCTGGGCCTGAGTTCAGGTCCTCCTGCTGACTGTGAGAACCTCTGGGCTTCACTGTCCTTCTCAGCAGGAACTAAGGGTAAATGAGCTGGTATCATCCTGTTGCAACAGTAACACCAGGGTCCGTACGCACAAGCATCAACTTCCTTCGGGCTGGAGAAGCCAGAGGTGAGCCAAGGAAAAGATAAACGCACAGGGTGGAGGATGAATCCAGCCTACTCCACAACCCTGACTCTGAAATGCCAAACATACATGAACTCTAAGTTCCCTGAGTGTGCTAACAGGAACGGACTTTATGCATCCTCCCCCCTGGGGCCCTGCCCCAAAGTCAGCTGCCCATCAGCCAGGGATGGGGCTGGTGGCCTCTCACTCCCACTTGCACCTCCATCCTTACAGCTGCACAGCAACACAATCAGGGCTGTGAGAAGCCAGGTGACCCTTATCAGGCCGATAAAGAAGAAGGAAGACATTGACTGGACCTTCCGATTCCCTCCTGCCAACCAACCCTACCGCCTGGAGTGAGGGGTGATGGTGGGGCTCTTGTAGACATTTTTAACCACACATCTGGGGGTGGGAGTCGGTGCTGAGGAGGGAAAACGAAAGATGGGGGTATCGGCTCTCTAATGAGACCTGCCCCAGACTGGTAATATAGGAGAAAATCAATTAACCATATTAGATTTTGACTGCTGTGTTCCAACAGTGAAGTCATCTAGAGGTTCAGGAGAAGTTCCACGTGAAGACAAGACTCAAAGGAGTCCTGGGCTGGGGGCTTTCTCACCGGACCTGTACAGACCCCACTTTCCATGTAGGTCCAAGGGTCATGGAGTCAGCTGCCCAAAATCACACAGCTAGGAAATGGAGGCAAGAAGAAGCAGGCGCCCAGTGTGTCTGACATGAGCCTCTGTGGGCACAGAACGGGAGGGGGGCGTGGGGGGGAGTGAGGCTACTCACAGCCCCTATCACTACAGAGAGAACACAGAGGGACAGGCAGGAATGAGGCTGTGAGTGCATCTATGTGTCCCCCGGCCCCTATGGTCAGGAGTGAGGGTAAGAAAACCATGGTCCAGCTAAGCTGCTGGCAAGGTCAAACAGGCCAATGATAGAAAGCTGGACATGGCTCTTCTCTGGAACACACACTTGATCTCCACCACCTTGTCGCTTTTGTTTTGACACAGAGTATCACTGTGTAGACGAGGTTAGCCCTGAACTCAGAGATCCGTTTGCCTCAGCCTCGCGAGTGCTGGGATTAAAGGTGTGCGCCACCATGCCTGCCTTTTTTTTTTTTTTTAATGTATTTACTTGTCTTTTTTAAGACTTAGTTTTGGGTCGGGTGTGGCGGTGCACACCTTTAATCCCAGCACTTGGGAGGCCGAGGCAGGCAGATCTCTATGTGTTTGAGTTTGAGGCCAGCCTGGTCTACAAAGCAAGTCCAGGGCAGCCAGGGCTGTTACACAGAGAAACCCTGTCTCAAAACAAACAAGATTTATTTTTAACTATGTATATATGTATGTATGTATATGTCTGTGTGCATATATATGCACATATGCGTGCAGGTGTGCAGAGTCCAAAAGAAAGCACCAAATTCCCCTGAAACTGGAGTTACATGTGACTGTGAGGCACCCACCTTCGGTGCTGGGAACCAAACTCAGCAAAAACAGTACACTCTCTTAATTGCTGGGGCCATCTCTCCAGCAAGATTTATTTTCACTTTTAGTTACATCTACGTACGTATTTGTGTGAAGTATTTCACATACTGGATGGTTGCAAGCCCAGGAGAGGGCACTGGAGCCACCCAACTTGGGTACTAGAAACTGAACTGGGGTCCTCTGGAAGAGAAGAATTTCTTAAGCAGTGAACCAGCTCTCTAGCCCCCAGAAGATGGGTTTAAAGGGGCTGGAGAGAGAGCACAACTTTACAGCAGTCACAAGTGCGGGAATGAGTCAGATCCCCAGCTGTCAGGTACAAAGCCAGGTGTGGCGACACAAACTTGGGGACCCCTGGGGCTCACTAAGCAACTTGTGTAGACCAAGGAGAGACCCTATCTCGAAGAAGGTGTTCAACACCAGAGAGGCTGATATCTGGCCTTCACATACAGGCTCACTCACACACTCTAAACTGATTAATTAGCTGATTAAAGACACATCAGAGCCAGTGAGATGGCTCAATGAATAAGCACCCAATCCCCAGGACCCACACAACAGGAGGAGAGAAGCCGCCCTGCACATTGTTCTGACCTCTATATGCGTGCCATGGCAAGTGAAGTCTGTTTCTCTCTCTCTCTCTCTCTCTCTCTCTCTCTCTCTCTCTCTCTCTCACACACACACACACACACACACACAAATAATTATTATAAATAACAATTTTTAATGACATAGGCTGAGACTAAAGAGATAGCTCAGGAGTGAAGAGCCCTTCTGCTCTTGCAGAGGACCTGGGATCTGTTCCCAGAACCCACATGGTGGCTCACATTCGTTCCAGAGGATCCAATGCCCTCTTCTGGCCTCTATAAGCACATGCATGTTTGCAGTGTACATATATACACTCAGGCATAAACAAATAAATAAATCTTTAAAAAGCCACAGGATGAAGTGGATGTGGCAGTCCACTCCTACAATCCCAGCACTCAAGAAATAAAGGCAGGAGGATCTATTAGCCAAGATCATCCTCAGGTACTTAATGAGTTCAAGGTCAGCCTGGGCTACATGAAACCCTGTCTCACTGAGGAGGGTGGCAAGGAAGGAAGGACATATGCTGACTTTTTAAAGTTGAATTTCTATTTAAACTTTATTATCTCTTTATTTGATGTGTATGGGTGTTCTTGCCTTCATGTATGTCGGTGTACCATATGAATGTCTAGTGCTAATAGCAACAAAAAGTAGGTGCTGGATCCTCTGAAACTGAAGTTAAAGATGGTGTGCATGCCATATGAAAGCTGAGAATTGAACTTGGGTTCTCTGCAAGAACAAGGGCTCTTAACCACTGAACCATCTTTCCAGCCCCTGTTTATTTTTTGAAAGAAGGATTTGAGTAGAACACTTCATAGGCCATTCCACACAGTAAAACAACGGCCACTGGCATATTCTAACAGACAACCTACATTTCCTGAGAGGATTACCAAACCAAAGCCTGGTAAAGAGCAGAGACCTCAGAAATGTCACCCTTCACCAAAGCAGATGTATAGAAAGGAGAGGTCGCTGTCTACCCACACATGCAAAAGTCCTCCGTGGAAATGCACTTTCCTGCATCACACTGGCAGAAGGCAAGTTCGAGACCAGCCTGATCTGCATGGCAAGATCCAGGTCAGCCAGAGCTACATGGTAAGACCTGGTCTCAAAAAAAAAGAAAGTGCCCCAAAGCAAGAAAAGCTCTGAAAGCCTTGTGCAAACTACGCATCAGCATTGTGAATACAGACGAAATACTTAGCACAGAAACTGGAAAAGAGAATGCTGACATTTTAAAACAGCGAGAAGGGAACTTGAAAATCAGTAAAGTGCTTGCCTTGCAAGCACAAGGACCTGACTCCGATCCTCAGAACCTATGGGGAAAAAATGTGAAATGTTGGTATATTGGAATATACTTGTGACTCCAGCCTGGGATGGACAGGAGGATCTCTGGGCCTCAATGGCCAACCAGCCAGCCTAGTTGAGTGAGTGAGTGAGTGCCAAGACAATGAGAGCCTGTCTCAAAGAGGTAAAAACCTAGAGTTGTCCTCTGGCCTCCACACAACACACGTACATGCACATGCACACACACACACATATATACCTGTTTGCACATGAACATGCACAAATGTTCACTAGAGGGCTGGAGAGAAGGGGCTTGGGGTGAAGCACATGCCCTGCATGTATGAGAATTAAGGTTCAGATCCCTGGAAACTATGTAAACGCTAGGTGGTTGGCCAACCTTTCAAAGCCTTTGAAAGGCAGGGACGGGACCCCCCAACCAAATTGGGCAGGTTAGTGAAGCTAGCCATACTGTTAAGCTCTACATCAATCTCAGGCCTCTACATGCATGCACACACACATGTATACCACATACACACATGAAAAAGGGGGAGGGAAAAAGAAGAGTAGACTCACTGTTGGACACAACAGCATGTCTCAGGGATGGACTCTACAGGGTCTGTAAAGAGTGCAGACCCGATTCCTCCTGATAAAGACCTGTTCATTTCCTCCAGGCCCGGCTCATTTCCAGAAGGTTGCCTCTGAAATTCTCCCATGAATCCACCCACAGGGACAGGCACTCCTGCACAAATTGCCTACTGTCTGTGAGTCTGGGGGCAGGAGGCCACACATCTGGCACTGTAAGATGGCAGATTTGACAGAAGTGGCATCCAAGACTGAACTACTACACTCACATGTCTTTTGACCTCCCTACATGTGACTGTCTCCATCTTCCAGGCAGAAGGTAACCCTCCCTCGGGCAGTTCATCAGAAGCTCCAGGAGTCCAACTGACATGAGGGACGACAAGGTGGACTCACCACAACTTTAAACTGCTCTTCATCCCCTCAATATATGATGCCCTCAGAATCCAGTTTTCTACCCAACTTATATGGCCTCCTTTTTGGCCCCGAGAGAATTGTAGTTTTGGGCTTTGAATTTCAATACTTGAGACTGAGTCTTTGTTTCGGTAAGGTGACCCCACCCCATATACCTAGAACACTTCATGTCCACTGGTAGCACCTCACACACAGCATATAATGGTGCTACTCTGTAGGGCCCCGAAGCCTCAGTAAGGCCTGCAAGATTTGAAGCTGGGTTTTCCCCACCAAGGACTTGAGCTTCTGCAGACTGTGCAGGGTTTGAAAGCACATCCATCCATAAACAACTGCATAGCCCAGGATGGTGGCGCAGGCTGCTCCTCCCAGCACCCCAGAGGCTGAGGAGGATTCCAAGTTCAAATCTAGCTGGAGCTACACAAAAAGACCCATCTCAAAAACAGACCCCCCCCCCCAAAAAAAAAAACCCAGATTCATCAAATCAGGGAGCATCATTCATCTACCCAGGGGTCCCTTCCCTGGCTATGCAGAGAACATTCTCCAAGTCCTTACAGGGGCAGCCCAGACCCTCAAACTTCCCAGTCCCAGAGAATTTGGGGGTTTCACCTAGGTGTGTGGGTGAGCTTGCATAAGCTACATGCCATGTAGATGCTACAGCTGGGGATCTGTAACACACAGAGGAAAGAAGCACAAGAGAGTCGGGCACCCAGGAAGTGGGCTGACATCAGATGCCTCATCAGAATCATCAGAAGAGGTGAGGGCTTCTCGTGCTAAAGAAGACAAGACTGGCTGACATCAAGGCCGTTCAGTGCCTCTGGTCCTGTCACATCAAGGGACTCCCAGAAGCTGGAGGACACAGGGGATGTAAGGCACCGCCAATTCTGCAACCCAGCATTCCTAGGCCCTGCACCTCTAACACTCCACAGAGGCAAGGCCTGATCTAGAACTGCAGGGAAGGATAAAAATCAGGCTTTGACAACCCCCCCCCACCAAGAACTGTTCAGCTGAGAAAAAAAAATGGCATGTGTGTGCACAGTCTCATCTTCAGTGTCCAGAACTTAGCAGGGGGGGACAGAGAGGCATGGAGGTCACCAATTCATCATCATTCCCTTGAGGGATGACTGCAGAGTGGCTGGTGGGTCCTGGGGTCAGGTCCTACTCCACCCTTCTATTTCTATGTTAGAAGTATAGGCTGGGCCTTCTCAGCTCTAAGTCCCTGAGGTGATCACGGAGCTTCCACTCATTAGAACACAACAAGCAGTCCTCTGGGACCAGTCTGCAGGAGCATTCTGCCATGCCCCAGCTTCCAGTTTTGTAGAGACTGGCTGAAGTATAAGGCACGGCCTGCAGTCCTGCCCAGAGGTAGACACCTGCAGGTAGCCTCCTCACACAGGGGCAGGAGATGCTCTTACTGGAACTGATCCTGTGAATGTGGATGACACACTTCCCTGAGAGCAATACTGAAATATACATCCTCCCAGGGACATCACAGCCTGGGTCTGCAGCTTCCTTGGTAAGCTAGAGAATCCTCACCATACTCTTGTCCCCAACACAAGGTCCAAACACATCTAGCAGACACCTGCAGCACTCACTGGAGTCAGGCCCAAGACCTGAGAGGATGATGGCAAACCCACCATCAAGAACTGGGCACCAGCCGGGCATGGTGGCGCATGCCTTTAATCTCAGCACTCAGGAGGCAGAGGCAGGCAGATCTCTGAGTTCAAGGCCAGCCTGGTCTATAAGGGAAGTCCAGGACAGTGACACCATGTCTCAAAAAAAAAAAAAAAAAAAAAGAAAAAGGAGCTGGGTAACAGGCTACCCTTGGTGGCCTGGAGCCAATCTACACCATCAGTTACTACTGGGACATCAATCCAGCGTGGTCCTACAAATGATGCAGTCTCAGCATTACTCCTGTGGAGCTGAGACACCAGACAACATCCCACACTACTGAGATACTTCCTGCAAGATAAACCAGGACTCTCGGTGAACTGGGAGAGAGGGTCCCCTAAGGTCCCCTTGAAAGGCATTCACACATCATTGGACATGCCAGTAGGTCCCTCTAGATTCTCACTCCAGGGAGAAAAGACACTCAAAAGTCACCAGTGTACTTCCACCAGAGCCCATGTGTTACCTCCCTGGGGCACAAGTGAACAGCAGTACCCACATCGCTTCCCTAGGGCACATATGAGGACAGGTCCCACATCACCACCCTGCAGCACAGGTGAACAGCATTACTTACATCACCTCCCTGGTGCCTATGTGAGGACAGAACTTCACATCATTTCCCTGGAGCACACGTGAACAACCACATCCTGGCCACCTCCTGTGTCTTCTCCCTGGGGCACTTTGAGCACCAGAGTTCCATATCACCTGCCTGAGCACCCTTGAGGACTGGGGAGCCACATCATCTCCCTAGAGTATTTGTCAGGACCACAGCCTGTTTCCTCCCTGGGATACAGTGAACAGAGCTCCACGTCATCTCCCTTGGGCAAACATAAGTACCAGGTCCCACATCCCCTCCCTGTGGTACTCATGAGGACCAGGACTATGGGGTAAGGCACTGTGAAATCCTCAGATCAGTTTGCTGAGTCCAGAGTGTGGTCAGTAAATAGCAGCTATGATCCAGAAAGAACCTGTCCCCTGGCTACTTAAAGTTTGAGGAAGGAAAGAAAGCATGCATGATTTTAACAACTTCTAGAAACTTCCCTGTGGAGCCTCACTCACCCTTCCTCCCTTTTCTCTCTCCTTTCCTTTGCACACCTATGGGGCCATGCTGGGCACTGATCTGTTTGCCAAAGACGTGAATAAATGAGAAAAACCCTTGCTCACGGGGAAAGCTTTGTGTGAGTAGAGCGGCAATAAGCCAGTCAACACGGAAAAGACCTCAGAGCAACTAGTATCTACCACAAGCATTGAGGGTCACTGTTGCAGTAGGGCAGGGAGGAAAAGAGAGCGCTCTCACAGGGTGAACAGCCAGGGCGACCTGAAGGAGGAAGGAGAGGAGCCCTGCAGCCCCCTGGGCAAAGAACCATCTAGGAAGTTCAGCCAACAGGATCAAAAGCCTTAAGGTGGAGCCACAAGGCCAGAGTGGGCATAGCAGTGGGCAGAAGCTGAGGACCAGGCAGAGCAGGGTCACTTCGGTAGTGGCCTTCTGAGTAAGAGGGTCTGACCTGCATCACGGATGGTAAAGGCTGTGGTTAGATGTCCTAATGCTCGGTCGTCACATTCCAATGTTAATGGTGTTTGCCACTGGGACTTTGAAAAGGAGATCGGGAATTGGATGTGAGGTCAGTAGAGAGGGAAGGGACACAGTGACTTTATTGGCTTCATAAAAAGAGACTTGAGCTAGCACACTTTCCAGATCTCCCAGGTGATGTCCTCTCCCATAAGAAGCCCTTGTGGGGCCCAAAGGATGCTCAAGCAACCACTTGTTCCAACAGAGACTAACTCTTAAGTACAAGGTATGGCTCTCTAAGGTAGACTGCCAAGATGAATATTTCTTACGACCCACCCGAGAGCTGGGGGCCCACCATGAGAAAAACAGAACACTGGTTTTTTTGGTTGGGTTTTGGTTTCCTGCTAGAAGGACTTTCGATATTTACAAGAGATGGAGCTGCCACTTTACCAGTTTTAAGTTGCAAAGACAATCTCCAAAGAACCATTAGCAACTTGAAAACAACATACCTGTCCCTCTCCACGTACTGACAGAGTAGTAAGAAGCCACATCCACACCAGGCTGGGACTGTGCAATGACCTCTGTCCCTCTTCTTGTCTGAGTCCCCCCCACCACCATGCCCCATCATGTGAATGCCCCCTCCTCCTTCCTAGCTTATGAAAGAACCTTGGCTCAGGAGAGGTGCAATCTGCTCCAGCAGGGAGTCTGCTTACAGAAGCCAGGATAGGGAAGGAATGCATAGAACCTCATGAAAATACAGGATACCATCTGCACCCATCCACTGCTCCCAAGCCCAGTTCAGCAAAGCAGGGACCTGCAGTGCCCAGTCCTAGCTCTAAGCTAGCCCCTGGACACCATGGATACTAGTCTCACTTCTCCTTCCCTTGAAGGGCATTGGCAATCTCTCATTTCCTTGCTTCGCCAATTCCATTTCCAAGACGATGGGGACTCCACACCATTCACCATGATTTAATTTGCTTTCCCCTAATGATTGGCTCTTGGTATTAGGGCATCTCTTTTTCCACTTGAAAGACCTTCAAAGGGGGTGATTTCCTCCCAACAAATTAATATGGAGACATTTAGGACACTGAAGGAGAATCGTCCTTGCCACTGCAGCTTCTTATACTGTGGCAGAACACAGTCCCAGCTAGAGGAGAAAACAGCGGAGAACAAAGAACAGGTGGTGGACCTCAGGGGCTCTTTTGATGCATGCCCAGCTGCTACTCCACCCTATACCACCACCAGGAACATTCCAGAGCCCAGGTCAAAGCCTTCACAGAATGGTATGTTAACCCTCCGAGGCATGCGAATGAGACTTGGCTGCAGAATGACATACATTCAGGGAGTCCCACCTATTATGGGGATGGTGGCAGTACTCAACTGTGTTCACCTTGGTTACACTTCACTCCTCTCAGGCCCCCAAAGCTAGCATCCTGGTTATCGCCCTTTTAGAGACAGGAAACCAGGCTGGCAAACCAGGCTGCCTGGAACATGTTCCCAATCCCAGCATCTGGGAGGCTGAAGCAGGGTGTCTATGAATTTGAGGACACTCTGGGTTCTTAGCAAACATCAGGCCAGCCTGGTCTACATGAAACTCCAATTCAGACATAGACAGCATTGGAGCTGAAGCAGTTAAGAGCACAGCCGCTCTTGCAGAGGACCTGAGTTCTGTTCCTAGCACCCACACAGTGGCTCACAACCACCTGTAACTCCAGCTCTAGAGAATCTGTCACTCTCTTCTGGCTTCCTAGACACCTGCACGCATACAGACACACACACACGTGAATAAAAAATTATAAAATAAATCTGGAGGGGGGCAGGGGAACAGTGAAGTTTCCCCCAGCAAGTTCAAGCCCAAGGTCCCATGTTTAACACACACAGAAGCCAACCTTAAATCCTATTCTCAGGCCCTGGGAGCCACAGTCCCCAAAAGATAGGGTGACTGCTGTATCTTCAACTCACTTTCAACACGTCACACTCTCCACTCTCCACTCCTCTCCAGACCAGCCTGACTCATCACATGACTTCAGTAAGATCATCACAGCCTCCTCCTCGTGAACCACCCTTTCAGCCATGCCACTGTGCTTCCATGTTCCTGCTGTTCACTGAAGGGTCAGACCATGCCTGTTTGTGCTGTTCTGGAGTCTTCCATAGGCCCAACATTGGAAGCCGCTCCAAACCACATTTTTAGACCACTGTTGCAGGACAGGCACTAAAGGGAAGTAAAGAGCCGATTCTGGACCTCATCCCCATCCAGGCTCTCTCTGGCTTGGGAATCACATCAAGAGCTACTGGTTTTGTGGGATTTGCTGGGCCTGCCACCGCCCACCCCTGGCTGCCCAAGATGAAGGGCTCCTGAAACCCAAGCACATTGAGCCTGGCCGTCCCCAGTGGCCAGGGCAACTGCCAATTTCCTGTCTTTCTAAGCCATGAAACAAAAGCCATATGCTTAGTGAGGGTAGAGACCAAGACTGGGACTTTTCTTAAGCATTCTGCCTGTGTTGGGAGGGAGAAAGGGCACTTGGGCATTTTTGCCACCACCTAAAATGCTTCAGTCTTGGATCAATGAGGAATGCAAAGCTAGAAGCAGTGTAAGACTCCAAAGAACAGGATGTGCTTCAGGCAAGCAAAACAAAGAAACTCAGACAGACATACACTATAGCCTCCCAGGGTGGGCAAGTAGATGCCTCTCCCACCTGCCAGCTAAGCCTTTACTCAAAGACCAACAGCTCTGCAGCCTCACCCTGCACAAAGCAGGCCAGCATCCCACTGTCCCTGCCCAGCCTAGGCTTGCCAGCACCCCTCTTTGCCAAACCCTAAGTCAGCAGGCAGAAGACGTGTTCAGCCCTAGCCCCAAGCAGAACAGGGACTGGCAGGTTCTCAGCAAGCCAGGTGACTCCTACTAGCTGTTCCACAGATAAGAAACAGCAGAGACGGCGACATACAAGTTAGGCAGAGCCTTGCCTTATCACCCCAGCTAGGGCTGCCTGAGGACAAACCTCGAGGCACACACCAGTATAGAAAGCTGGCTCAGCCTCCAGCCCACAGCAGGCCACCAATCAGGCCTGCTGCTCCACTGCCAAGCACTGGCTGGCAGACCCCTAAGGGCTGTCTCACCAGCCACTCTGGCACCTGCATCCCGCCACAGCATGAAGCAACCAGCCATTTTCTCAGGAGGGAGCATTGGGCCACCTGGGCACCAGGCTACAGAGGCAACAATGACTCAGAGGCTTAGTCACTGGACAGAGGTGCCCAGGGCCCTTTCCACCCCAGCCAACCAACCAGGGAGGTCTATGCAGACACATAACCCCGGAATGTCTAGCCATCCCTTCTGGCAATCCCCCAGCCTCACCCTGCTTGCTGCCAACACAGAGGTCTAAGTGGGCTCAGGACAGTAGTCCAATGGTTACTGCCCCCTCTGCCGTCGCTGACACAGACAAGCACCAGCTACATGGATGTCCTCTGTTGAGAGTTGTGTCGTCCCCAGTGAAAAGGACTGGCATGAGGGTTCCTGAAGGTTCCAGGGGCTCCACGTACCCTAGCCACACCCACCCCAAAGTCTAACTTGTGCCCACCCTTCCTGGCCTTCCTGGACGGCCTCAAGGGACCCTCTGTGTGAGGCACAGCCGTCAGGTGGGGGGGGGTCAAAAACTCTAATTATAGATAAAGCTCATAATTAGCCTTCGATTAATTAAAAAGTGAGAAAACTAATTATTTAACAATGTCATTGGCTTAATGTGTGTAATCTTTGGAAATGTATGGCCCCAAGAGGAGAAGGAGAGACTTTTAAAAGGATCCCTGGAAGGGACAAAGCCAGGGATACAACCCAGTAGGTCTCCCAAATATCTGCCCTCAACCTTGTGGGCATGAAAAGACCTATACAGCCAAGTGTTGGGATCTGAGACAGCAAGGGTCTGAGAAGGCTGTCTCCTTACCACCCATCCTCTCTGGAGGACTCCATCAGACATGGATGGATGGATGGATGGATGGATGGATGGGCAGATGGCTCTTCAGATCTGCCCCCAGGTCACAAGGCCAGGTCCCTGGCCACATATCCTCACAAGCAAGCCTCACCAAACACTCCATCCCAGGGCTCAGGCCTGTCTTACTGTGGGGGTGGGGGCACCTGCCCGAGATCCTCAGTCTGTGGGATCAGGTGGGGAACCAAGAGGAAACACCCTGTATCCACTTGTACCTCTGAGGAGGCATGGGAACCTACATACCTCAAGACAGTCTTACAGAGTGCAGTCATCAATGTCACTCACAGTCATCAATGGGCTACATTTGAGGATGTCACCAAAGCCACAGGCACGGCACCCCCTTCCATAGATGACTCTGGAGGACTACCGTGACTATGAGGCCAGGCAGGCATAGCCCAGCCATGGCTAAGGATAGTTCTAGTCCCTGCATCTAACATGAGCAAGGGTGGCCCCAAGCTCCCTGCCCAGAGTTTTCCCATGAGTGAATCAGCCATGTTAACACACCCACTGAGCCACTCAACCATCCCCCCCCTCCTACTGAAGCACCCTGTTTTCAGACACTCAGCAGCTCCTTTCCATCAGGCTACCCATCCTTTAGCACCCTGGGGTTCCAATACCAAAACTAGCCGTACCACATCCCCACAAGTGCCTACAGCTCTCCCGAAACTGCGACTAAGTCCCAAGCCTGGGTAAACACGAGACAGCTCAGTTGACCCACCCAGACCTTGCCAAGCTCTTGCCACACCTAGTCTGCAAAATGCTCACTCACAAGGACAAGAGCTGACTCTAATGTACCAGCTGCTAACAGTGCAGTTCCTGCCTCGGGCTAAGGGCAGCCAGGTACGCTTGACAGACAGTGCTGGTTGGTTTTTGTCAAACTGACAAAAACCTAGACATACCTGAGAAGAGGAAACCAAACTGAGAAAATGCCCAAGAACAAAGGGGCCCAGGGTCTACATATTTCTCATCATCAGGGATCAGGTGTCCCATATCACCCCAACTACAGATCAGCACAAGGATCCACATCACCCCAACTGCAGAGGACTGGGCATAGAACCCCATATCACCCCTACTGCGTGCTTTCAGCATGGTTCCCCACATCATCCCAGCTTCAGGGGATCGGCATGGTTCCAAACCACATCACCCCAACTGCAGGCAATCAGGCATGGTGCCCCACATCCAGAGATCAGACAGTGTCCCTCAGCACCGCAGGGATCTCTGCTCCAAGTTCATAGAACATACCTTGTGAATCCAGAGAAGCCCACCCAGAAGGCCTGACCTCACAGCTGAGGCTGCCATGGACTGGCCACAAGCTGGTAGCAGACTCCTGCTGACCCTAGCAATGTGCCGTGAGAAAGGACTTCCAAGGTGACCAGAGATGACGCCATTACAAGGAGTCACTTACACTTTGCTACTTTTTCTGCTCTCCTCTCTTGTCTCATTCAGCTTTTTCTGCTGCAAACATCAAACTGTCAGGCTCCACCAGACACAATTAATGCTTGGGGCACTGGGGAAAAAAAATTAGCCAGTTAAAGCTTAATTAACTGTGGACCAAAACCAAAAACAAAACGGCTTGCACCAGTTGCCACAGAATGAGTTAAGAAAAGCCAGGCTCCTTGTCCCCAAGAGAGAACTAGCTGGGTAGAAAGACACCAAAGCAAGACATGACAGGGACATGATGTTTAACGGATGCTCACAGGACTGGAAGGGCAGCCCTGCAGACTGCATGAGAAACTGAGGTACCAAGAAAGCAGTAATGAGCTCACACATGCAGTAACACACTATGGCCACAGCACATCCAGACTGTCTGTCCCTGGCTGCTTCTTACAGTGTGGGCTCCTGTTTCCTCAGAGGCAATTCCTACGTGAGACAGGACAGAGTCTACAGGTAGAGCTGTTTCCCAGAAGCCTGGCACTGTGCAAGGGCCTCACACACACTTTCTGAAGTGTTCTTACTGATCCTGGTGCCCTGGGCCTGCAGCTTTGCAGAGCAGGGTCACTCTCCTAAAAATCTCAAGACAAAGACCAAGTCTCAGTCCCATTCCAGCCCCACCTCACCCTGTCCTGCCCAACCTTACCCTAAAGAAGCTGAGCTGACCACCCGCTGGGCACACATATGCCTCCTGCCCATTGTAACTGCAGCTCCTGTGTAGGGGTTAGATAAATTAGATTTAGAAAATATATAGGGGTTTCTGATACTGTCTCTTAATTCGGGGCATGAAGAGCATTATCAGCATGTGGACTAAAAACAGGAAACAAACAGGAGACTTAATAGACTGAAAAACAAGGTTGAAGTCAGGAAAACAGGAAAGACTTAATGGACTTGAAGAAACAAAGTATCTGGCCTGACATTGTTTTCAGCTGCTAAGTGGGCGGAGCCCAAATTAAGCTGAAACAGAGTTCCTCCTATTTAAGGACAGTGCATGGAGCCCAGAAAAGGAAGAGGCCTCTGATGCTAGAGAGCTCCAAGAGTCCTGCTGAAAAAAGTGCTGGCCATCATTCGATGGCCAGATTTCCCTGAAGCAGAAAGAAGCTGGTGAGCAAAGAAAGCTTGAGCAAGACACCAAAAGGCCAAGGACTAAACCCTGTGGCTCAGCTTTTGCCTAGAGGGGTTTGATCTGTCCGAAAAAGGAAATTGTGCCTGGCTTTAAGGACTGAGGCAGAGCAGCTGAGTTTCTGATTCAAAAGAAGTAAATTGGCCTGCAGACGGCTGGGGTCTCCCACAGAGAAGAAAGCATGAAGCCTTATTTAAGGTGAGACTGCAATAACCAACTTACCCTGACGAACCCTGCATCTGAGAGATCCAGAAAAAGGACTGCTAAGTGCGTTAAAGAATCTACAACAAAGACTGTGTTCCTGACGACTGAGGACCTGCCCCAGAGACTGTATCATTCTAAAAGGTTAGAAAAATAATCATCAATAGGTTTAGTGGCTAGGTTAAAGGGGTTGTAAGAATTTATAGGATTAATAGTTAAGAAATTGTTGGTGTTTGTTATAAGTGAATTTAGTAATAAATAAATAAGTGATAAATAATAATTTAAAAGTTCGGATACACTCCTGAGTTCTCTATCGCACTCAAACCCAGAAAGCCTATGAGGAAGCCCTCCATAAGCACCTCAGCCGCCTGTGCCACTCCTGCTCCACCACAACCCACTACCACGCAATGATCCTGGGCCCTGGCTTTCCAATAGTTGAGGTTGCTTGCCCCTGCACAAGACACAACAAAGAGGCCCATCCTCCATGCAATTCCCACCCCACCCCCAACTAGGAAACCCAGCCACTAAACCATGCCAGTTCCCAATATCTGGGTCTCATGTCTCATCTTGACTCCATAGACACCAGAGGGGCCGCAGACTGCAGACTCATCTAGCATAAACCTGCTTTTTTAAAATTTGTTTTTGTTTTGTTTTTCAAGACAGGCTTTCTTTGTGTAGCCTATCCTGGAACTAGCTTATGTAGACCAGGCTGGCCTTGAACTCACATCTGCCTGCCTCTGCCTCCCGAGTGCTAGAATTAAAGGCATGCGCCACCACGCCTGGCCATTAAAAACAGTTTTCGAACTGCCATGTAGGTGCTGGGATTTGAACCTGGGTCCTTTGGAAGAGCAGCCAGTGCTCTTAACCACTGGGGAATCTATCCAGCCCCTTATTATTTTTCTAACTTTTGTATTTTTATTTCATGTGCACTGGTGTTTTGTCTATAGGTATGTCTGTGTGAGGATGTAGGGTCCTCTGGAATTGGAGTTACAGAGAGTTGTGAGGTGTCATATGAGTGCTGGGAATTGAACCCAGGTCCTCTGGAAGACCAGCAGTGCTCTTAACCATTGAGCCCACTCTCCAGCATGAGCCAGCTCTTACCAAAGGGGCTGAGTCTTACTCATGAGAGCTTGCCTGAGGACTCACCCTACAAATGAACTCTATCATGAGACCAGCTGACCCACAAGAATGAACATAAGGCACAGAGGGCCCCAATCTCAACTTGAGCTGGGGCAGACATCATTCAATAGTTGAGCCTCAGAAATCACAACCAAGTAGACCAGTAAGCTACTACCAGCAATCAGGATTGATCAGTGTCAAGCTGCTCCCCTGACAGACAAGAGCACCAAAAAGCCTAGGAGAAGGCAGTCAGCCACCCAAGTTCCTACAGCTCAGCAGGTGGTCCTGCCCAATCCTGCTCCACAGCAATACCGGGTCATCCAGAAGCCTGGGTCCACAGGAACTTCCTGTGCCATATACCTGCACTCCAGCCCACTGCACACTTACCTTACTATCTAGAGTCAGACCCCACAACCTCAAAAGCCCTTCTCTCTGCTTCCATCCCTCCGGCTTACTATCCTCAGCACTCCTCAGATGGGAAGAGCCATAATCCCCAAGTGAGTACCAGTATCCAATGCATCACCATGCCCTCCAAACAGAGCCCTGCCCCTCATCACCAATGCTGGAAAAGCGGTATCAATCCTTAGCCGTGGGCTCCTCTCAGACTCATACATTCAGCCTCAAACCTTGCATTTCCCAGGAAGCCCAGAGGAACCACGCACAGCCCTAGGCTAGTGTTGACAGCAGGGTCTCAGCGACTGACCCAGAAGCACCCCTCCCCTTCCCAGCAGGCAAAATGGAAGCCTCCTCAGAGCTGGCTGCAGTCAGGATCAGAACACCTGTCCAGCATGCACAAGGGCCAGGGCTCCACCCCCAGGACCATGAGAGTTAAAAGCCAGAGATAGACTCTGTGTGTTTGTGTGTGTTTCTACATACACACACTCAGCATGTCTGATCATTAAATTCCCCTGAAAGGGTGGGCTAACAACCTCCTGAAGTGACGCCCCTGAGCAGAGGTGTGGAGGAAATTCTTCCAAGCAGTAACTGGAAAGCCCTTGCCAGCAGACCCTGCCAGGAACTCTACCGGGAGCCCTGAGGCTGCTCCGATCCATAGCGGCTGCATTTTAATAAGTAATTAGTACGAAATGGATGCTGCAAAATGGCCCAAGTACCTCCCAGACAGCATTAAGCCAAAGCGAGCAAATGAACTTGGCACAGCAGGGGTTGGTGAGCGCCATCAGCCAGGGGCAGAGATCCTCAGGAGAGCACAAAGCCCACTCAGCAAATTTCCTGAACAAATATTAGGGGAAAATGAAAAGTCCCAAGGAGGCTTGAAGCCTGGGTGTGCAAATCAGGGGTCTCTGACCAATACCCACAGTTACTGCTGCTTTCATTTCTGACCAGACAGGGCTGGAGACCAATCCAGACCTACAGATGGCAAAGTTACGGAGACTATCCCTCTGCACACCTAACAGTTACTAGGGCAAAAATGGCAGGTGAGTAACATGACATCAGAGACTTGGTAAGGTCAGAATTCCAGGCAGTCAGAACAGCCCATGGGTTACTCCCCTGCCCACTGCCAACAGCTAAAGCCTGATCGATCACCTGGTCAACACTGGTACAATCCCAGCATGGCTCCCAAGAGCTGCCACTTAAAGGACACATCACAGGAAGACATGCAGCTATATAATCTGGTCTCTTCCTGAAGCAGTTCTTAGGGGAGAAGGATCCTTAGACCCATTTCCCATTGGGGGCACTACAGCAACAACATGGGGGGGGGGCAGCCTGTGTCAAGTCCAGGGACATCTGGGGTCTGCTTCAGGACCCTCTGTTCAAAAACTCTCAACTGATCCCCTTTACCTTGGCTTCAGGAGATAGCAGCAAAAATGCCCCTCCACCAACTCCCATCCCATGTCCAATTCCGAGGACAATGGTGGCAGGTATCTGTAGGAGGGGATAGGTCAATGCAAGGGGCCACAGCAATTACAAGGGAAGAAACAAACAAACATCTGGAGAGGCAAGCTGACTTCCTCCTGTGTCAGTCAGGTGCAAGGCTTTGCCATACTGTGGGGATCTGTGGGAAGTCCTACATAAGCTAGTGATTCCGGCTTGGGACCAGAAGGGAGAGGGGCAGCGAGTGCCAGGGAAATAAGTATGGGGCCCATAAGTGCTGGAGGAAGAGAGAGCATCCTGCAGGTTCCTGACGCACAGCAGGACACGGGCAGGTGAGCTCTGCCTCCCACCACCACAGCATACTCAGCCCCACTAGGTGACCCAACTACCCTCCCAGACCCCACATGGCTGAAACCTGGCGGCAGCATCATAGGCTGTGCTGAGTCCAAGGTTTCAAACTCTTGCTTTGAGCTTCTTCAGAACTCTCTCTTCCTTTAAGCACAGCCAGAGGCATCTGGAAGGGTCCAGACTGAACTATGACAGCAGAATGAACAGGGCCACTGGGAGTGGGGGGGGGGCAGTCGGCAAAGAATAGGAACTCCACCCGGGAGGATTCCAATATCATAGAAGCTCAGAAGGGCTTAAGGAAGCTGTGGGCTTCAGGAAGGGGCAGACAGAGAGCACGTCGTACCTCTGAGGGGGAGAAGGCAAGGAAAGGGTTGTAGCCCAGGAGGATGTTAGGAAGCTGTGGGCCTTCCAGAAGGGAACTAAGAGACAGAGGGACAGGATGGCAGAGGGGTTCCCTTCCCTAAGAAGTCCTTAGGGAAGGTGAGGCAGGGAAGTTTCAGGAAGGAGCTGAGAGCAAAGGGAGTGGGGGTGGGGGTGTTGTGGTGGTAAGAATTTCAATCTAGGGCATCCCCAAGTAGAGTGAGACTTGTCCAAGGGAAATGTCCCAAATCACAGAGGAGAGGTGTCCCTTAACATGGACAGGGCCCAGTAATGTGAAAGGAGTGTCCTGGCATGCCGATGTGGCTTTTTTTTTTTTTTGTAATAGCAGACAAAGCAGGCAGATCTGGGGTGAGATTTATCTGGTAGAGGAGAAAAGAGGCTGAAAAGGCAGGCTGGGAAAGGATTGGGGAAGGAGAGAAGGGGGCAAAGGGTAATGTGTCTTTAGTAGAGAGATGCCCACGTGGGCCTAGCAGGCCAGAGAAATGCCCAGACAAGCACCAGAAGGGCGTAGTAAGCCCAAGACACTAAGAGACGTGTGGTGAGTGGCCAGGAGATGTAGCAGGCTGCAGGAGCCTGAGAGATGAGGAGAAGCAAGTGGAAGGAAGGAGCAGCTGAAGATACAGGCTCTAGAATTTGGAGTCAAACTGTGTGGGTGACGGAAACCATCAGAAACAAATGGTCTGTACATACCTTAGGAGACTCGAATCAGCAGCTTGGTTCTGAAAGGCTAAGTCCCTTGGAAAGGAATTCACATATGCCATTTCCTGGAGTTTTTTGGCACCAGATGAATAAAAAAATAAGGATATGACTGTTCCCAGGTGTGGCTGAAGAGAAGGTTTATTGTAGATATGAGGGACAGCACATCTGGCAGAGGTCCAGACTAAACTAGACCGTGGAGGGTGGGAAGAAGAGAAGAGAGAAGGAGCAAAGAGAGCACTTGGGAACCAAGAAACCAAGAGGACATGTAGCCAAAATGGCTGAGTTATGTAGCAAAGAGAAGCTAGGGGAAGGGAAGGGAAGGAAAGCTCAGGGGGTGAAGAGGTTGAGGACAGGGGATGGGGTATGCCAGCCAGGATGACTCTATAGCAGGTGTTGGGGAGAAACCGGCAGCCAGTGTTTGCTTTGATGTTATGTAGGCAGTTACCCATTTGTCCATTTGAGTTTCTGTGAGATCTAACAAGGACCCCCCTACTACCCTTCCCCTTTTCTCTCTCTCCCTCCGCCTTCCTCCCTCCTTCTCCTGTATTCTGACCCTTCAAAGACCACACTTTACCTTTTGAGACCCTGCAACCTTCACCACAACCTAAAAGGTGGGTTACTATGTTCAACAATGGTGTCTACCCCTCATAAACAAAAATGTCAGCAGCCACAGATTCCCTGTTCCCTGCTCCAGCACTGCCCAGTGCTCTCTATAATATAGGTCTGGCTATGGGCCTCCTCACCCAGGAGAAGATGGCATGGCAGTCCTTGGACAGATGTGGGTGAGGCTTGGGGAACGACATAGCTGGACCGCCCACTGTCAAGCTGAAAGAGGTGGGAATCTGAAAAAAGGAAAAACAGTCATTGACCCTGAGCAGGAAGCTGGCCACTCTCTGTGAGCCTCAACTTCCTGTTCCGCCATCTGAGAGATGGAAGAGACACCGCAGCACAGAGGGCTGGCATAAACACAGTGCTCACACCACAGGGAGGAGGCAGCTACCGCCCTGATGACCTACAGTGTCTATCAGAAGAAAGCAAACAGAATCCTCGCCGGGGTCCCTACCAAACTTCCAAAGGGGCTTTAGGTTCCAAACTCCCAGGAAGAAGCCATGGGGTGGCCATCTATGGAGTGTCCACTGGGGACATGGCAGGGACAAGGCCAGCAGATTACATCACTAAGTGGGCAGGTACCCTGCTGCAAGGCTCGAGCCCAGCAGCCAGAGCCTGGCTTCTGCACAGCGCTGCCACCCTTGGCAATCTCCTGGACAGAACTTATCTCAACTAAAACCTATCATCTTTAATGTAACACCAGGGAAGGTAGTCAAAGAGACACTTCCGGAACTAACTTCTGGATCCCTCAGTTCTTGCTGGAACCGGTATGGTGAAGGACCAAGAGCAGGAAGAAAACACTTAACACTAAAAATGACAAGAACCTACAGATTCATTTCCTTCAAGTAATGCCTCAAGAGTTAGCCATGCATGACCTTCCCTCCCAAAGGCTCAAGAGATCAAAACTATGCAAGAGTGAACTGGCAGAGCCCTACTCTCCCTCACCACGGTCAGCCTAAGTCCCACAGAACCTGGAGGAGAGAAAGCACCAAGGGCAGATATAGGAGACACCAGGTAGTCCTCACAGGGTCAGGGTGTCCTTATCCCTCTAAGGCAGTGCTTCTCCACCTGTGAGTCGAGACCCCTTTGGCAAACCACTATCTCCAAAAAAATTTGCATTACAATCCATAACGGTAGCAGAATCACAACTATGAAGTAGCAATGAAAATTTTATGGCTGGGGGTCACCACAACATGAGGAACTGTTAAACAGTCACATCATTAGGAAGGTTGAGAACCACTGCTCTAGAGGTCTTGGAGAATCTCCCTCCCCAGGTACTCTAAGCCAGGAAAACAAAACAGAATCAAGGAGCGGTGGGTGGGCCTACCAGGCTCCACTGCACCGCCCCGGCTTGATTCCAGTAGGAGAGGGAATGGTGTGAACCTGCCATTCCCACCATGAGGACCTTCAAGGCCTATGAGCAATAGACCCAAAACAGGCCAGCCCCCTCCCCTCTGACGGCAGCTGTCTTGGCCATCTAGCCACTCTTTAACGTACAGACTTGCTCCCATGGCAGATACACAACCCAGCACTTAAGCCTCCTGTAGCCCTGTAGGGATGTGCTAACCACAGGCTGTCCTATGAGAGAGACATATGGGGAAGGAGGAGGGCAACGCACAGAAACTTCTCCAGCCCAGAGAAGAAGTCCTGATGAGCCAGCCCGATGCCAAGGTGTGCTACAATGGCTGACAAGCAGAGACCTGGTTAACCGCCCTCACAGAACCAGCACTAAGTGCGCACACAGTCTAAGGCGGCCCAGGCACCAGCACTGTGAGAACACGCCCCACAGGCCACCTCCATGGGGCCAGCTCAGACGCAGAGCCATAGCCTCAGGACCACAGATGGCTGCAGGGACACAGCAGGTTCTAAGAGTCACACTCTTCTGGACAGGCCTTCAGAGCAGTGGCCCCCAACTACCATACAAATGGGGCTTGGAGAATCCGCAAGATTGCAGCCTGACGAGGACAGAACAAAGACACACCCGGCCTGCTGGGTGCCAGAGTTTCAGAGCTTCGCTCCCAGGCTCTATCCTAGAAGGACAGAAATGTTGTGTCTTTGCAAACAAAATAATTGAAAAAGGCACCAGGGAGAGGCTGACACCTCACCGTGACAGTCTGGGTTAGTTCCTACTAGCAATCAGACAATGGTAGCACCATCAACTTAGCAAGAGGGGACACTACAATGGCTTGCCAGCCCTGCTGGGCACTTCTACTCCCACCCACACACACTCTCTCTACCTCTCACAGCCTCACATATCAGAGTCTAGAGGCACTGGGTTAGTAGGTATCTATTCACACAGTAGGGGGGCAAAGCAGCCCGGTCCACCCAGTCCACCCTCGGGACTGGACAGGGTCTGAAGCAATAACAGACAGAGGAGGGCAGAGCCTAAGGCTGGACCCCACCCCTCAGCTAGGCTACAGGGTCTGCACAGCAGGGTCACCTCCAGCCCCAGCACCCCACCCTGTGACCTTGGACCTCAAGGTCCAAGCCCAGCAGCATCCACTCCCATTTCCCAGAGCATGAGGCCAGAACTGCTGACAAAGACAAGGGGCACCCTTCTTTACAAACGGCTTGACCGCACAGCTGGCCGATCAAATGATAGGAGCTTAATACAGATTTATGTGCCTTACTTACATCATACATTCCACCACAGCAAATTAAAATCAAAATGAAATTACATGATATTAAACACGGAACACTCCAGGTTGTACTGTTGAACAAAGTATGGATTTGGTTTGAGTCTTTCCATCTTTCTCTCTATATGGTTATTCCTGGGTGTGTGTGTGTGTGTGTGTGTGTGTGTGTGTGTGTGTGT
>CAJQZJ010031933.1:7456536-7482303 GCA_907164525.1 Lophiomys imhausi | reverse complement strand
TGCATGCACACGCACGTGCGTGTTTTACAGACCTCTCAACATTTACAACTGCAAGGTTTGCTCTCCTGTTCACATCCTGGATGCATGGGCCATTTCCTCAAACACCCAGTCCCTGAGGCACTCAGGCAATGCCTGTCTCTGCCTCCTTCCCAGCAGCAGGCAGAAGCAGCTGGCTCAGAGGCCACACCAGCTGTGGGGGGACAGGCAGGCAGCATGGGGGCTCTGGGAGACAAGCTACATTACAGGCCTGCACTTCAACTCCCAGTACCCCAACCAGAAGACACTACAGTCATGATCCTACCTAAGCGGAGGAACAGAGGGCTGGGAGACGTGGCCCAGTTGGTAAGGCACTAGTTAGCATGGATGAAGCGCTGAGTTTGATCCGCACACTGCTTAAACCAGTGGCAATGAACACTGTAACCCCACGGCACCCGGAGGTGGAGGCAGGAAGATCAGAAAGTCAAGGTCATCGTCAGCTACAAATGGCACTCAAGGCTAACTGAAGCTACATGAGACTTTGTCTTGCGGGAAGCAGAGACAGGTAGATCTCTAAGTTGGAGGCCAGCCTGAGCTGTTCCACAAAGAAACCCTGTCTCAGAAAAAAACAAACAAAAATTGAGTCACCAATACTTTTGGTGGCACCTAACCCTGTTACTCCATACCAATGCTCACCAGGAAGCCACCAGTGAGTCACAGCAGCCTCCAGGCCCTTTGGATCTGCCTGGCCTAGGGTTCCTCTCCCTCACCGGGGAAAGCTTAGCACACTCAGCTTTCAAGTCATAACCTTGATTCAGACTTTGGTGGTTCCCCTGACTGAGAGAGGGCCTGCTCCACCCTGTCACACAAACCTGGCTTTGGCACATTTCCATCTGCAGCAGGGTTGGCGAATAGCCAGCCCGTGCTGCCCACACGACACAGTGTGAGTGCCTGTGTCAATCCCGCCCAGAGCGCCCGCTCACCTTCCCAAAGTCTCGGACATCAAAGAGGTCGAAGGGGTCAAAGAGTTCGCTGCTCCTTAGGCCAAATTTGTCGTGGCAGACTTTAAGGAAGGTCCGAATATTCTTCAGACACAGGAACTAGAGAGAGAGAAAGAGAGAAGCATCAGTAAGGGGACAGCGTCACAGAAAACATCAGTCACGTCAGCCATGTGTGTTCCTGCCTCGTGTGTCCACACACACAGACAGACGGACCAGGCAGCTTGGCAGCAGAAGAAATTCCCATTACAGGCTGGGGAGGTGAGCTGGAGCTCAGAACCACTACAGCCTCCAGTCTCCCCCAGGGGACAGAATCTTCCACTCATGGTGGTCCAAGAGTGACAGAGGACACCAAATCACAGCCAGCTAACCACACCCTGCCCAGTTGGGTGTGTCCTGTGCATCATCCCAACACTGATGGTCACAGGAGCAAAGGAACATGCTGGCCTGGAGTCAGCAAGCTCGACAGAGCACCTCACACGTGCACTCATCTCTGTGAGTCCAGCCTGGTCTACAGAGCGAGTTCCAGGCAGCCAAAGCTACTGTGTGTGTGTGTGTGTGTGTGTGTGTGTGTGTGTGTGTGTTCACAGCTCCTTGCGGTATACACCTCTCTCTTCAAAGTGTGTGTGTCTGTGTGTGTGTGTGTTCACAGCTCCTTGCGGTACACACCTCTCTCTTCAAAGGAGCCAAAACCGGTACGTGAGCTGTGCCACCGGCCACCAAGATCCTGGAAAGGAACTATGTTGGACACAGCAGAAGACTGTAGCAGGAGACTGAGCTACAGAAAAAGGCCGTAACATCCAAACCAATGTCAAGTTCCCTCCTCTTTGGCAAAATCTCTATCACCAAGCTCTAGGCCAGCTGGGAAGGGGAGGTGACAAGATAGTCAACTTTGAGTCCTTATGGAGAATCAGCTGTAAAGAAACTGCCAGGCTGGGCGGTGGTGGTGCACGCCTTTAATCCCAGCACTTGGGAGGCAGAGGCAGGAGGATCTTTGTGAGTTCGAGGCCAGCCTGGTCTACAAAGCGAGTCCAGGACAGCCAGAGATATTCAGAGAAACCCTGTCTCGAAAAACCAAAAAAAAAAAAAAAAAAAAGAAACTGCCAGGAGGGACTGGAGAGATGGCTCAGCAGTTAAGAGCATGAGCTGTTCTCAAAGGGGACCTGGGTTCAGTTCCTAGCACGTACAGCAAGTTCACCCAGCCTGTAACTCTAGCACCAGAAAGAATCCAACTCCCTCTTCTGGCCTTTTTGGGAACTGCATGCACAGAGTGCACATAAAAACAGGCACACACATATACACATTAATTACACTTTAAAATTAGGAAATAACTTTTAAAATTTAAAGAAACTGACAGACAGGCAGAGGAGAGGGGCCCCTAGCACAGACTTTGGAACATCACTGGTTTGAATCTTATCTGCCCACAGTAAGAAGAGAGATTTCAAGCCAAGGAGTGGTGGCACACACCTTTAGTCCCAGCACTCGAGAGGCAGAGGCAGGCAGATCTCTGTGAGTTCGAGGTCAGCCTGGTCTACAGAGCAAGTTCCAGCAGCCAAAGCTACTTAGAGAGGTACTCAGTAGAGAGCTACTCAGAAGAAGAGGAAGAGAGGGAAAGACGGCAAACAGTGGCTGATGCTCCAGAGGTACTTGCTAGACAGATATTATCCTCTAACAGTAGGGCAAGGAGCAAACAGTTTGTGCAAGCCATTCAGTACCCAATACAGCTGCGAACAGCACTCAGAAGGCAAGGACCCAGCACCCACAGCCCAATACAGCTGAAGACTTTAGGGCAGCCAACACCCATCCCTAAAGGACCAACCCCTGGCTCATCAGCACTTTAGACAAATGAATGGATTCAGATATGCCAGGCAAGAATCACAAACAGCGAACAGAAGCCAAGCTGTGCTGAGAGCCCATGTCCTGTACCACAGCCTCTCCTGAGAGGATACAGTACAGGGCCCCTCAGTACCTCTGCCCATCCTGATGTCACCATTCATAGATGATGCTGGCCTAGTTCCTGTGTCACACAACACACTCTCTCTCTCTCTCTCTCTCTCTCTTTCTCTCTTTCTTTCTCTCTGTATATGTGTGTCTGTCTGTCTGTCTGTCTCCATCTAAGTAATTTCCTCTAAACAACATTTGGGATGAATTGTGCTTTATCCCTAAACAGCTGAGTATGCATTTCCTGGAACAATGACATCATCAGACATGTTCACAGCACAGTCAAGTCAAGAAATTTACACAGGTGCCACCTAATCTGCACGTTATATTACATAAAAGACAACCAGAATAGCTGTTAGAGAGTAGACAAAAAGGAAAGGATGTAAGGGGAGGGAAGGGGAGAAGAGGGCAGAGTAAGGTGGGGTGGGGCGGGGCAGGGCAGTGGGTCCAACCCAGGACCACATGAGATATTGCTGTCACTTCTCTTTAGTTTCCATTCCTAGAACTGGAATGTTCATTACAGCTATGTCCTTTATATATTCTGTCCCAACAAGTACATCAAATGTTCAGTCGATGCATGGCTGGGAACGATTGACATAGACCACATGAATATGAAGTGCTCTTCAACCTCATCTTCTATCACCTGATGGTTCTGAAGGGTGCCCCACACTAGAGGATCCCATTTCTGTGAAGATCCTAGAGTCTAGATTCAGAAACAGAAAGCATTTAGATGAGAAGGATTCAAATGGTGGCAGTCTGGGAAAAAGCCATCCTGCTGGGGTCACGCACCAAGCTTGATGCTTTGAAATGGGGAGAGCAGAACTAGGTATACTAGCCCATTCCTGCAGTAATGGCACCAGGGAGACTGAGGCAGGAAGATAGTACATTCCAGGCTGGCCTACACTATCTAGCAAGATCCTGTCTCAAAACAAAGAAAAAGGGGAGACAGGGAAATAGCTAATATGATAAATGTTTATATGTCACAATGAAAAGGTTTAAAAAGAAAGACACGGAGACAGTGTGGCCCACAGGCAGAATTCCACATGATGATGGAGGCTGCTGCAAACCAGCAACACCAAGTATTCCCAGCAGCCACCAGAAGTTGGAAGAGAGCCTTGGGGCTCAGTCTCCCTCAGAACCCCAAGAGGAAAACCATCCCATCCAGCCTCTGTCCACAGCCTCTGGCCTCCACCAGCAAGAGGGCACACTGCTACTCTAAGCCACAAATCATCAGGCACACTTAAACAGGGAGCAAGAGTGCACACACAGAGTCCAGCCTGGAAGCTGGGGCAAGGGGAGGCTGTACACCCGAGAGCCAGCGGCGCCACCTCCTGCTTCTCCTGCCCTGTGGAGCACTGAGCTTCCAGCCTGGTTCAACTATTTTTTGACCATGGCTCCTCTCTAATTTCCACTAAGCATTTATTTTAATTCCTCCCAGGCCTCCCATTTTGGAGTTAATTACACAGGTCCCAACCATAATCAGGGCCAGCGAGGCCAGGTTTCTTTTCAGGGCTCAGCACAAGCCAGTAGCCTTTGTCCAGCTGCTCAGCCTCAGCCTGGACCCACCCCACCACTACTCCCACCAGTGGCCACTTGGGCAGCCTAGCCTTTGAGAGCCCCACCCCTGGAAAGCAGGCACACAGTCAGAGGCTGGTTTCGTGAGCAGGGACAAAGTTCTTGGACAGTGATGGGAAGAGCTACCATGAAGCAGCATGCACACCATCTTGCCTCCCTTGAGGCAGAGCTTTCCTGTGTTCTGTTCAACTCTATGTCCTTATTTGCTGCCCTTGTACTATGGGCCATCTTATCTTATACAAAATAAAACTGAGGCAATAAGTAAGCTAAGGACTTTGGTACACAAGCAGATGGCATCAAGGGCCACGAACGAGCCAAGCCCACTATCTGCTTGAGGGTGAGGGCACTTGAGATGAAAGGGTTCTGCGGGCCATAGGGTCACCTGCCATCCAGGTCTACCAACAACACCCTTAACTCCCTCTCTCTCACTCTACAATTAGGGAAACTGAGGCCCAGGGTAGCAGGGGTGTAGGGAGGAAAACCTGGCTGGGAAGGACAAGCCTATGCCGGCAGTCAGTCTCTTTCCCTTCCCATGGAGGCAGGCAGCCAGCAGCTGCTTGTGCAGCTCAGATCCCTTCTTCCCCACTGCCCCAGCACCAGGAGGGCATGAGGCCAAGACCCTGCCAGTTGGAGCCATGCGCTCCCATAGTGCAGAGACTGACCCAGAGTCTAGACAGTCCTGCAGGTTGGAGGTGAAAAAGACAGAGGGCTCAGGCTGCTGCAAGCCTGTCTCAGCACAGAGGACACAGCCGGTGTGAGCAGGGATGAGTGAGGCCCAGGCAGGTGACAGCATGCAGGCGACCTTCCCTGTTCTTGGCCACGCTAGTGGGGTTGTCACTTGCAGCCGTGGCACACCTGATGGCCAGCCCATCAGAGGTACAAAGCTTTTTCTCACTAACCTGGCTTGGCCTTCAGGACCTTCACCGGACAGCCGGGGACCTCACAGTGTCCTGAAGCAACACACTCAAGCTCAGGGGAAGCATGGTGAGTGCCCATGTGAATAACAGGGCTCTCCGAGGGTGGCAAGCAGCTGGCCACTGTGTTTGTTTAAAACACTAAGAGGTCAGCACCTCCTGTTGTCCTTGGCCCTCCCTGGGCTCCACTTCTTGGCCAAACAACCCTGCTTAGTGAGACCTTGGTGATGGGGGACCCAGAGTAGACCGCACTGGAAAGAAACATCAGCAGTTCCTCTCGATACTCACCTGCTCCCGGCAAATCTAATCGGGCTGAAATCACATTAGCAACAGGACAGTCTCCAAGCCCAGCCACCCGCACACCTCCCCGGGCTCAATGGGACAAGAAGCCCGAGTGCTGCTCACTGTCATCCCTCATTCAACTATGGCAAGGACTGGGGTGGTGGGGGCACACACATCTGAGCCACTGGCAGGCCTAACAGCACAGAGGGGAGTTTCCAGGCCGAGTCCAAGAGGCCCCTTCATAGCCACTTCACTGTAGGGCTTTGAAACCACTGACTATAACAAAACAGCCCTCCTCAGCCCAAAGGAGAGACTCGGCAAGAGAGGCAGCCTAAAGGCTGTGGAGACCATCACCTTTGTAGGGCTTCTGGCACGGTGCCAGAATGAGGAAATGGTCAGGCCTGCCCTGCAGAGTACATTCTACATGGATGCCCCATACTCAGCTGAGAGATGTGGACATAAAAATAGGACCAGATCAGGGGAGCCAGTTGAAGTCATGTTTAGTTCCAATTGCCAATCACCTGGGAAAGGAGTCTCCATTTCAGAAGGGATTGTCCATTTCAGAAGGGATTGTCTTGATCAGCACTTCTCAACTTGTGGGTTGTGACCCCTTGGGGGGGGGTCAAACGACCCTTTCATAGGGGCCACCTAAGAGCATAGGAAAACATAGGTATTTACACTACGATCCATAACATAGCAAAATCACATTATAAAGTAACAATAAAAATAGTTTTATGAACTGGGCGTGGTGGCGCACGCCTTCAATCCCAGCACTGGAGAGGCAGAGGCAGGTGGATCTCTGTGAGTTGGAGGCCAGCCTGGTCTCCAAAGTGAGTCCAGGACAGCCAGAGCTATTACACAGAGAAACCCTGTCTCAAAAAAAAACAAAAACAAAAAAAAGTAAATGAACAAATAAATAATTTTCTGGTTGGGGGTCACTACAACACGAGGAACCGTATTAAAGGGTCATAGCATTAGGAAGGTTGAGAACCCGCTGCTCTAGATCAAGTTAGCCTGTGGCCATGCCTGTGAGAAAGTGTTCTGATCATGTTAATTGAGGCACAAGGACCCAACCCACTGGGGGTGCCACCACCACTTTCTGGTCTGGGGACTTGGACTCTGAGAACGGAGAAAGTAAGAAGTTACACAACCACTCCCTTCCCTCTACTCTTGACTATGAATGTGGCGGACGAAACTGCTTCAAGTTCCTGCTGCCTTGACTTCCCCACAGTAGAAACTGTGAGTCAAGTAAAACTCTCCCGAAAGTGCTCTCGTGGAGGTTCTATTGCAGTGACAGAGAAGTAAATCAGAGCCTGGACTGTGCAGTTGAACACAGGTGGCCTGGGCACTGATCACTGAGGACAAAGGGCCACCTCTCAGGTTTCTGTGCTGACTTCATGCCGTCACACACCTGTAAGATCTGGGCCTGGCACACAGACCTCTGTCCCACACACCACCCAGCTCGAGCAGTCTGCTCGTGGGCAGTGCAGGGCCAGGGTGCGCGGCCACAGCACCAACACAGGCCCACCTCACCAAGGATGGGGGTAACTGTGCTTCCCAGGAGGGTGGGTCTCTATGATGTCTCTGCCGGTCAGCCCACCACCCTACGCAACTATGAAGGGATAGAGTGTCCAGGACCACCTTTTGTCTAACACAGCCCTGTCTGGCTCCTGGATCTTCAGCCACACATCTCTGCAGCAAGGGTCCAGCCCAGTGCTCCAGGCCCTTCCAACTCTGACCCCTGGAAGTCTCCATGGCTGACTCACTACGGTCACAAAGGCCCGCTGTACAGGGTTTTCCAGAACTCCAGGCACTGGGCCAGAGCCCCACTGAACTGCTCACAGCAGCCTCAACTCACTACAGCGATAAAAAAAAAAAAAAAAAAAAAAAAAAAAAAATTCAGGTTCCAAGTGCCCCTCCTGTCCTGTCCGAGCTCACTCGCCAGGATTCCACACAGCTGGCGGCAGATCTAAGGCATCTGATCTCCAAAACCAGATTGTTGTTACTATTAAGCTATCCTGGGCAGGTTTCAGGGCAGGAAAAAAAAAAAATAACACGACTTTTTAAAAGAAGAAACCAGTCCTTTCAGAAAAATTATGTGTATAGCAGGTACCATGGAAGTACTAAGAGCAGAAGCCCAGACACTGCCTGCACCCTATACTGATACAGAGCCAGTACTGGCCAATGAGTTTTGTTTGTTTGGTTTTTTTTTTAACTATTTTCCATATAATAACCACTAGCAGGTGTATGCCACTCACAGAGACCTGTGGCCTTCATACACTTGCAATCCATCCTGACAAGAGGCTTTTACCTTCAACCCCACTTGCAGATGCAGAAACTTAAGACATGAGAAGGGAGATGACCTGAGACCCGGACTCAGGCCTGTTCCTCCTCCCTGGTGCTCCCTGGGCAGCTAAGCTCCAGGGATGACAATCAGCTGGGGAGGTGGGGATCCACAGGGCACAACTTGGGCTTTCCTCCCCACTCCCCCAACATCTTCTTCACCTCCTCACTTGGGAATCATCACCAACAAACAGCTCTCACCACCCACTTTTACCTCCTTGTCCCACCTTTCCCAGCCCTGGATCAGCCACATTCTGGCATAGACCCATAACGGTTTACGCCAGGTGGTAATAGCCTGGACTAACCGGTAGTGTGTGCCCGAAGCCTGCTCCCACTTGACAGCCACTTGTCCTCTTTATGGCTCAGCTTTCCAATCTGTAAAATGAGCACAAATTCTGCCCTCTCCACAGTACCAGACCACTTTGTTCAGGATAAGCAACAGTTGACATAGACTACCTTCTGAGGAGACACAGAAGGGCCCTGGGCCAGGGTGCCCTGAAAGAATATTGGAAGGGAATGATAAGGCCCACAGCCATATCAGGGCCTTGAGAGCTATACCTAAGGCTGATACTAGGCCACACCTAGCAGGGACCAGGGACCTTCCTTGCCACCCACCATCCACCCTGGTGATGGTGAGCCTGTCATCTCCACCAGATTCCAAACAACTCTCACCTCCTGAGCAGCTACCCAGGGATGGAGGGAAGACAGAAGCTAGCCAGAGTCCCTGGGGACAGATTCAGGGTCTCTGCTCACAACCAGTCCCCCCAAGTCCTACTACTCCTCATGTTTCCTTTGTACACTCCAGTGTCTACCAGAGACCAGCCTCACCCATCACAGGCCCAGGAGGAATGTGAAGGCCACACCCAGGAAGGGTGGCACAACAGTTCCCCACCCCCACTCAACCTTCTACAGAACAGCACTCTTTCAAAGTCTCAAGGCCTCTGAAAGGTGGGGACCTCCACAGGCAACTGCCCTGCTCCATAGGAAGACTTGGGAGATACACCCCTGGCTACTGGCAGTCCTTGCAAAATATTTCAACAAGTGGGACTTAGGCAGCTCTGCTTCCGGTGTCTCTGCTTCTGGCTGGCATGACACTGGGCCTCCCTGGGGCCTTGGGTCCTGCTGATCAGAGCTCTGACTGGCAGCTAGGGATGACTTTGATCAATAAAAAATGTGAAAACGAATTAATGTCTTGCTTTATTTATGCCATGCTCATTCCAAAACCATTTAAAACAGCATCATTACTATTTAATAGGTCTAGTTTGCTGGAATGGATCAAATTTGGGGCTCCTGGGCTAGATAAACAGGTGAGCCTGGGTGACAAGCTGGCCAGACAGCCCCCAGGGCATATACTAAGGCAGCTTGCTTCCCTCTAGGGCCCAGATACCCAGCCCACTGCAGGGGCTGAGGAGCTGGTAAACAAATGTGGATGTCCACAAAGCACCTGCCCCTGTCTTCTAACTGCTGGTGCAACAATAGCCTTGCATCTTCCCAGCAGAGGGGCATCTAGCTATCCTAGTATTAGAGGTGTACAGAGGGGGGGGGGGGGGTTCTGCTATTACTTAAGGAATAACCTACTTCTGGAAACTGCTCTGCTAAAACCAAGTAGGCAGGAGGTGGAGTTGGGGACTAGCCATGACACCAGCCTTACACATGTGCACACACACACACCATCAAACTCTGCACTGGCGGGTTGACCTCAGATGAGAAATTGAGGCCAACAGGACTGTCCAACACCATCCTAAAGTCACCCACAGAACCTTGAGACTTCCCAGGCTATCCCCGGGACCACAGTGGCACCACCAGGCCCTGGTGGTGACACAGTTGAGATGGTGTGATGGCAGACCCCCCGGGGAAGAGTTCCAGCTAACCCATCCACTGCTCCCATGAGGGAGCACACTCCAGAAAAGACAGGTAGGGTCTGATCTGAGGAGCATAGACATTTGATTATGTCTGGATGGTTTAACAGGAATACTTCCTGTATGCTTCCTCAGCTCCACTCACATCATTTCAAGGTCCCAGGAGCTGGGGATGACCCTAATGCCTCCAAGCAGGGTGTGGCCAAGTTTCTCCTTTACAGGCCTGAAAGGCTGAGTGGCCAGCCCTGTGAGAACAGGGAAGAGGTAACATTTTCTTTGCACCCCAGGTCTGCCAGGAATAGGCCTTGCTCCCTATTACCCCTATTAGGGTCTGCATGTCCTCAGTGGAGACAGTCTACCTGCCAGGAGCAGGCAGTACACCAGAGACAGCTGGGCTTCAACAGGGCAGCAGAAAGGACCAGGCTAAAATGTGCCTCCTTCTACCATTTCTCAAGGTCCCCCCACCCACCCACACACTGCCATGTCATTCAGAATCAGTGCTTAAATGCCAGGTGGCATTTCTACCTTCTCCAACAACAAACAGCACCAGATGATCACCAGGCTGGGGCAGGCCTTCTGCCAAGCCCGCCATACCATTGTTGGGTTCCTTCCTTCCAGTGTGCCCTTGATGCAGAAATGACTCAGGGATCAACCCTCTTATCTGGCTGGGGGTGTAGGGAGGGCAGGGCAAGCCATGGTGTGCTCTATCCCCCAGGAAAGCACCAGAACCTCTGGCTGCACTGTAGGAGTGAAGACTCATGGGCCATGGCATCTGTCTCGCAAGACAATGTTCAGCCTGCAGACCTTCCCTCATACTTTGGGAGTAATGACCCAGAAAGGAAACGAAGATGTTTCAAGGGAGCCCAACAAGCTAAACTCGTGCAACAAATGCTTCCAGATCCAACTCAAGAAGATACTCTTCCCCAAAGTGCCTGGGCCCTGACCACCCTCCTGAGACTGATCACCTTTAGTCCCCATTTCCTGACCTCTTCTCTTTCAAACAGTTCCCAGAAGGGAACTGGACCCTCTCTCCTCCAGCTTCCCTGCCTCCATCTTCCACGTAGGTGGACACCTGGGGCTGCCTGTTCAGCACTCTACGGGGTGCTCTGAAACAGGAAAGAGGCTCACCAAGGACTCAGAGAGGGGCCCAGCAGACTGCTGGGGTACAGGACCCTTAATTGGAACTTGACTAGATTCAGGAACACCCAGAAGATGTTTAAGACACACTTCTGGGCTTGTCTGGAAGGTGCTTCCAGACAGGATTAACTGAGAGGGAAGACACACCCCAAACATGGACAGTGCCATCCCATAGGCTAGGGTTCGGATGGAATAAGAGTCAAGGAGGAAGCCATCAGTACAGGCATTCATTTTTTTTTTTTTTTTTTTTTTTTGGTTTTTCGAGACAGGGTTTCTCTGTGTAACAGCCTGGCTGTCCTGGACTCACTTTGTAGACCAGGCTGGCCTGGAACTCAGAGATTCGCCTGCCTCTGCCTCCTGAGTGCTGGGATTAAAGGCGTGCACCACCACCACCTGGCAGGCATTCATTCTTTCTCCCTCTCCACTTCTCTTCCCTCTCCTCCTCCCTCCTGCTGGCCATGAGGTAAACTGCTCAGCTCTTCTACCACCACCCTCTTCTCAACATTACAGACTGAAAGCCTGAGAGCAAATAAATCTTTCTCCATTCAGTTGTGTCTGGTATGGTGTCACAGTAAGTAGACAGCTAGCTGAGCCCGGTAACATGAACTTGACAAGTCAAGACCTCGAACCCTAACCCAGCCCTCAAATCCCAGGCCCTCCCAAATGGACCAGAGTGAAGCCTATTTGAAGACCTCAGTCCCAGCAGACCCCTGGTCACCTGTAGACCCAGCCCCCTGGCCCAGGCCCAGGGATCCCACTAACAAAGACTCCTCACCTCTGGAGTCCCTGAGCCCAGTGAGCACTGCTTGAGTGCCCCAGCTGTTGTCAGCAGGGGCAAAACCCAAGAAACCAGAGTGTGTCACCATGACCATATGGGTCCCTCTGCATCCAGAGCCTGAGCCGTGTGGAACAGTTTCCAGAGGCTGTGGGTCGGAGTTTTCTACAGAAGAGACTTGCTGGTGGCCAAGCAGACAGCCCACTCACACAGGGCTGAGGAAAGCTGAGAGAGATTGAGCTTGGCTCAGCCTTCAAACCACTCCTTCATCCACACTTGGGAACAGAGCAACCCAGGAAAGCAAGCACTGAGGTACAAGTAGGGAGGAACTGGGGGGGGGGGGGGGTCCAGGGAGGAGACTGTGCTCAGCTCTGAGACTATCAAGCCACAGACAGTTAACTGGCACCCACTGCAACCCAAGCTCAGAAGATATAGCCTGAACCCAGCAGAGGGGGTTGGCAAGAGAATAATCAGCTCTTTGCCCAGCCACCCTCCTGCTCTCTATGTGGCTAATGGCCTGTTTGAGCCTCAGGGATAAAAGTGGCCTACAGTATCAAGACTTCAAGGTCAGGGTTTTCAAAGCAAAGGTTTTCTATAAAGCTAGCAGGAAATTGCTTTTCTAGTATCTCCTTGTATAACCATCTTCCTTAAGCCAGCTCAGAATGCTGCCCGAGGGTTCAAGTCCCACTCTCCGCTGCCCAGCTCTCCTAGGAAGGCAGGACTCTTGAGAGATTAGCCGAGACACTGCCTCACCATGCCCTCACTAACTCTCCCACCCCCTTCACCCCTTCCTGTGCTGCAATCCAGCAGCCAGACCATTAACGTGAACCCACAAGCTGCCTGTGACATTGCCAAGTCTCAGCCTCTTCATCATCTCCATCTCTTCTCCCCTCTGGAAAGTGGCCTCCAAGGTCATTCTGGGAGAACAGCTTTCTCCTCCAAGCACCCCTTCTCCTGTGCAATTTGGACAATCCAATTCTGGACAGACCTGAGTGGAACACTCTGCTGTGCCGACATCAAAGCCAAATGCATCCCTTAATGGTTGGCACACAGCGGATTATCACTCTCCCATCTGCACAAACGAGGCTTGCCATTACCCCTTCCTGCTGAGCTGAAAATGTGGTAGGAAAATCCTAACAGTAGCATCAATGAGCTCCCAAGCAAGAGAACAAAATCAAACATTCTTACATGATCCAAAGCCAAGAGCCAACAGCCCCTCAGCTATGAGGTGGTAGGATGGGAGCCGGCCTCTCTCCAAAAAGGCTCAGGCCAACCATGCACATGGCAGAGTGTCAAAATTGTAAGTAGGCAATCTCTGGGAGTGAGGGGCAACAGCTGACCCTGGGGAATGCTGAGGACAGGCTTTTGAGTGACTTTATTTACAGTCCCTGCTGGGGATGCTGGATGTAACCAGGAAAGTCTTTCCACAGTTCCTCAAGAATACCTCCAAAGTCCCAATTACTGGTAAACAACCCCAGGGAGATCCCCTGGGGGCCCAGAGATAATCAAGCAGCCTTACCTGCTCTACAAGCCCACCAGCAGGATCTGGAAGTTAGACTGAACCCCCTGTGCAGCCTGAACACACACCTGAGACCCGTCAGATCACTGCTCAACACCTGTCTCCTCACCTGTCCAGGGGTTGTTAAAAGTCCACAGGTGAGTCACTTCCTGCTTTGTGTTTGGATTTAGAATGTAGCCCAAAGGCCCATGTGTCAAGTCTGGGCACTCCTGCTTGATGCTATTAGGAGGTGTCAGAACTTATGAGGTGAGGCCTAGGGCTGGTGAGATTGCTCTGTGGTTAAGAGCACTTACTGCTCTTACAGAGGACCTGGTTCAGTTCTCAGCACCCACATGGTGGCTCAAAAGCATCTGTAACTCCAGCTCCAGGGGATCCAACACTCTTCTGGCCCCCATGGGTACCAGGCATGCACATGGTACACATACATGCAGACAAAACACTCATACATACATTTTTTTTTCTTAATTTTTAAAAGAGGTTTTTAAAGAGGTGGGATCTAGTGGAAAGTCACTATGAATGAGCACATGGGATTGTACGGACACCCCACTCCAAACTCCTCCTGTCTCTTTATTATTGCTGCCTTGCACCCTGGTCTTAGGTAGCTGGCTCTAGCATCCATGTGGCAGGCCCGGCCACGATGTGCTGCCTCACCACAGCGGGAAAGGGACAGGGACAGGGCTGACTACCGATGGACTGAAACCTGCACAGTAGGAGACAAACCCTCCTCTTTAGATTGACGCCTCAAGTATTTGTCACAGTGACAGAAAGCCAACTGACACACTAGGGATGCTGAAGCAAGAGCTTCCAGGCAAGATCCAAGAGACTTCTTCTCCACCTTCGGCAGGTCCTAAGAGCACTGCTGCTTCAGGAAATCATGTGCCTGAGCTCAGACAACTATAGCAAGGAGTGCTCCCTAAGCCAGGGGCACAGAGGTACAAACCACAGGCAGCCACAGAGACCTCAGAACACACAAAGCCACAAGTAGCTGGCTCTGGCAGGACTTACCAAGCTGGCCTGCTCCCTCCTCCCTAGACCCCACATAGCTGACCTGGAGAGGTGTGATGGAGACCCCCATACAAAGCCACAGGGTCCATTACAAAAGTTCTGCCCGACACCACTGCCTAAATCTAATCAGCCCCCACTTCCTGATACCATCCCATTGGGGACAGGGTTGAAATCCGTAAATACGTAAATACGGGGACCTAAGGATTCAGTCAATGATAATCACCTGCAGCACTCTGAACAGAGCCCCTCACAAAGACAGGCTCTGACACCGCCACCCCAACTTTACTGCTGAGTTACTTTGGAAAACAGGGTCTTCACAGACATAACTTAAAGACATAACATAAAGAGCACCCTAGGGTCTCTAGTGAGGAGTAAATATTGTAATGGGAGAGGGGGAAGAAAGCGAGAGATGGTTATAGAGCCTCCCCAGAGCCTCCAGAGGGAGTGCGGTTCCTCCAGGGGGAGTGTGCCTCACACCTTGGTTTGGGATTCAAACTACAGCTCCAAGATAGCATAAATTCCTTTGTCTACTCCAGTCTGTGGACATTCCAGGGGCAGCTGGACCAAGGCAGCCCTAGGACCCTTCACCTCATGCCCCAAAGGCCCAACACAGCAGCCTCGCACCAAACATTCCAGAGTGAGTGAATGCAGGAACAGGTTTCGGTTGCTGTGACAAATATCTAAGAAAATCAACTTAAAAGAGGGAAGCTTTGTTTTGGCTCATGGCTTCAGAAGTTGGCCACTACTTTGGGACTGAATTGTGGTCAGACAGCATGGTGGTTAGAGAGAGTGTGGCAGGGAAGGCTGCTACATCAAAACGGCTGGGCATTGAGAGAAAAGGCTTCCCCTACCAGGGTCTACCTCCCAGGAAAGCCTTAAGATTACAATCCACCCAGGAATTATAGTCCCCTGATGTTGAAGTCTTCAGAGTCCCTTCATGTCCTCCAAAGCCCAGCCATGGCCACCAAGCCTGTCACAGGGCATTCAGAGGCTATTTCCAATCTAAACAATGACAACAAACAAAAAACTTGGCTTTCTGCAACTCCAGTCCCTCTCTACCATTCACACTGCTCACAGGTCCCCACCAGATTGCCCTGGATGAATCCCTGGGTGGGCTAGTCACATGAGGGCCCAGGAAAGGCCCATCTTGGACTCACTGAGTAACGAAATCCCCAAGGGATCCCTGCCTGGGTCCAGTCTCTCCCTTCCCCCACTAGACACCATGATACCTCACTTCTGCTGCAGCTACCCCAGAGCTGGTGTGATACGTCACTCGTGGACAGAGCAGAACAAGCCGAACTAGCTTTCAGGCAGAAATCGTGGTTTCAACTTCCCCCACCATCCGTTCCTGAGAATTCAGGGACCATGGCTCCAGGCTACACACAGGCCTCGGGTCTAGACCCACCTATCCAGTGTCTGCCTCCATATGCTGGCCAGTTTTTTGCCAACTTGACACAGGCTAGGGTCACCTGGGAACAGGGAACCTGGATAGAAAAAATGCCTCCATCAGGTAGCCTGGGAACAAGCCTAGGGGGTATTTTCGTGATTGATGATTGATGTGGGAGGATCCAGCACCTGGAGGCAGCTGCACCGGTCCTCTCCTGCCAAAGCAGGTGGTTCTCCCACAGGTGACAACTCAATCTCTCTCAACCTTGCAGCACGCCCCTCGGTACATGAGGAAACCACTCCTGTGGCTAGGTGAGCACACCTGGGATGGTGGTATGGGATGTGTGCGCACCTATGTCTGTGGGCAAGAGGGTACCTATGCACATCTGAAAGCAGGCAGTAGGCATGCCTGTGCACGTGTGGATAGTTGTGCATGTGTCTCCAGTTATGACTGATAAAAAAATGTCTAATGAAAAAGAACCCAGTGAGCCAGGCGTGGTGACGCATGCCTTTAAACCCAGCACTCAGAGGCAGGCAGATCTCAGTGAGTTCAAGGCCAGCTTGGTCTACAAAGTGAGCCCAGGTCAGCCAGAGCCGTTACACAGAAAAACCCTGTCTCAAAAAAAAAAAGAACCCAGTGAAATGATTTTGGACTACAAAGAGGTTCAAGGGAAGACCTAAACACGTTTTTCCTGTTCCTTAAATGCAATTCGTTTTCATTTTATTTACTGTGTACAGTAAACAAAGTTTAGCAAGGAAAAAAAAATGAGACAGACAGACTTCCTCCTGCTGCCCCAACAGACCTTGAAAACCTGGGCACTCCTGCATGAAAAGAGGGCAGAGAGGAGACAGCCTCTGCTCTTCAGGATGATGCCAGCTATGGACATCCTAGAAGCTTAGCGGATTCCTCAGGCTCCTGGTCTTCCTTCAGTGTTTTACTGAGGCCCGGCAGAGTCACTACCAACTTTGCCTCTGAGGACTCCTGGCACCTCAGTTACACGAGGTGGGGTGGGGGGACACCAGTGACTCCCAGGCCAAGTACATTCTCACACAATGCATTCCCACACAATCCATTCCCACACAATCGAAGGCTCAGAGAGGCCAGCCATCAGAGGCAACCACTGCTCCTCAATCTTGGTGAAATGCACCCTGGGAACTCTCTGGTGGGTGGCATGTTACCATCATCTGCTCCTCTCCTACCTGGTTTCATGTTCAAGATTAGGACCAGAAGCCACTGGGACATAGGGCACAGGACAGAACTCTGCTGAACTTGGCTTCCCAGGCAGCCCTTGGCAAGTCCCTGCCCTGCTGCTAAGAACCTTAGTTACCCCAACCAAATAGCTCTGCACTTCCCTGAGTTGGGGGAGGGAGAGCTTGAGGGAGTCAGAAAGACTTCCTCAGAAGTTAGAGGGGTCTTCCCCCAGCTCTCTAAATCAGGCCTTCAGTGACTTTCTAGATGTCCTCACACCACCCACCCATCAGCAGGGCCCTGCTGTGCCCTAGTCCCTCAGTTCTCTAGATCCCTAGTCCACTCAGATCAATGGACAGACTCTACTTTTCTGTCTGCAGAGAGGGGACAAGGACACAGCTACACACTGCCACTCTCACCAGCCTGAGGAATTCCCCTAATCTTTCAGGAACTTAGACTCAGGCCACAATGGGTTTGTGGCTTCTTCAGTTTCTGGTTTTCCCCCACAAGCAGGTATAACTTCTTAAGCTCTTCTCAGGGATGGGGGTGGGGGGTGATCGGTGAGGGAGAGGATTCCTGGATCCTCCAAAACCAACCAAGGCCAGTCTCCAAGGTCCCCTTTCTCAAGGTCCATGAAACAATGATGATCAGTGAAAAGTTTGACTTTCTAGAAATTCCAGTCCCACTTGCTCCAGGCCCCTCAGTGTCCCACCTCCAAAGCAGGGGAGAGGGAACACAGCCCCATGGCTGCCAGGCCAACAGGGGGCCCTGGCCAAGGTCGGGATGTTCCCAGCTGCAGGCTCACCCTCAGACCCCACCCCAAAGGAGACCAGCATGTGAGAGGCTACCCAGGGATGACTATCCAAGGACATGAGGGCAAGTCAGAAAACCTGAACCAGAGCTGGTATTTCAGTTCTGGCCCCTTCTGCTCCAGGTCATGAAAATGGCAGGAGGTACTGACTACAGCCTCCCACCTTGGCACCCTGGGTCCCACAGCCAACCAGAGTCCCTGCAAAGGCATCTAGGAACAGTGGTTCTGGGCTAGGATACCCACTGCCATCTTACCAAGAGGTGGGGGAGGTGATGACACAATGACCCAGACTTCCACTCTGGGGTGCTGCCTAGGCTGAGGAAGGGTCATAGGTCTTATGTCATGTGAACAAGGAAGGAAGAAGCCAGGGGTAGAAATTTTTTTCTCTCATTTTTCACCCAGTATAGAAATAACCTCTCCTAGACAGAAAGACGGAAGGGAAGCTAATGAACTTGGCAACCCTGCCCTGTAACTCCGCTAAGCACAGATGTGTTCTGCTCAGCTGCTGCAGTGCCTTGTCAAACCAAGCTGGTGCTACGAGTGATTCAGGAGTGATCAGATGTTGGGTCTGGCACCTCCTCGCTGGTGCCTACATGTCCCCAGCTCCCCACGGAGGTGGGTAGAGTTTACCTGGGCTGGGCCCAAGGCTCCTTCCTCCTCCAGTCTCCCCACATGTGGACACTCAGATTGTTTCCAGTCAGGTGCATGATGGTAACAGATGGGCTCAATAAAGGTGTGTATCACATGGGGGAGGGCGTTCCTTCCATCAAAGGAATTCCTATGTCTAGGCCAAAGCCCCCACATTCTGGGTCCCTAGCAAACTCACCCTGTAGGCAGAGAAAGAAACAGAGAAAGCCAAGCCCCTGTACCTTAAACACCATGTAGAGCTGAGGACCCTATACTGTGTGCCTCATCAAGGAGGCCTTCCCTGGCCACATTCCATGACTACCATTATTCAAGAGCCTCCGGCTGAGCCCACAGGACATCAGGGCCCACCCCTTCACCACTTTCCCTAGACCACTCATCTTTCATTCACTTGGCCATCAAATTTGCATTATGCCCCACTTTGTGGCATGCATGACAAAAATCTCTTGACCTGCCTTCAAAGAGAATGGCAACCCAGGCACCCCACCCCACCCTGCCCCATCCCAGCTGTTATTTTGGGGGCGGAGGATCGGGCTGTCAACGGAAGTGAGAGAGCAGCAGAGCGATTCAGAGGTGCTGAGAAATGGAGCGTGCTCACAGCCCCCGCATCCCCAGGGCAACCAGGGTAGCCAGAGAACGGAAACCCAAGAGCAGCAGATCATCCTCTGAGATGACAGAGGACAGAAACATCAGAACCAATAGCACAAAGGTAGTCCTCCAATGCCGCCACCAGGAAGGGACACTCAAACCCCTGCCACACCAGGCAGCTGCTGTGAAGGTGTGGATCCAGACCCAGCATCCCAGCAAGCCCGTCCAGGCTCTGCTCTATCTACATTCCTGCTCCACTTCCGCCTCAGCCTAGATCCTGCCCTCTCCCTTCCTCTCCAGGGATCCCAAACTGTTCCTCTCTCACAGCCCCTTCCTACCTCATGTTCCTGAGCAGCTCTGTCAAACACATCATGTCCAGGTAAAAGAAAGGGGGATGCTGTGTCAGGGAGACAGGCAGACAAAGAGACCAGAAAAGAATATTCACATCTTAACTCCTGGAGACTCAAAGGTACCCTTAAACCAGGAAGGATCTTTGCAGATTCACTAAAAACTATCCAGACATGGCCCAGTGTGAGCCAGCCCAGAAATGCTGCATTCCTCAGAGGTTCCCAAGTACCTGTGAGTACTGTGAACCTCACCTACCCTGATCCTCATAAACACCCCTAACAGCAAAGCACCCATCATTCAACTGGGGGTGGAGGAGAGATACAAAGAGGATGAAGAAGGGACCAGTCACCCTCCCTCAGTTCCCTCAGCTTGAGAGGAGGCAGACTTGGGAGCTCCACATTGCCTTGGGGCTCTGTACTGGACACCCCCACCCCCACCAGCAAAACTGGAGCTCTAAAGGCTTTGAGTTCCGAATGTCAGCTCTGCTCCTTAGATCGGCACCTGAGACCAAAACCCACCACCAATCAGCGCAGTTCAGGTCTACTCATTCCTTGAACGGCTTTCAGGAGATCCCAGTTGAGTGTTTTGTTTCAACTTTCCTTTTCATTTTACTCAATGTTACTAAATGTATCTCTTCTGCTTCCCACCGCACCTCCCTGGCTCCTCTTCACTCCCTCATTCACCAGACTCTCACTGTCCTTTCCTGGCTGGTATTTGTATGAAGCCTTTTTTCCCCTGTAACCTTGTCAAAAGATCTGGGATTTGCTTCATCTATTTTTGTCCAAAACAAATGCTATCATGCATGGTTTACTGGTCTGAATTACCTCTAGCAATAGGGATGACAGGGGACTAACAGGCGGATAAGCAGCTGTCCTGGAGCCAAGACATTTCACACAATACGAAGAATGCCAATGTGAGGGGCAAGACTCAGGGTCGTAAGTGACGTTACTACAGCCAGGGACTCCACTTAGACCTGGTGGGACACAAGGGATGGAGAAAGTCAGGGTGGGGTGACGTCTCTCTGAGACCCTGTGCTGAGAGGCTCTACAAAAGGAAGAGTGACTGATTCTCATGGGGGAGCCTGAATCTTGGCAGTCAGCAGCCTACAAGCCACAGGCCACAAGTAGAGGGGTGGAGAGAGAGGGAGAAGCAGTGAGCAAGGAGGGCAGGGGATACCTAGGTAGACACAGCCATCACAACCCAGTCCTGAGCTCATGAAACTGTACTTTTTAATTATTAAACACTTATTTATTAATAACTACATCTACTTATAACAAATACACTTAACTACTATTCCTATAAATTCCTACAACCCCTATGACCTAACCACTAAACCTATTGATAACTATTACAACTATTTTCATAACCTTTTAGAAGGATACAGTCTCTGGGGCAGGTCCTCAGTCTTCAGGAACACAGTCTCTGGGGTAGACCCTTTAATGCACTTAACAGTCTTTTTCAGGAATATCTCAGACGCAGGTTCGTCAGGGTAAATTGGCTATGGCAGTCTCACACCTTAAATAAGGCTTGAGGCTTTCTTCTCTCTGGGAGACCCCAGCCATCTGTAGGCCAACTTATTTCCTTTGTATCAGCAACTCTGCCACTCTGCCTCAGTCTTTAAAGCTGGCCACAGTTCCGTTCAGGTCGCTGTTCGGACAGGTCAAACCCCTCTAGGCAAAAGCTGAGCCACAGGGTTTAGTTCTTGGCCTTTTGCTGTCTTGCTGAGGCTTTCTCTGCTCACCAGCTTCTTTCTGCCTCAGGGAAATCCGGCCATCAGTTCACCAGCACTTTCTTCAGCAGGACTCTCTAGCATCGGAGCTCTCTAGTATTGATTGGGGGGGCCCTTAGCACCGCAGCTCTCCGGGCTCATCCACTTGTCCTTAAATAGGATCGCTCCTTGTTCCACCTGCTTCAGCTTAATCTGGGCTCTGCCCACTTAGCAGTTGAAAACAATGCCAGGTCATAAAGTCTTTCCTTGTTTCACCTAGCTTCAACCTTGTTTTTCAGTCCAAAGAGACTCCCCTCGTTTCACGTGACTTCATCCATAAGCTGATAAACTAATTGCTCACAGCCAAGTTGATCTTCATGCCCCAGATTAAGAGACTGTATCAGAAACCTAGATATTCACTAAATCTAACTTATATTAATCTATCGACCCCCACAAGCTCAGGTTCCCTGAGGACATGGAACACTATAGCCTTTGTTGCTAGAGGGCCTAGAAGATAAGCCCCAGGTCAAATTTGTCCAGCAGGGTCCTCTAGGGTCCCCATATCCCCAGGGTCACCAATGTCCTGGTGAAGGTAGCATCCACACCCCACCTGGAGACTGGAGGCACACTGGACAGGCACCTATTAACTGTATCGATACTCTGTTACAGAGCCTGTGCTCTCCAGACATGGAGGGAGGTGTGTAGGAGTGGGGCTCCTTCATTCTTTACTCCTGACACTGAGTGTCAGGTAACAACACTTAATGCTGTCCTTCAGCTAATGCTGGCTGGCTCCAGGTCCACCACAGCAGGACAGGGGCCCAGGCTCAGCCCAGGAATCATGATAAAGCCCACATTGCCGGCCTTGGGCTCATGACCAGGTATGGTCACCTAAGTCTTAGCAAATACTTCTCCCTGCGACATCAATGAGGTTATCAAGAGAATCTCGGCAGAGCCACTGCGGGCTTGTTTCCTGACTGAAGCTTTGCTGGATCAATAGCAATAAAAGAGGCTCCAAAAATCAATCTAAGGCAATGTCCTTTTTAAGAAAAACCACTCCGTTCGTAACCAACACTGTTTAAAAAACAGCATATAAGCTCTTCTGGGTTCTCAGTCTGTTTGGCTGGGCTAGGCAAAGGCCACCTTGTCACCTTTGATGAAATGACATGCTGGCAAGTAGCCCTTCCACAGGGAGCTTCATGCCTACAAAAAGCGGCAGTTCACACCTGCTATGACCTGAACAAACTGCAACCTGAGTGGAAAGCTGCTAGTTCAAGCTGATAGAAAAAGAATGTACCAGCACTCGGGAGGCAGAGGCAGGCGGATCTCTGTGAGTTCGAGGCCAGCCTGGTCTACAAAGTGAGTCCAGGACAGCCAGAGCTACACAGAGAAACCCTGTCTCGAAAAAACAAAAAAAACAAAAACAAAGAAAAAGAAAAAGAATGTAGAACTTGAGTCCTTTCACTCAAAGCCAGTTTATTGGCTCTGCTAGTAGCTACTAAGCCTGCATGTGCCTGCGTACACACACACACACGCACGCACGCACGCACGCACGCACGCACGCACGCACGCACCCACGCACCCACCAGCTCAAGTAGCATTACACTACTAGCTCTTTTTTGTCTTGGTTCCAACGTTTGTTTGTTTGGTTGGTTGGTTGGTTGATTTTGGTTTTGAGACAGGGTTTCTCTGTGTAGCCCTGTCTGTCCTAGAACTCACTCTGTAGGCCAGGCTGGCCTCGAACCAGGAGATCCGCCTACCTCTGCCTCCTGAGTGCTGGGATTAAAGGCGTGGGCCACTATGCCTGGCTACACCACTAACTCCAATTCAGTAAACATGGCCCTACTTAGAGAAGAAAGATAAGGAAAGCACAAAGCCATGCACACACAAAAACGTCATGATGAAACCCATTGTTTTGTACAACCACACACAAAAAAAAAGTTGGCTCACACTCGGGAGCCAGAGGCAGGTGGACCTCTGTGAGTACAAAGCTAGCCTGATCTACAAAGTGAGTCCAGAACAGTCAGAGATACACAGAGAAACCCTGACTGGAGAGAGGAAAAAAAAAAAGATTGAGGACATGTTTCTTTCTCTTTTCTCCTTTTTTTAAAAAATTTATTTTGTGTGTGTGGGGGGGTGGGTGTATGAGTGTGGGTGTGGGTGTGTACACATGTGCATTAGGGTGCATGGATGGAGGTCAGATGACAACATGTGAGAGTGGGTTCTCACCTTCTACCATGTGGGTCCCAGGAATAGAGCTGAAGTCATTAGACACCTGCACCCAGTGAGCTAGCTCACCAGCCCAAGAAAACCAGTATCAAAAAATAAAAAAGGTAGATCTGCCTGTCTCTGTGGCTCCATAGACTAACTGAAACAAGATGGAGAATAATTGCCGAAGACACTCACTATTGACTGTGGTAAGAGTTTTGTTTACTAAAAAAAAAGTTATGAGAATGTTTTTGTTTAATCCCGGGTGTGAGGTTGCTTCAGTTAAGACCACAAGTGTAAACTATTAACTGCACCTCATGAGCTAGCAGGGGCAGGGGCGTGGCTTAGCCAGCTGAGCAAGTTTAACTCAGAGGACTTGAGAGAGGGAGGAAAAGCCAGACCAGAGGGAAAAGAGGGACTACAGAGAAGGCACTACAAAGAAGAAAAAGGTTGCTGCTGCTGCTGTTCCCCCAAACTGTTGCTGGTTTGTTCTGCACCCCATTATACCATATAGCAAGACACTGGTGAAAATCACTGCCTGTTACCCCACCACCACCGCCGCAAAAAAACACCATTATATAATAAGACAGTTTCCAAAGCTTGGGGTGGGAAACAACCAAACATATAAAGTGCTTACTGAGAGCCTGGGACTGGGGAAGGAGTCTTACCTAGCCCCATAGCAGCCCTCTTTCTACAGATATACCAACTAAGACCTGGGGTAGGTAGGGACCTTGTTCACAAGCACCCAGGGCCAGGTCCACAGTGGGACCAAGACTGAGTTCAGGGTTTTCATACCTCAGGATACCAAGGGGATACTCAGCCACTCAGAAGGAAATTCTGCCTGAGTGTAAGGGTTCTTTAGACCCACATAAAGATGCAGAGACAGGGCAGCTTCTTCCCAGAGTCCCAGCAACAGCCCAACACCAGTTCTGACCCAGCCGCAGACAGGAAGTGGGCCCTTTTCTTCAGGGACCCAAGGGGGACGAGTGCAAATGCTCTAGCTCTCCCCACCCTCACTCCTGCACCATGGCCTCTGGGTATCAATCCACCCCCACCTCACTGCCTGCAAGCCACTCCCCAGGAACAGTAAACACAAATAACTTCCCTGCTCTTCCCTGTAATCTAAAGCCCTGCTCTCCCCGGGCCTTGCTGGCTAACAGATGTTTCGTTTAAGCAGCTAAATTACCACAAAATACACCCAAGGAGATGACAGGCCAATTTCTCCCAAAGTTTATTTGCATGAAGAGGGAGGGAGTGGTGTGTAGACAGTCTATCTTCCTTTTTTTAAGGGGGGGGGGGTTATTATACACACGAGTTGAGAGAGAGCCAACACATGAATTATGGATGGCAACAAGGGATACAAATCCCTCATCTTGGAGGCAGAGGAGCCTCCAAGAGCAGGGCACTAAGCCTTCAGGGTGTGTATGAAGCCAATTTTCAGCCTACATTCTTCTGATGGTGAACTCAGACAGGTCCTCAGGGCTCAGTCTCAATTCCCAAAGCATCTAAAACATAACTGTATTACAATGAGCCTCGTTGAGACAGAGAATATCTTGTGCTGGGCTGGGTCAACCTCAAGACCATTCAGTGACTAATGGCAATCCCCAGAACTGCCCTGGGCAGGCAGTATGGCAGGCATCTCCCTGGTCCCAAGGAGGCAAGCACCTGGACTGTGTCCTCCACCAAGAGGCACTATTCTGGCTGGATAGGCTATCCAGCTGCCCACCCATGAGGAAGAAGCCCAGGGACCAGCCAACATTCCAAAAACCAGAAAACAAAGCTGGAGGAAGACTGAGGGCCAGAGCCTCTCTGCTGGAGGAGGCAAGGCTGTGACCACTGGCCTCCTGCACAGGTTGAGCATTTTTCATGCTACCTGGGATAATCACGATTCATTCATGGGGGCCAGGTACCGTGCAGAGCTGAGTACCAGTTGAAGAGAACGAAAAAGGATGAACCTTCGAGCCAGATTAAGAAATGGGTTGAAGCCGGGCGGTGGTGGCGCACGTCTTTAATCCCAGCACTTGGGAGGCAGAGGCAGGCGGATCTTTGTGAGTTCGAGGCCAGCCTGGTCTACAAAGTGAGTCCAGGACAGCCAGAGATATTCAGAGAAACCCTGTCTCGAAAAACCAAAAAAAAAAAAAAATGGGTTGAGCCACTGTCATGGTCCCGAGCTATTTTCTCAGAACCACAACTGACAGGCTTAGCCATGGCTGCCTGTGCCACCTGGGCACCTAACTTTCAACATGGAAGTGGTTGGCATCCCCCAACAGAAAGACCAGCTCCCCTTCTCCTACCATCAATAGAGCAGATAGCTCACGGGGCCCTGAGCATATGACACTTCCCAGCCTTATGAGACGCAGAGGCAACAGGCCTGGGAGCAGATCCCACTCGCCTGCAGAACCCAGAGTATGCACTGACTCAGCCCCACCCAGTGTCCACACACCCTCATCTCAGGAACCTCATTCCTAGGAAGCACGATGCACAAAGCAGCCAAGCCAATTGCACATACATAAGGGGTGTGTGTGTGTGTGTGTGTGTGTGTGTGTGTGTGTGTGTGTGTGTG
>CAJQZJ010031933.1:7425802-7456526 GCA_907164525.1 Lophiomys imhausi | reverse complement strand
GTGTGTGTGTGTGTGTGTGTGTGTGTGTGTGTGTGTGTGTGTGTGTGACATGCACGTATGCTTACACACATAGCCAGGGTTTATCATTCCCCACCCTTTCCTTACAATGCATTCTTAGCACCTGCTAAACAAATGGTCCAGAAACATGCCTACCCCACCACACAACTCTGCACCACAAGTCTCAAATGCTCACATTTCCGAAAATGCCAGGGCAGGTTGGGGCTCCAGGGTTGGGTACAAGACCATTACATCATCAACCAATCCCGGAAAAACTGAGATTCACCCGAAGAGCCACGTCATTATTAAAAGCAGTCATTGCCAGAGCTTGCGGGGCCCAGACGGCTGCAGCTGGAGAGGCGGCTGCCTCATTCCCACAGGAACGTGCCCCACCTCTAGGAGCAGCTGAAGAGGGGACTTGTCAACCAGAGCACGGAGCTGAAGAGTCACTGGTAGGGCAGGGCGGCTCACCACAAGAGTAATTACACTCACACACCAGACAGCAGCTCTGGGGAAAGGCAAGCAACTTCACACGCCATTCAAGTCTTCCTCCTACCCACCTAGGAGGCTTGTGGGAGACAAAATGATCCCCATTCACAGGCCTGAAGCATGGGGCCACAGAGCTGCACCCACTGGGATTACCCTCCTTCATAGCTTTTGCTGAGTCTGACCCTGGCTCCTCAAAGGAGATGGGAAGAGGGGTCTCTCTTTGTTCCTGACAGCTCTGGGGGAGACCACTGTGTACCAGGTGCGAAGTTGAGGACGGATGGGAGAGATCAGCATTGAGGGGAAGCTGTCTTCTTGAGTTTGAGAGGAGGAATCTTATGGAATCCTCAGGCACCTTGCCCAGGGGCACCCATCCTACCCGCTCAGCAGCAGTGCAGACTCAATGGGAAGAGGCCTCATACCTCAAGGAAGGCTGAGGAAGGCCTGAGAAAAGCAAGCAGGCCCAGGTATTATGGCTATGCAAGTAGCTCAAAGTCATCCTCAGCAACACAGCAACTTGGAGATCACACTGGCCACATAAGACTGTCTCAAAGCCGGGCGGTGGTGGCGCACGCCTCTAATCCCAGCACTTGGGAGGCAGAGGCAGGCGGATCTTTGTGAGTTCGAGGCCAGCCTGGTCTACAAAGTGAGTCCAGGACAGCCAAGGATACACAGAGAAACCCTGTCTCGAAAAACCAAAAAAAAAAAAAAAAAAAAAAGACTGTCTCAAATTGAGATGAAGCAAAAAACTAGAGAAAGAGGGTGGTCAGGTGAGCACACAGGAGCAGGGTGAGAGTGTGTGAGCCACCCTGCCATTGAGGCTCAGAGAGACACAGCAACCTACCAGTCAGTCTCCATGGCTGCCCTGCCTCAAACTTCCTGTGTGCTCTAGGGTGAAAACAAGCAAGGGCAAGGGACATTTCAAGGTGGAGACAGGTACCCTAGGTCAGTGTGTAGGGCAATGGTACAAAGAGGCCACATCCAAAGGGGTCTTTTCTTTCACCAGAGCAACTGTGGCCCCTCCTGTCCCAGCCACCAAACAAATACATTAAGGACTGGAGAGAGGCACAGACAGGGAGGAGGGGAAGAGGGTCAGGAACATGGGGGAAGAAGGAAGGCGGGTCTCAGGACAGGGCTGAACGAGCATAAGGAACCAGACCCTTTCACAAGCCCCCCCAGGGAGGCTGAGGAAAACACACATGTCATGTGGCTAGACTATACGTGCCCAGCTAGCTGCTCTTTCCACCAGAGGATATGATGCAATGGTCCTGGGCTGATCACCATCTTACACAGTTAAGAAAGAGGGGGCCTATTCTCTTATATGACCACAAACCTCTGCATCTCACTGAGGGTAGAAAAGAAGGCGGGGGAGGCAGCAATGTGAGCCTCAGACCTCTGGGGTGCCAGTGCCAGCAGGAATAAGGCTCTGGAATCAGGAGGGCACGGCTAAGCCAAGGCTTCTCACGGCAGCAGGACTCAAGAGGTGGCTTGACACCATGCATCTCCTCTCCTTAGCCAACACAACACTCAGCACAGGTCCACACACCTGCACCTGCCTGCATGCTCCAGTACAAGACAACTGTGACAGTCTAAAGAACTACAGTGTGTTTAAAAGGGAAAAGACTCTGAAGAGAGGGCTGGGGAGGCACAAGGAACAGAAAGGCAGCCGGGGCAGAGTACAGGATTCTGGTCCTGGGAGATCACACCCAACTCCTATCTCCCAAAGCAGTCACCAAAAGGCTTGATGTAACACATGACCCCAAAGGTGGCAACAGGGACATTTTGAAAGGTCATCTAATGAAAGAAGATAAGCAAGCAATTGGCCCTACCCTGCACAGAGGGCAAACGGGAGAGGGGAGTCAGAGCAAGCTCTGTGGTCCTGGAAAAGCTCCTAAGTAAGGAGCTAGTGGAGAGAAAGGGGACGACAGAGTTGTCCTTGCAACCATGAAGTACAGAAAAGAAGCCAGAAGGGACATTTATGGCTTCAGGTTTGAGTTGGCTCCAGGGCAGGAGCAGGCCTATGAAAATTCTTTTAATCCTTATACAAAACACTATAAAGAGTGGCAAACACACACCACAGAACGCTGCTTGTAGCTGAGTCTGTCCTCGTGAAACTCCCTCCCACTGGCAGGCTTCAGGAACTCTCAGTCAGGTCTGGCCCCGGGTCAAGCAAGCCTCCACATAGACCTGTCACCTCCTCACACTGTAGAGTTTGCTATTCTTGTTTATCTTCTGGATCCAGAAGCCAAAGATAGTGACAACTAAAGGATACTATGCAGTCGGGGGGCCCCTGGGTGCTTCGGGGAAATCACAGCCTGAACGTGAGCTCAGTCTTGGGGGAGGGGGGAGTGGAGGCAGGGAATGACTAGAGGCCAAACAAGGGGCCTGAGTTGATTCAGTTCTATTGGGCCTGTTAGCAGCTGCATGGGATGAATCTCAGCTCCAACTCTGCAAAAGGGTGTAGGGTTACCCCATCTCAAAGGTCAGGTACTGTCCTGATAGCTGTGACCTCTTCTCTGCTACCCTCAATCAGTCCTCAACCAGATCCTATTCTAAGGCTCTTAAAAGGCCTTTGGGACTCGAGAGATGGCTCAGTGGTTAAGAGCTCCGTCTGCTCTTCCAGAGGACCTGGGTTCAATTCCCAGCACCCACATGGCAGCTCACAACTGTCTGTAACTCCATCCAGTCCCACCTCACACAGACACACATACAGGCAAAACACCAATGCACATAAAATAAAATAAATGAAAATTTACAGAAAAGAAAGCAAGGCCCACGACCAACAGCCAAGAAGACATAGGATCTGCAAGAGATGGTAAGGCAGGATTCAGACTTGGGCTAAGAGGGTCCAGGGGCCAGAGCTCTGATAGAATCCATCCAGAGACACATCTGCAACCACACTCTGCCCAAGTGCTTGAGGGTGGGACCAGGATGGGGCCAGTGGGTCCCCAGTGGTCTGCATAAGTGAGTGGGTGGGGTCTACTCCAAAGAAGCGGATGTGGACCGGTCACAATCCACAGAGGATGTTGACAGGCGGGGGGAGTGCACAGGAGACTTCCGTGTGCAGAAACACAAAGGCAGGAGCCATGCTGCACCTACAAGACAGGAGCCCAGTGAAGGCAGTAAGGGCGCCTTGCCCTGAGCCCATGCTCCCCATTAGGCTCCAGCTGAACCTTACTTAAGCTGCCTGTTTGCTGATGCAGCTAAGCTGAAATATTTGGGAACAAGAACTTCCCAAGAAAGCAAGGGGGCCACCAATCACCTGGTCAAGAAGTCAACCTGAAGATCCTATGAGTAACAGCACCCAGCCCCAGCTTGCTTGTCTGTTCATCGGGCCAACACACAGAGCCATCTCTGTGACACAATGACCTGTGGCAGATGCTTTGCAAATAGGGTTGAGGAACTGACCAGGTGTAATCCCCTCCCCACCATCTGCAAGCAGGTGAAGGGATAAGTCAGGAAGCATGTAGCCAGAACAGAGCCAGCTAGGCCACCCCTAAGGTCACCCTGCAGGTTTGCAAGCAGGGTGGCAACAGAAGACAGAGGAACTCCGGGGGGTGGGGGGAGAGGCCTGCCCTAGGACTCTTGTGTCTGGACCCCCAACACAGCTGTAGGACCTCAGCTGCTGGTCCTCACCTCTCTCTTCCCTCACCTATTAACAAGGCCAGACCCTGGATAGTGCTGGAGGGCTAGAGAGATGGCTCAGCAGCTAAGAGCACTGGCTGTTCAGACCCGGGTTCAGTCCCCAGCACCCACATGGAGGTCCACAACTGTCCTTAACTCCAGCCCCAAGGACTCTAACATCCTCTTCTGGCCTCCACAGGTACAGGCCAAACACAAATAAATCGTTTTTAAAAAATGTTCAGAGGACAGAGTTGGGGACTCTCATCACCCTGCAGCCCACCCTGGCTAGAACAGAAGAACCTAGCCTCAAACACTGCTTCCCCAGGGTTCATGCCTCTGGTCAGTCTCACGGACACCCATTCTCCAAGTGGCCCTGGGACAGGCCACCTCCTGTGATGTTCCAAACTGCCCATCTCTCCAAGGCTCGGCTTATGGCCTACAGCCAGGGGAACACCACACCTGCGGGGCACTGAGGAAGGACTCAACCAGTGGCCTTACTGATCACTAGCATCCTGTCCACCTGTGCCTTGCCTGCTGCTGGAGTATAGATTCATAAAACACCGAATCCTGTGATCTAGGATGAGGTGCCTCCAAGCTTCTGTCTACACAAAGCCCCCTCCATGGAATAGCCCCCCATCTCCACCACTGGCTACCAAAAGCTCCCAGTTTTCAACCACTATCTCTTGCAGGAAGTCCTCTGCCTTCCTCCTGGCTATATGCATCCCAGGCGCTCCATGCTGAAGGCTTGGGACAACTCTGAAACACACTAACAACAAAGGTGGTGTGTGTCCATCTCCTGCCTGTCCAGCCTGCAAGTCCCAGCCCAAGAAGCGACCAGGACAGCGAAGGCCCTTTCAGTCACCTCAGACTTCAGAGCTGTAAGATACCCAGTTCACCCAGAGACACGAGACCAGGGGAGCCTCCTCCTCAGGGCAGTGGTAATGATTAGCAGTGCCATCATCTGAGCAGGGCCAGGTGGCCTGCCAAGGGCCACCTGCTGCAGCTGGGCACTGGCAGGGAAGAAAGGGGACAGGAAAAGAAGGTGTCTGCCCAATGCGGATCTGGATACCACAGAAGTGAACAGCAATGGAGGGAGGGCATGGCATGCAACGTTCTGAGGCAGCCAAGGCCTGCTCCCTGGCATCTCCCACAAAATCCTCCTAAGAACCTTGTGGGGTGGCGAGGTGGCGGGGGGGGGGGGGGGGGACTGTCATCCTATTTCAGGTAAGGAAACCAAGTTCAAAGGACCCTCACCAGCCTGCCTTCCTCATCTTGACTGAAAGCACTGACTAAGGTCATCCAGGAAGCATGAGAAAAACAGATCAGCAGTTTGCACTTGTCCAGCACTTCCTGTTAGACAAGCTTGTCAAGGGCTTTAGGCACAAAATAAAGTATGTTAGACCAGCAGCAGCAGAGAGCAGGACATGGATGAGCCAGTACGGGGGGGAGGAGGGGAGCCAAGAGCCCTTTTCAAAGTTCAGAGCTGTCCTGGGGAAGTATATGAGCAGGACCCCCCCCCAAAAAAAAAGATGGGGGGAGGGGTAAGGCTAGGGAGAAGAAACTGCAGGGTAATAACCAGGAAATAGGAAGCAACAGGAGCCGGCCAGAGGCTGAGTTAGAGTACCAGGTGCCAGACAGAAAGAGGGATACCTGCCTTCTACCAGGTGAGCTCCAGCCCAGAGGTGCAGGAGGACCGCAAGGAAGGTGTCTTAGTTAGGTTTCAACTGTTGAGATAAAGCACCATGACCAAAAGCAACTTGGGAAGGAAAGGGTTTATTTGGGTTACAGGTTATATACAGTCCATCATCAGTGGAAGCCAGGATAGGAACCTGGAGGCAGAAACTGAAGCAAATTGTTGAGTTGCCTCCCCACTTTGTTTGCTCAGTCTGCTTTCTTATACACCCCAGGACCACCTGCCCAGGGATGGCACTGTGCACATTGGGCTAACTGGGCCCATTCCACATCAATCATTAATCAAGTGGGAAAAAAATGCTCTACAGACTTGCCTACAGGCATTGTGATGGAGGAATTTTCTCAGTTTAGATTCCTCTTCCCATACAAAAAACAAACAAGAAAAAAACAAAAAACACCCAAACCAGGTCAGAAGTGAAAGACCTGCAGCAGAGTTCAACAGACCCTAGCACTCCCAGCTCCACATGTACAGCTGCTGACCTTCCAAGTCCCAGTTCCTTCAGTTTAGTGTGGCCCACAGCTGATATTCTCCCCCTAGGGCCTGACCCTAGGACTTTGTGTGTTAGTCAAGTCAAGTAGTAGAGACTTCTTAGCTATAACCTTGACCCTTATACTCGTTACTTTAAGACAGAGCCTAGACCAGTGTGGTGGCGCACGCCTTTAATCCCAGCACTCAGGAGGCAGAGGCAGGTGGATATGAGTTCAAGACCAGGCTGGTCTACAAAGTGAGTTCCAGGAGAGCCAGGGATACACAGAGAAATAAAAAATAAGCTGAACAATTTTTACAAGAGAGATCATATTGGTCAATTCCCCTCTAGAGTCGCCAAGGCTTCTGGGGGATGAGAGATATCTTGGGTCACCTAGCCCTCAAAGCTAGAGAGAATTAAACAACTGAGGACTAGTGATGGAGGGAACACTTTCTCTGTCAGTCCCCCCCCCACCCCCAACAAATACACATCTTGAGAGTTCCTCATTCCCAACTTAACTGAGCTTACATCTCCAGTCCTCAAAGCAGGGACAGGCTGTTCTTCACAGAGGCCTCCAACGTGGCCCTCAGCTTCCTCGCAGCAGCACCCTGGCTAGCAAGCAGGCCAGATTACTTTTTTTTTTTTTATCAACACACACCACACAAACAATTCACACAGATGCTGACTGCGTCCGCCCTTCAGATGCTGCTCGATGCTCTAGTGGTCCATTGTGTGGACATCAGACCAGGCCCACGGGTAGTAATGCTTGTGGAAGTCCATGCAGAAACATCAGCCTCAGAATCACATTCTCCCATTTTGTTCCCACTACTGGTGCTTCAAGGAGTCTTTCAGACACACCACACCCCTCGCTGCAAGAAGCTGGGCTCTATACACACATATCTGTGTTTTATCCACGATAAGATAGAACTACACCCCCAAAGATATATCTGTCTTTCACCCTCTCAGAGGTGTTCTGCTAAAACAGCGTAAGCCAAGTAAACTATGTCATTAAAAGTAATGTTGCAAGCCGGGTGGTGGTGGCACATGCCTTTAATCCCGGCACTTGGGAGGCAGAGGCAGGCGGATCTCTGTGAGTTCGAGGCCAGCCTGGTCTACAGAGTGAGTCTAGGACAGCCACAGCTGTTATACAGAGAAACCCTGTCTCGAAAAACCAAAAAAAAAGTAGTGTTGCAAGCCGGGCGGGGTGGCGCACGCCTTTAATCCCGGCACTCGGGAGGCAGAGACTTGTGGTCTCTGTGAGTCTGAGGCCAGCCTGGTCTACAAAGTGAGTCCAGGACTGCCAGAGCTGTTACACAGAGAAACCGTGTCTTGAGAAACGAAACAAAAAAAGCGGTGTTGCAGAGTAGCAAGATGGCTACTTGCCATGCAAGCCTGGCGACCTGAATTTCATCCCTGGAATGTACATAAAGGTGGAAGGAGACAACTACCTCCACTAACTTGTCTCCACACACACTGTGGTACGCCCACCCACATACACATCATGTACACACATAATAATAACAAACTTTTTCTCAGGGGTAGTGGTGCACATCTTTAATCCCAGCACTCAGGAGACAGAGGCAGGTAGATCTCTGTGAGTTTGAGGCCAGCCTGGTCTACCTAGTGAGCCAGAGATCGTATAATAAGACTATGTCTCCAAAAGAAGAGGGCAGAGTTGGAAAACTTTAATTTATGTTACACATTTGTTACTTTTTGTTATGACCACTAAGAATGTATAAATCTAAAGTTTTTTTAGTGTGTGTATGTGTGTATATGTGTGTATGTGTGTGTGTATATATGTGTATGTGTGTGTGTGTGTGTGTGTGTGTGTTCATAAATGCATCTGCCTGCAGAGGCCAGTAAAGGGTGTTGGATCCCCTGGAGCTAGAGTAGTAAGCCCTTGTGAGCAACCCAACAGGGGTGCTGGAATTCAAACTTGGGTCCTCCACAAGAGCAGCAAGAGCTCTTACCTGCAGAACCATCCCTCCAGTCCTGTGTAAATCTAGATGTAACTCAGCATTGGCTGCATTAACATACATAAAACCCAAATATGTAGAATGTACACACCCACAGACATGTAGAGATACACATATACAAATATGCTTTCACATGCATCTCCCCAGGTAAGCACTAAGAACTCCCAGGACACCTGAGCATATTCCTCCTCATCTTGGCCTCTACATACCCCTCTCCTACCAAGGAACCGCATCCACTGAAGCAGAGGCCAGCTCCTAAGCTAGGACAAAGGAACACACAGATGAGCCTAGAACATCTTGTGCCAGCAAGTCAGCGATGCTCCCAGAATGACTGGGAATGTGCCAGAGATATACAGACGCCAACCTGGACCAGTTCCCACTGTCGCCTGAGACAATGTGAGCACCGAGGTAAATAATGGTTGTAGCAGATTAGAATAAAACAGGAAACATAACTCACTCTGGGTAGGAAGAGAGAAAGAAGTGGGGAGAGGAGAAAAGAGAAGAGGAGAGGGGGAGTGAGAGAGGAAATCAATATTTACCTTGTCTCAAAGCACCTCCTTAAAACCTAGGTTCCCCCTTAATCAAGCAGTTAAAACTCAACATCCCCAGTCAACAGGCAAGGCTGAGCCTCAAGCCACCTGCTCTGATCCAAAGGAAAGGATGGCAGGATGCCACACCCACTGCAGGGGCACAGCCTGAGTCTAATCCTGAGGCATCGGCTGAACTCAAATCCAAGGAGCCTGGACCTTGGCCATAAAGAGTAAAGAAAGGATGTGAGTGTTTAGGAGAGGCTTGGGGCAGAGAGGGACAGCTGAAGATCCCGGGTCACCTTTGCAGGAAAGGACACTTAACTGGGACACCTGGGTGGCTTGGCGAATCCTCTGATACAGATAGTCATGCTGTAGTGACAGAGTGCACACTGGACATTAGGGCCATGGAGCACCAAGTTCCTGCTAACGCTCAGAAGTCCACATGAAAGTGTATACAACTTGACCATGAGTCCCAGCCATTCTCAGAATGTAAAACTGCCAAGCTTGAGGCTCGAAAGATGGCTCACTGGTTAAGCAGCACTAGCTGTTTTTCCAGAAGACTCAAGTTTAGTCCCCAGCACCCACATTGGGCAGCTCCAAGGGATTGAATACTCCGTTCTGAGCTCCAGGATATCTGTACTCTTGTATACACACATACACACACACACACACACACACACACACACACACACACACACACAAAATCACCCCAAAATAATTCTTTTTTTCTTTTGGTTTTTCAAGACAGAGTTTCTCTGTAGACCAACTAACTCAGTCTGTAGACCAGGCTGGCCTTGAACTCACAGAAAGTTCTGCTTCTGCCTCCCAAGTGCTGGGATTAAAGCATGCACCACTACCTCCAGTCATTACAGACAGTTACGAACTGCCTGTGGGTGCTGGGATTTGAACCCAGATCCTTTGGAAGAGCAGCCAGTGCTCTCTTCCATCTGAGTGCTGAGCCATCTCTCCAGCCCCCAAATACATCTTTTTTAAACTGCCTGGCTTCCTTGAGAATCAGCTTTCCCTTCTCTGCTTCCCAAATCCACTATGTCTTGAATCTCAGCCTCTCCAACAGAATCCCCACACGAACATTCAAGAAACTGGGTACCCAGGTCCAACAGCTTCCTTCTCAATCAAAAAACATTTCATCCATCTCCACTGGCTGCTGAGACTTTCATGAGAACATTGGACACCCTGCATCCCTTCTGTTCCTCCCCAGCCTGTGACATGGAGTCAGGCAAAGGAATTATTTCTTGAAGGAAGGTAAAAGGAAAGAACATTGCTCTGCACAGAGGCCAGGCTGAAGGGAACCAGAGAGGGTGCAGCCCTGCCTTTGATCTTAATTAAACCCAAAGTGGCTTCCCGACATTGAAGTATAAAGTAAATCCTGCCCATTCAAGAGGACACAACAGGGCTGGAGAGACGGCTCAGCAGTTAAGAGCACTGGTTGTTCTTCCAAAGGACCCAGGTTCAAATCCCAGCACCCACAAAGGTCACAGCTCTCTGCAATTGCCGGGCATGGTGGCGCACACCCTTAATCCCAGCACTAGGGAGGCTGAGGCATGTGGATCTCTGTGAGTTCAAGGCCAGTCTGGTCTACATAGTGAGTCCAGGACAGCCAGGTACACACAGAGAAATCTTGTCTCGAAAAAAAACAAAACAAAAGAAAAAGAAAAAGAAAGAGGGTACAACAAAGCAGGCAGTCAGTACCTCTCCATGACCATAAGTACCCAACAGATGCCTAATAAATGCCTATTTCCAGGCCTGGCATAGTGGTACATTCCTTAAATCTCAGCACTTGGGAAGTAGAGATAGACAGGTCTCTGTGAGTTCAAGGTTAGCAAGTTGCATTCAGTGGAGGTTATAGTCAGACCCTGTCTCAAAAAAAAAAGTGCCGCCGGGCGGTGGTGGCGCACGCCTTTAATCCCAGCACTTGGGAGGGAGAGGCAGGTGAATCTCTGTGAATTCGAGGCCAGCCTGGTCTACAAAGTGAGTCCAGGACAGCCAGGTGTTACACAGAGAAACTCTGTCTCGAAAAACCAAAAAAAAAAAAAAAAAAAAAAGTGCCATTATGCTCCCCTAGAACCAACAACCCAGCTGAGATAAACTCAAAATGGGAGGGGAACTGAGTCCTGAAGACTCACCAGGAAGCCAAGTGGATTTTGAGGAACAGGGAACAGCAGAGGTCAATGACTTGGGCATGTTCTAGCACATGACAAGCAGGGAGAAAGGAAATAGTCTCTCATTCCTTGCCAAATGTCCCTGCTGACTCCCCAGTAAAGGATCCAAATGTCCAGAGAAACCAGGCATCCTCCCACCATCACCCCAAAAAGCCCAAAGGTCCCTGGGAAAGCCCAAAGGTCCATGGGAAAGCCCAAAGAAGTAAGCAAGGCTGCAGGGCAGCTGAGGCAAGTCTTTTGAAATCATCATTTCCTTAAAAGATACACATACATAAGCTAATCATGCCACTTACCATCAGGGTGACCTGGGGCCCATCTGTGGAACTCTCTAAGCTTTACTTAACTGTTTTCTACAGATTAGAGGAAAGAAAGGGCAGTTGTGATTCCTCTGTGCCCCAGCCACCACGAAACAAGATGGCATCGTCTCCTCCCATGTTAGAAATAAGAGCATCCCTGGACCAAAGAGCAAGCACCCAGACAGAAAAAGAAATTTCTCCCGGGACCCTGCACAGCCAGCTCTTTTAACAACTGTTATTTCTTTCCTTATGAATATACACATGGGCCATGAGGCTAACCAGCTCCAATACCTCTGAAGCATGAAGATTCAGAGAGCACCTGCAATGTAGAGAACATGGAAATACCAGCCTACACAAGATAACAGGGCGGAAGAGAGCATTGACCCCCTGAGTTGGCCCAGCTGATGAGGCCTAGAAATGTCCAGGTCTCCAGGGTCTGAACCCTAAAACCTGCCCTAGTCACTATCCTTCATCCCATCCAGCCCAAACCTCAGGAACCAGCTACTCCCCAGTCAGGCACAGCCACTCCCAATATCTCTGCCAATCAGCCTCACCCTCGTAACCCCACCCCAACCCCAATCCCAGGTCAGGCTCAAGCCTCTAGGCCCAACAACACAGCCTGCCAGAAGCAAATCGACCTTGGCCTCCAGCAGTTCAGTGAAGGCCCACAAGGAGAAGGGAGTCAAGACCCAGCTGTGTGCAGGAGTTGCCCCCTCCCTTCCCTTCTCTAGCCACGCCTCCCTGCCCCAACACTGGGGAGGAAGATCACACTTAGAGATCTGTGAAAAGTATCTTCCTATAGCAACCACTTGAGTATGCCACTTGGGCACACTGTCACTCAGACCCTGCAGGGCTACCGCTGAAGCCCTGAAGGCTCCCTCTCTGTCTCTCTGGGCTGCTGGAGTATTACTATCAAGTAGGACAACCCCCCTCTTTCCCTCCAGTGGCTCTCCTTTGTCAAACGGGAAATGGCTGGCCCCAACTCTTTGGAAAGGCAGACACAGGCGAAGGGCAGAGGCTTTGGGGGGAGGGGTGGAATCCGCCAGAATATTAGGATTAGTGACTCTCACAGTGTCACCGCGTTTCCAGAAGTCCAAGTAGAGAATTCCCGGCGTCCACTTGGAGTTTCGAAGTGGGCGGGTCGCACCTGGACAGTACCGGCTGAACCAGGGCTGCCTAGCCCTTCCCTCCCCTTTCCAGGATCCCATTGAAGAGCGATCGGGCGGGGGATCCAGGACCACCGAAGGGTGGGCCACAAGCCTCCAATCTGCTTAACTCCCGGCCAAGTTCCCTTCAAAGGGCCAAGAAAAGCAGCTTCAGCCAACGGAGCGGACATTTTCCTGCCCTGCCCTGCCCTGCCCTGCGGCCACACGCGTGCCTCGGCCTCCACAAAGGCCACACTGGAGAAAGGACCGAAGTGAGGGCAGTGAGGAGGCGAGGGGGACTCCCTTCCAGAGGCCCGCAAGGAAGGCCCCGGAGGCAACCAGCTCGAGGCTGGGGTCCGGGAGGAGGCGCAGGCGGGAGAGGGGGGCGGCGCCCAGCCCTCCCGCTGCCTTCGGCCCGCGCACTCCGCCCGGCCCGGCCCCTCCGCCGCGCTCCGGGTCAGTCCCCACCGGCTCCAGCTTATCATCCACCGGATCCAGCCGCCAGGAGCGCAGCCGGAGGACGCAGTCCAAAGCATGGCACCCACCAGGTTGGAAGGGAAACTCGGGGACCCGGGCCTGGGCGCCAAGACTGCAGTGCTGGGCGCCACGCCGAGGCCAAGGTCGCCCTCCACCAGACAGCGGAGACTGGGAAACCGGCGCACTTAAAACGGTCCCCGCGGCAGTGGTGGCGCGCCCTAGGCTTTGGGGACTTTGGCCAACTTCGCGCCTTTGGAGACCGGCACTCGACAGACCGGGAAGCGGAGACCCGGACGTACCCCCTTCGGCCCTGGCCTCTGAGCCAGCCTCTCCGGCCAGGGCACCCGGGCCTCCCGCGGCCGGCGCTCCAATCAGTGCGCCGGGCAGCTCACACACCAGGGCCCCTCCTGCGGCGCCCGGACCCTCACCTGGGACATCTGCGGCCGGAAGTTGATGTCCTTAAGGTCGATGGAGCCGGGGGAAAGGTTGTGCAGCAGCTGGCACAGCAGGACGCCATCGCGCAGCGCCTGCGCCAGGTCGAAGACCACCGCCGAGGGCCACACGACGCGGTGGTTGGGCGGCAGGACCTTGCAGTCGATGAGCCAGCGGCCGCATTGCCGCCACTGCTCCATGGCGCCCGCGCGCTCGCCGCCGCGCCCGCTGGGCCAGCTGGCTCAGGGCAGCGCTCCGGCCCAAGTGCGGTGACCGCGGGGCATCCCGCCCGCCCGCGCGGGGCTCGGCGGCCGGGGCGGGGCTTTGCGCGGGCGGCCCCGGGTCCCCGCTGCGCGGCCGCGCGGCCCTCCTCTTCCTCCTCCTCGGGCTACCAGCCGGCCGCTGCTCCCGCCCACGTGCGGCCACCAGGCGCTCTCCGAGCAGCGTGCCGGGCCACCCCCCACCCCTCCCTTCACACACACAAGTCCGTTCGGGCTCCGGCCCGGGCTCCACGCCTCCTGCCGCCGCAGCGCTGCTCTATCAGCCCCTCTGGGCTCCGCATTCTGCGCTCGGGGCGCCCCGCTCCGGCTGCCGCTCCTGCCCCACCCGAGACAAAGGCGCAGCGGGGTCGCTCGCTCCCGGCGTCGGACGCCTGAGCTGCCCGCACCGCCGTCGCTTTGTTCGCCGGGCCCGCAGGCTCTCCCCGACTCGCGGGGCGCTGGGACTCTGAGGCTCCGAGGCGCTGGGGGTGCAGGGGGCGCGGCCACGGCCGGGCGGGGCCGGGGGCGGAGCTGGCACCCCTCGCCCGGCCCCTCCCCGGCGACCCAAGTACCGCCTCCAACCCGTCCTCCCACTTCCTACCCAGGGGCCGCCAGCGAAAGTTGAGGAGGGCGGGGCTGCAGCGCAGGCCGCGGGCCCGGCTACTTTCCCGTAGGTGCACGTGGACTCAGGCTGTCGATCTCTCTTTCCTGCGGAGGGTTCAGGCCGCTGCTCTGGGTAGAGACTAGAAGGTGACCCCTGTAACGCTGGACTCCCTGGCATGGTCCTTCGGCAGGGACAGACCCAGGAACGCGTAACAGGCTGGGCTACACACTCACGCCCCTATAGCCCCACCAATCTGGTTCATGGACTTAGGTCTTCCAGAGTCCCCATCCAGTCCTCTGTCTTTGCCAGGGTCCGCAGGACACCCCGCCTCCCCGAAGAGGGAGAGAGGAGTTTAAAAAAAAAAAAAAAACCTTCACCGACGATCACAGGCAGCCAGCCCCCTTGATTGCCTGGTGGGAGGCTCTGGAGAAATCCACAGTGCTGTGTTCTGAGGACCTTGTGACATGGGAAGGGACTTCAAAAGCATAAATAACTGATTTTGCGATTGAAATAACTTTGTTCTGGACTATCTAACAAGAGCTGTGGGGTTTTGGTAAAGGGAACCCCACAAAACCAAGAGTGCTGTCATGGAAGGGAGCTGGGAGAAAGGAGAATGAACAGTTTCCAAGAGCCTCTACTCGACCTTTTGTGGACTGGGCAGCATTATGTCAGCCCCTGCCTCTCCCACAGTTTACCTGGCCCGGAGCAGGAAGACAAGCCTCACCTCGACTCACAGAGCCTGTCCTCCACATCCAGGGTAGCCCACTCACTCCTTCCCACCTAATCCTAGAGATCAAGAGAAGAGCCAGATGGAGCCAGGCTGAATGACAAGTGAGCCTTCAGCTCCTGCCTAGGTACCGCTCCACCTCTGAATAGTCTCAGAAAAAGGACCTGCTGCAGAGAGGGGGGTTAAATCATCCACAGGCCGACCCTCCAGCATCTGTTTCCCTAGGAGTCATTCAATACCCTGTACCACGGGGGAAAAAAGAAAAGAAAGAACATTGCACAAAGCTGAGAGCCAAGCACCCTGCTAATGCTGTTCATTCATGCCTGGGTGTCTCCACCCAGGGAGCTCCTTCAGAGAAAAGAGGCCTCTGTTCTCCCTCCCCTCGCCTTCCTGCCTCATCAGGAAATTCACTGGTGACAAGACCGGGTCCGGGATAGAGACTAATACGACGTCTAATCAGGTGTTCATATGCCGCCCCCTGGTGGTAGTGGCAGTGGTACCAGCTGACAGCCCAGATGCTCCGATAGAGGAGAGTGTGTTTGGGGGGCTTCGAGTTAGCCTGTCCTTCTTCCACGTAGGAAGACCCAGGCCTCCTGGTACAGGTGGTCCTGGACCAATTGTGGGACTCTCTGGTACCCAATTCCTTCTCTGCACAGTGGGGTCATTCACTCGTCCTGTGTACTTGGTGGAGTAGAGACCTTGGGAGGCTCTGCGGGGACATAGGAGGGATGAGTGAAGGAAAACTGAGTGGAAAGTATTCCAGCTGTCAGCTGTGCGTGGGTAGGTCACATTGCACAAGCTCAGAACAAACATGCAGAGTGTTGATAAAGGGGATACTTTTCCTCAATGCCCCACCCCACCCATTCTCTCAGCCCCAGAACTGTTTGCCAGGATTACCCTCTGGACATGCCCAGGAGACAAGAGTAGCTCCCCACTTTGGAGGTGAACTCCACTGAAAGCCATTTACGCTTAATATCAGTGACTAGCTCTGAGATGAACTGAGCAGATGAAACCCTCAGGTTGGAGCTGTCAACCCCACCCTCATGCCGGGGATGTGGAGAGAGGGGCCATGGACTGACCATGCAAGAGGCTGCAGGGAAGGGTGTACCTGGAAAGGAGCAGCAAGGCTTCTAGGAGCTGACAGTCCATGAATAGCATGTTTTTACAGGATAGGGGCTAACAGGAAAGCAGGGTTGCCGAGGGCTAAGGCCTGGAGCAGCAAGGCCTGGCCGAGGGGCAGTTCTAAATCATGATGGAACTAAACATTTCTTGTGTTCCCAGTCATGGGATCATCAACTGCAGCACATTTTCTGGTGGACTCTGGTGTTAACGCCCCCACTTGTAATTGGTCAGCAAGCTTGTGAGCCCACATTCAGATTCTGAGCCACCAACAAGCTCCAGGTTCCTTCCCTAGGGTTCTTCAACAGCCTGCTTCTACCTTGTCCTTCAGTCTGCTCCCCACAGCCAGCAAGGACTAGATGCAACCTTGTCACTTGGTCACCCCAAAGCAATCCCTTTCTGCTACTCTGGCCCCTGAAAGTAGAATCCTTAGGCTTGGGGCTCTTCGGAAGAACACCGTTTGACAAGCATGAGGCCCCAGGCTCCATCTCTAGCCCTTAAAGCAATGATTCTCAACCTGTGGGTCAAGACCCCTTGATCTTAGTCACCTAAGATCACCAGAGAACAGATGTTTACATTACAATTCATAACAGTAGCAAAATTACAGTTATGATGTAGCAACAAAAATGTTTTTATGCTTGGGTATCACCACAGCATGAGGAGTTGTATTAAAGGGTCATAGCATTAAGAAGGTCGAGAACCATCTGGGCCTGGTAGCACATGCCTTTAATCCCATCACTTGGGAGGCGGAGGCAGAATGATCTCTTCAAGGTCAAGGCCAGTGTGGTCTATAGAGTGAGTTCCAGGACAGCCAGGGCTGCACAAAGAAACCCTGTCTAGAAAACAAAAACAAACAAACAAAAGAAAAGTAAGAAAGAATGGCAGAACCTCCACCAAGCAAACCCCCTATGGCACAGCTTCCTTCCCTGGCTACATCTTCTGGGCCCCTCCTAGTTCTCTGCATTTGCAGTTTCTCTGCCTACAATTCCTCCACCAGAGAGGGACATGACCAGGGTTCTGGCTAGGAGAGGATGAATTTGAACCAGGATCTTGACCTGGAGTCCATTTTCTCCAGTGCCCAGCAGAACTGTTTGTGTTCACCTAGGCTGACTAGGAACCAAACCTATCTCTGCCCTTCTGGGCTTCTGCATAAGGTGGTCCTCATACGGTCAGGAGTGCTGCTCACTGGGAAGTCCCTGGACTGGTTTCTGACCAGAACACAAGTGCCTCTAAGCACACTGTGCTTTGGATGACACCTACCTCTACACACACTGGAACATCCAAGAAACTGAACCCTACACAGTCAGACTAGCCATTTTGATTATTGGTCCATGCTTCCCTGACAAACACCCAGACACACTGCATGTTCTCTGTACTTTTCATCAAAAAGACCACCATCAAAGGGCTCTCCCCAACAGGGATCACCAAGGCTTCTCATTCAAAGGCATACCAACATTGACCTTCCATTTCTCTCCCACCCGACCTTCCATTCACTTCCCCACCAGGCCTGAACCTCTTTTTTTTTTTTTAAACATTTATTTATTTATTATGTATACAGTATTTGCTCTACATATATGTCTGGGCAGCAGATCTCAATGTAGATGGCTGTGAGCCACCATGTGGTTGCTGGGAATTGAACTCAGGACCTTTGGAAGAACAGCCAGTGCTCTTAACCTCTGAGCCACCTCTCCAGCCCATGAACCTCTTTTTATATCTCTTTACTGGTCATCAGTCCATCTACCCAGCCCTCTGTCTACTTAACCTTTAATTGTCTTAGCCTTTCATTCCCCCACTTCACCCTTCCATGTTCCTCTGCCCATCACTCTTGCGTGGCTCAAGCCAGCCTCTCGACTGCCCATCATTATCTGCTCCACTCCAGTCCGTCTGCCTATACCTGCAGCTACCCACCCATCTCACCCACATCCCTCCAACTAGACAATACTGGGGGAGCTCTGCCTTTGTTCCTGGAGAAGGGGAAGTGAGTGTTTTGACCCGGTGAGAGATTTATTCTCACATCCAACCTGCATGAACACACATTTGGCAAATCCCATTTGGAGCTCCATCAGGCAAATTCAGCTGTCACAATTCCCCAGGAAATTATAGGTGTAGGAAAAGACCATCTGGCCAGCCATGGAGACGGAACACGCCTTGCGATGCCTTGTGACGCCTTGCTGGATGATGGGTGTGGGATCTCTGCATTTCCTTGGAAGAGACAAATTGTAGACTTTTTTTTCTTTTTTTTTTTTTACCTTCTGAAATTTTTTTCTTTATTTTTTATTTCTTCAAGTTACAACTCAATCCCAGTCCCCTCCCTATTCCCCCCTCCAGTCCCACCCTCCCACCCTCAATCCCCCTAACTCTTCCCCCTTTTTTTTTAAGTTTAAGGTATATCTTATTTCCCCCTACAGTTTCCCCTTTCAGTCCAACAAATGGCTCTTTCTCTTATAATACTAAATACAATACAAAACAACAGAGGTAATTAGGCCATAGTTATGAGGGTTAGCATACATTCCCAATGTCCAGTCCATATGTATTTGGCACCTGACTTTAATATTCTACTATCTAACCATCTCCATGAGTTTAAAGTTCTATATCTAACTCAACATTCATACTAACTTGCAACACAATTTTAAAAGCATCTTCTTAGGTCTATAACACTCTCTTGACTCCTAAACAACTCAAAATTTAATTATGAGACTCTAACTATCTGTTCTTCAACCACCTCAGAAACCTGAGAGGGATAAATATATCTGATTTTATAGGAAGTACAGGGCCTGCAGCTTCCAAAACTAAGAAATGACATACCAGTGGCTGCCTGGACAGTTCCCATTTTCTCTCCATACATTACAGCATCGATCTTCAGTTGTTTTCGTAACTTGAGATTTTTTTATATCGACACATATCAACTCCTGACAGCACCCCCTATTCTACCCCAAGTAGAAGATGAGCATGGAAGAATCTCCAGTGGGAGATGATTGAATTAGTCGCAAACCTATCTCTTGGTAGGAAAAGCCCCTTGCTCCAACTGTAGACAGAATGCTGTCCAAAAAGGACAAAACTTGGAAGCAGGTAAGTCGACAGCCTAGCTCTGCCAAGACAGGGTAGGCAAGTCCTTCATAACCCCTGCTCTACGATCAATGTCTGTCAGAGAAACGGGGCCAAACGACTGAAGATCGATGCTGTAATTGTAGACTTTTTACTGCTAGTTGCTTCACTTCAAAATGAAGCCAGATGCCATAGTCGAGAGACTGACCCCTACACTAAGGTCTCTGAAATCTTGCTGTGACACAGCCACAGCCTGGGCACCTGCCAGTGACTATGCAAAACATGAGGACAGTACCCCCTGAGGACTGTCTTGAAGCTTTAGTAGCTTCTGGGAAGACACTGTGTTTCAGGCCAGTTGAGCACAGCCTTAAGAGAGCCTGGGCCCAGGACACAGACCAATTGTCCATCTGAGGCTGAGAGGCAGAGTTGGGGTGGCTCTGCTTTCTGCAGGAGCCCTCATCACAGATACATGCCACCTGGATGTTAGATAAATGGAGAGAGTCCAGCCAGACCCGGAAGAAAGCTGAGCTCCATTTGGCTGCACGTGAATAATAGGAGGACTTGTGAATAACAGCCACTAAGCATGTTCCTAGTCAGGCTCAGCTGACCACACACTGGCTGCTAGAAGTGTTGGCTGTTTGTAAAAGGTTGGTGCCCACAGTGTGAGGAACACAGCAATGGGAAAGCCTGACTGTTCTTTATTCCACCCTCATCTGTAGTGAGAATTTGGGAATTCTAGTTTCTTCAAAAATACAGAAGTAGCCGGGCATGGAGGCACATGCCTTTAATCCCAACACTCGGGAGGCAGAGTCAGGCGGATCGCTGTGAGTTCCAGGCCAGCCTGGTCTACAAATGGAGTAGATGGAGTAGAATTTGTAGGATCCTACTACAAATCCAGGACAGCCAGGACTAAACAGAGAAACCCTGTCTCAAAAATAAATAAATAAAATAAACCTAAAAACAAAATATCATGGAAACATTATGAGTATGTTCTTTTCTTAATCCCAGGTGTGGGGATACTTCACAGCAGCCAACTGATTTGCCTCATGCTCTGGCAGGGCTATAAATTTGCCAACTACAGCTAGTTTCAGGGATTGTGTGACCTTTGGAATTCTGAGGACTTTGCAGAGGGGAGATAAATGCTAGGGCCCGGAGAGATGGGTTGTTGGGGAATTGTCAGTTGGTTGTTGATTGCTGTTGGTTGCAGCTTTTAAAGTAGTTGTGTACAAAAATGAAAGAAGAAGAGATTAGATATCCTGCCAGTGAAGATCAAACATGCCCCAGAAAGTTTGATGCTCCTAATCAGCAGGAAGTGGTCTAAGAATAACATCGCTACCTTTTCTACCCCTAACTTTATTCAGGAATCTCTTTCCTTTCCTCTCTATCTATCTTTCTCTCTTATCTAGTGTTAGGAGATTGAAAAGGAAGAAGAAAAGGGATGGAGAAGGGTGGAAGAAAGAAGAACCCACAAAGCCATCAGAGCCTGAAGCCTTCCTTCAACCCCAGAAAAGATACTCAGGTCCTGGGACCTTCCACCTCTCCTCCAGCCATGCCACCTTGAAGTCAGCACAACCAAGGGAATGTGCCAACCCCACCTGCTCCAACACCTTCCTAATAGGACACAACACAAATGACCCAACCCTAAAATGTTTATCACCCAAGAAGAGGCTTTGTACCTCTTAAAAGTAGCTCCCAACCTCCACTCACCTACTGCTCTGGCAACCTTTTTAATCTGTTTTGGATATACTTATCATGGACAATTTGTATAATTGGAATCACGCCATGCATGATCTTTCATGCCTGGTTTTTTTTCACTCTGTATGTGACTGAGGTTTGTTTATGTAACTCATGTTCATTGATCAGTAGGTTCTTTGACCCTTTCTATGGGACAATGACCAGTAAGTAATTCACCATGAGTGGAATCAGCCTTAATGACACACAGTTTAACCCAGCATGTCTGAGGCATTGAAATTCTGATATCTAATCAACATTAAAGCTTACTTACTAAAGAGACCTTACATCCTTTTCTTATCTTCAAAATATAGGGCATGTCTTACGCATACAGCACATTTCCATCTGAACCCTAAATTCCCCTCAGAGCATTTGATCTAAATACATTCAGGTTTCATAAAAGTCACAGTTGAAAAAGATTTTCATGCTCAAGCTGTTTCAAATACACTTAAAAGTTTGCCAAAAATAGAACTTAGTATCGATTTCTAAATTAATTAGACTGAACTGAGGGCTGACTGGAGTCTGGGAAATATGTGTCTCCACAAGCCCAAGCAGCCATCAGGCCTGATAGGACCATTTCCTTTTTGACTTAAATGGAGGTCCTGTGATGTCCACCTGGCTGTGGAGCCACCTATACCATGTTATTCCAGAACCCAGCACTGTGGTTGGCACAAGTGTGTGACTCCACCACGCACTTATCCACTTACACACATCCATGTGCCCATCTGCCCACCCACCATCTACCCAGACAAGTATCTACCTTCCTGCTATGCATCCACATACCAACCCATTATCCATCACTACCTGCCCATCCAGCTGTCCACCCTTCCACCTGCCCACACATCCATCCACTCATTTAACCGCCCACTCACTGCTCACATACCTACTGTCCTGCTTAGGTTTTGTTTTGTGGCTTAACACAAGCTACAGCCATCTGAGAAGAGGAAACCTCAGTTGAGAAAATTTCCCCACCAGATTAGCCTATGCACAAGTCTGTGGGGGTATTTTCTTGATTAATGATTGCTTGTTTACAGGGCAAGCCCTACAAGGGGAAACTGCAACCCCTGGTCAGTTCCGAATTATATAAGAAAGCAGGCAGCCAGGTGTGATGGTAAATGCTTTTATCCCAGCACTTGAGAGGCAGAGGCAGGCAGATCCACATAAGTTTAAAGCCGCCTTGGTTTACAAAAAAATTTCCAGGACAGGGATTTTCAGGCAGGACTACACAAAGAAACCCTGACTCAAAAAAACAAAAAAGAAAGAAGGGGTAGGGGGAGAGAAAGAAAGAAAGACTGAGCAAACTGTAAGGAGCAAGCAACTTAAGCAAGCTTAAGAAACTACTAGCCTGGGCTGGAGAGATGGCTCAGAGGTTGAAAGCTCTAGCTGCTCTTCCAGAGGTCCTGAGTTCAATTCCCAGCAACCACTTGGTGGCTCATAACCATCTATAATGAGATCTGGTGCCCTCTTCTGGTGTGCAAGCATGCGTACTTCAATACAGAGCATTGTATAAATAATAAACAAATAAATCTTTAAATTAAAAAAAGAAAGACAAGAAACTACTAGCCAAGTTCCTCCATGGCCTCTGCTTCAGTCCCTGCCTCCAAGTTCCTGTCCTGACTTCCCTCGGTGATGGAGTGTGACCTCAAAGTTGAAGGTTGAAATAAACCCTCTCCCCACCAAGTTGATTTATGTCATGGTGTTTTGTCACAGAAAGGGAAATCCTAAGACACCTAGCTAACCACCCACCTATGTGTCCACTCACCCACCCACTCACCCACCCATTCCTCCCTTCATCCACCTAACCGTCTAGAACATATTTCACAGAACCACACACATACAAGACCTGGAGAGACACGGGATGACAAGGTGACAGTTTATGATGGTCAGAATCAAGCAGGAAGTATCATATGTTCAGGGACAAAAGAAGCTGCCCATCCTGTCTTGCCCCAAACCTGGCAGACATCCCCCACTGCTGAGTGAATTTCACAGGTCCAACAACTCAGCTGATTCTACAGAAGGAGGCAGCCAGGATTGACATAAATCCCTTGGCTCCTGTCTTGGGAACGATAAAGGTCTCACTGTAGCTTCTGCTGGGCAGGGGTCAGAGCTCTGCCAGGAGTGTTATCCCAGATCCCTGAATAACAAGAAAAAGAACTGAAGCATGTTGACTCACACCTTCCTTTAATCCTAGCACTTGGGAGTCAGAGGCAGGAGATCTCTGTGAGTTCATAACAACTTCCAGGACAGCCAGAGCAACATAGGCAGTTTGTCTTTAAAAAAAAAAAAAAAAAAAAAAAAACTGAGTCAGAACAGAAGAGGCCTAAAAGGGTGGCCCAAAAGACATGGAACCCCTTGAGAGGACCCCTGAGGTTTATCCTCCCTAGCTTAAGCTTGGGGTCAATCATAGGTGGGCCAGGCCATGATGAGGACTCCCCTACCCTTCTAGACCCTCGAGCAAGCCATCCTTCTCCACCTTAACTATCCTATTAGGGACCAGGGGGGCCTTCATCCAGCTGAAGGCAAAAAGGTAGCGTACTGGGGAACTGGAGAGGAAGCAGTCATTTCTGCCACTTTCTCAGCCAAGAGGCATAGAGGATGTATGTGCCAGAATGTAGTGACAGCTGTAGTATCTCAGAGGCTGAATGGCGGGGTAACATCAGAAGAGTGGAGATGAATGACTGTTTCAGGAGCTGGTGGTGCAGGAGAAAGGCAGCACTCCACAGGGGATGCGGGAGACAGGAAATACTGAGTACTGAGGGCTCCATTGTTGGGAACACAGCATGGAAGGAAGGTTCTTGGTCCCACAGATCTTCAGAGAAACCAGGAATGTTAAACACACAGGATTGTCTTTCCAGTGGGAAAGGCATAAACAAACAAACACACACACACAAAAAAAAAAAACACTGCTGGAAATTAGAGGTGATTAACAGTCTAGTGATCTGCATTAATTGTTGAGCCAGGCTATATCAAGCTCCTACAAAAACAAGACCAGAGGTTGACTAGTAATCTAAATGACCTTTACAGCCAGGTGCTCCCCAAGCTCCCACAACCAGGACCACAGGTGGCTAATAACTTAAGTGACCCCTATGCTGTCTGTTATGACAAGACCAGGCCAGAGTCTTCCTTAGGTCCTTAAGCTAGTAAGGTAGCCTATCTCTAGAATCCATCTTCTTGGGTGGAAAATGACATGTACCCTGAAGTCAAGTTTCAATGTAATTATGCTTCCTTGTGCACCAGGGATTATATTACATCAGGAAATTTTTTTCCCAAATTGTACTGTGTTTTAAATATCCTGACAATGAAACCACCTGGCATCAGACTCCCTGAAGAAGTCTTTATCGAGATTGACGAAGTCAATGTGAACTAAGTTTTCGTTCTCACCTCTTTGCAGTTCGCTTCCCTACCGGGACCATCTGCAGGGTCTCTCTCACTCCACAGATTCTGAGTTCTCCAGCTGTGCTTGTCATACAGGCTGAGATTGGGCACCTAGGGGAATGCAGACATCCTAATACCTGGTCCAGTAAAGTCACAGGTTGAGGATAGAGGTGGAAAGATGGGTTCATCGGTTCAAAGAACTGGCCATTCTTCCAGAGTACCCCAGTTAGATTCCCAACATGCACATGATGGCTCACAACCATCTGAATCCCCTGGTTCTAGTCCCAGAGAATTCCACACCTTTTTCTGGCCTCTGAAGACACCAGGAGTACATGTGGCACACTGACCATACATGTAGGCAAAACACTCATAAACATAAATAAATAACTGTTACACAGAGAAACCATGTCTCAAAAATAAAAAAAAAATACCTTTCTTTTTCTTTCTTTTTTTTTTTTGGCGGGGGGGGGGGGGGGTGTTTCAAGACAGGGTTTCTCTGTGTAGCCTTGGCTGTCTTGGACTCACTCTGTAGACCAGTCTGGCCTTGAATTCAGAGAGATCCTCCTACCTCTGCCTCCCAAATGCTGGAATTAAAGGATGTGCCTCTGTCACCATGCTAATAAATACTTAAAGAAACAAAAAACAGTAGGGCCAACAGTGGAAGCTTCTCCTCCCTGATAAAACCTAGCCCAGTCAGGCAAGAGGGCTACCCAGAAGCAGCCTCAGGCTCACAAGACAGCATCCTTGGGTAGTAAAGAAAGGACTTATGCATGATTTTCTTTTCTTTCTTTTAGTTTTTCAAGACAGGGTTTCTTTGTGTATCCTTGGCTGTCCTGGACTCACTTTGTAGACCAGGCTATCCTTGAATCACAGAGATCCGACTGCCTCCGCCTCCCGAGTGCTGGGATTAAAAGGGTGCACCATCACGCCTGGCAATTAGACAACTGTGAACTGCCGTATAGGTGCTGGGATTTGAACCCATGTCCTATTGGAAGAACAGCCAGTTCTCTTAACCACTGAGCCATCTCTCCAGCCCTTATGCATGATTTTTCAAAAACTGATTTCAATGTTCGGAGATCTGATTAATGCCCTATATGAGGTATTCTCTGATTGGATAATAAAAGGTGCTGGTGGCCAATTAGCTGGGCAGAAAGAGTATAGGAATGGGGAACTTTCTGGGAGGAACTAAGGAATCCTGGGAAAATACAGAGCAAGCTCTCTTTCCAAGAGACTCTGAAGCAGACAGACATCTCAGGGTGAGCTCTGAAGGTACAGCAAGCCACATGGCGGATTGAGAATAGTAGGTTGTAACAAAATATTATTATTTATAAACACTTATAATTATTAGTACTTTAAAAATCTATAAAACATTTATATTCTATAACTTAAAACCTATAAACTAAAATCTATATTTTAAAAATACCCTAATACCTATCTAAAAACACTTAACTAACACTATTTTAACTTTCTCAAAATGATATTAATATTCTTTTTTTTATGTATACAGTATTTGCTCTACATATATGCCCGGGCAAATCTCAATGTAGATGGCTGTGAGCCACCATGTGGTTGCTGGGAATTGAACTCAGGACCTTGGCAAGAACAGCCAGTGCTCTTAACCTCTGAGCCACCTCTCCAGCCCCCAATATTAATATTCTTAGCGTAGGTCCGTGCAGTGTGACTTGGTTCACGGCAGTCCTGGCAGATGGTCCTTTTCAAAATTAAAATCCTTTTCAAAATTAAAAAGTCAGTTCACAAGGCCAATGTATTTCAATGACCAGTTTATAAAGTCAGTCTGTTTCAACTGCCAGACTGAGGCCGGCTTTTTCCACAGGCTTCACAGCCTAAAGCTTCTGAGCATCTTCCCAGCACCGCCCACTTTGTTCACTTTTCCCGTGTTCTGGGGCCCCTAGACAGACACCTTTAATGTCCAGTTATTAAAGAATTCTCTCTCAGCTGGTTTTATGCCTTTCCTTTACCTCAGACTATGGAAACCTAACTTCTGTTAATGGCATACCTTGTTTTTTTTTTTTTTTTTTTTTTTTGGTTTTTCGAGACAGGGTTTCTCTGTATAACAGCTCTGGCTGTCCTAGACTCACTTTGTAGACCAGGCTGGCCTCGAACTCACAGAGATCCGCCTACCTCTGCCTCCCAAGTGCTGGGATTAAAGGCGTGTGCCACCAACGCCCGGCTAATGGCATACCTTATTATGCCCTTCTCCAGGCTGACTTCTCAGTCAGTGAGGGCAGGAGGAAGAGAGCACTGCGTGGAGTTCTCTGGTTTACATATTGCATTATCTCACGATCCTTGGCGGTCTCGAGGGTCCATAAAATCTCTAGCCATGTCCAGCATTGCCATTGCTTCTCACAGCAACTGATGTCATTCATCTGCATGGCTTGCATGGTTTCTTAGCCACAACCCTTCAACAGGGCAGTTAGTGTCCTATCTCAGCAACTTCAAAGGACACCAGGCCACTCCCCTATGTGCTACTAGATGCTAATCTGAACTGCGTACTAATTCACTAAAAAGGCCGAACTTCTACAACAATTGGTAGGGTTACTTATATGAGCTAGTTGAATCAACTAAGGCCTAAGTGTTGAAATATTAAAAAGTCTTGGTGTATTTAATTACTGGGAAAAAAAGCCACCCTTGATCTCAGGCCTTATCACCAAGACAGGTCAGAGGCCTCCAGCTAAAGTGAGCCAGGCCTGCCAGGCCTACAGGCCTCTCTCCAGGCTCCTCCAGCTGCTCCCCCAGCCTAATATAACAGTTTATATTTATTAATAAATATATTTGTTATCAAAGTTTTGGTTTCAGCTGGGCCTAAAGCAAATATTTAGGAATGTTAGTCTTTTTTTTTTTTTTTTTTTCTTTTCTTTTTTTTTTTTTTTTTTTTGGTTTTTCGAGACAGGGTTTCTCTGTGTAACAGCTCTGGCTGTCCTGGACTTGCTTTGTAGACCAGGCTGGCCTCGAACTCACAGAGATCCGCCTGCCTCTGCCTCCCAAGTGCTGGGATTAAAGGCGTGCGCCACCACGCCCGGCTTGCTTTGCTTTTTTGAGACAGGGTTTCTCTGTGTGGCCCTGCCTGTCCTGGACTCACTTTGTAGACCAGGCTGGCCTTGAACTTGCAAAGATTCATCTGCCTCTGCCTCCCAAGTGCTGGGATTAAAGGCGTGCGCCACCACTGCCTCACTTTGTAGACCAGGCTGGCCTTGAACTTGCAAAGATTCATCTGCCTCTGCCTCCCAAGTGCTGGGATTAAAGGCGTGCGCCACCACCGCCCAGCTAGGAATGTTAGTCTTTTATCCTCTCTGAATGACCATTTTAAAGAGCCCACTGAGACTGTGAGTCTATATTAATCTTCCCTCTCTCAAGGCTCAGAGAACAACACACATAGAAGAGTGGGCAAAAAGAATATAAGAGCTGGAAGAGAACTTTGCAATGTTGTCTTCTAGACACGTAGCTTGATGTGGTGGTTTGAATAGGCATGGCCCCCATAGACTAGCTTGTTTGAATGCTTAGCCCAGAGGGAGTGACACCATTAGGAGGTGTGGCTTTGTTGAAGGAAATGTGTCACCGGATGTGGGATTATAGGCCTCATGTGCTCAAGCCAGGCACAGTGTGGCAATTCTCTTCCTTCTGCCTGGCGATCCAGATCCAGCTGTTACCCACATCAACTCATAGCAGCTGTTATTGTGTGCCCAAGACCTGCACAAGATCAAGTCAGCCAACATTACAGCATGGATGAAGACTCCTGAGGCCCCATCCTGACTCAAAAGCTATTGGCAGCTGAAGGCTTCTGAGAGAGACAGAGTCATTTTTCTTTGGGGATGTGGGCACTGGCAGGTTGTCCGTGCCCCAGGAGTAACCCCATGTGTGCATTAATTAGACTCAGTATGCTATTAATAATAACAATAACTGCTGGCCATGACGCTGCATAATCCTAGCATTTGGGAGACAGAGGAAAGTGGACCTTTATGAGTTAGAAGCCAGCTTGGAACCAGGCGTGGTGGTGCATGCCTTTAATCCCAGTGCTCAGGAGGCAGAGACAGGTGGATCTCTGTGAGTTTGAGGCCAGCCTGGTCTACAAAAAACCCTATCTTGGCTGGGCATGGTGGCGCACGCCTTTAATCCCAGCACTCGGGAGGCAGAGGCAGGTGGATCTCTGTGAGTTCAAGATCAGCCTGGTCTACAAAGTGAGTCCAGGACAGTCATGGATACACAGAGAAACCCTGTCTTGAAAAACCTAAAAAAAAAAAAAAAAGCAAAACAAAACAAAACAAAAAACCCTGTCTCGAAAAAACAAAAACAAAAAAAAAGAAAGAAAGAAAAAGCCAGCTTGGTCTACATAGTGAGTTCCAGACCAGCCAGGGCTATATAGTGACACCCTATGTCAGAACAAAAAACAAATAACCTGGGCTGGAGAGATGGCTCAGTGGTTAAGAGCACTGGCTGCTCTTCCAGAGGTCATGAGTTCAATTCCCAGCAACCACATGGTGGCTCACAACCATCCATAATGAAATCTGGTGCCCTCTTCTGGCCTGCAGATATACCTGCAGACAGAACACTGTATACATAATAAATAAATCTTAAAACAAACAAACAAAAAAAAAAACAAATAACCATAACAACAACAACAATAGTAATAGTAGTAGTACTAATAATAAAAATAAAGGGACATGGAATCAGGAGGGAGACAGGTTGGTAGGGCCCAGGCAAGAGTTGGAGGGTGGCCGGGCGTGGTGGCGCACGCCTTTAATCCCAGCACTCGGGAGGCAGAGGCAGGTGGATCTCTGTGAGTTCAAGGCCAGCCTGGTCTACAAAGTGAGTCCAGGAGAGCCAGAGCTGTTAAACAGAGAAACCCTGTCTCGAAAAACCAAAAAAAAAAAAAAAAAAAAATTCAAAAACTGGTCAGGCAGCCGGGCGGTGGTGGCGCACGCCTTTAATCCCAGCACTCGGGAGGCAGAGGCAGGTGGATCTTTGTGAGTTCGAGGCCAGCCTGGTCTACAAAGTGAGTCCAGGACAGCCAGGGTTACACAGAGAAACCCTGTCTCGAAAAAACGAAAACAAAAAAACAAAAAAAACAAAAACTGGCCAGGCATGGTGGCACACACCTTTAATCCCAGCAGCACTCAGGAGGCAGAGGCAGGAAGATCTCTCTGTGAATTCAAAGGTAGCCTGGTCTATAAAGTGAGTCCAGGACAGCCAAGATACACATAAAAAACTCTCTAAAAAACAAAACAAAATAAAAATCTCAAAAACTGAATACAAAATATTACTTAGGGCTAAGGGTTATAGATCAACACTTGCCCTGCTCACACAAAGCACTGGGGTTGCCAGGTTTGGTGGTGCAAACCTGTGATTCCAGCTGCTCAGGAAGCTGAAATGGAAGGCTTGTAAATTCAGGGCCTGCTTGGACTATATAGTGAGTTTCAGGCCAACTAGTGATATTTATTAAGACCTTATCTAAACAAATAGTAAGTACGTAAGTAAGTTAATTAATTAATTAATTAATTAATTCCATACTGTGGTTAAAACCACTGAATATTTTCCCTCACCCTCTGGGTCCTCCAGAAGCTGCCATGGGGCTCCACCACCCAGGTGACTAGGGAGAACAATCTGATAGTCAGTATTTAGTTAACGTTGCCCTTCGATCTGTTCCCTAAGACAAACATTATCCATAGCTTTCGGCCACAACCTGACCAGGTAAACAGTCCCAACCTCCCCCATTGTTTTTCTACACCAAATTTCTTTTTTTTTTTTTAAGATTTTATTTATTTATTTATTATGTATACAGTTTTCTGTCTGCATGCATGCCTGCATATATAGATGGTTATGAGCCACCATGCGGTTGCTGGGAATTGAACTCAGGACCTCTGGAAGAGTAACCAGTGATCTTAACCTCTGAGCCATCTCTCCAGCCCTCTACACCAAATTTCTATGTTAGGTTTTGTGGCAGGGTAAACGGTGTGCCTCACGCGCCCCCCCCTCACCTCCCAAAACATATGCACATGAAATCCTTGAGGCCCAAGAATGGAATCTGGTTGGGGGAAAGGGTCTTGACAATGAGATCATTTTAGATCACCTTCATGACCTCTCAATCCAGGGTTGTATCCTCAGAGACTAAGTACACAGGACGGAGAACAAAGAAGAGAAATGGCCATGTGGTCACCCAGGCAGAGACTCAGTTATAAGCTAAGGATGGCCAAAAGCAGAGGGCAGTCACTTGGAGCTAGGAGACACGACACAGCAGACAGTTTTTCCCCAGAGATCTGGGAGCAAGAGTGACCTTGTCCACATTTTTTTGTTTTTTGTTTTTTAAAATAATTTTTTAATGATACATTTGTATTTTATGTGCATTGGTGTTTTGCCTGCATGCGTGTCTGTGTGAGTTTATAGGATTCCCTGGAACTGGAGTTACAGAGAGTTGTAAGCTGCCATGTGGATGCTGGCAATTGAACTCAGGACCTCTGGAAGAGCAGCCAGTGCTCTTAACCATTGCGCCCTCTCCACACACACACACACACACACACACACACACACACACACACTTTTTTTTTT
>CAJQZJ010031933.1:7399863-7411461 GCA_907164525.1 Lophiomys imhausi | reverse complement strand
GGACCAGCCAAGGTGAGAAAGCCCCGCACAGCCCCTGCGGGACCAGCTCCCTGGGAACCCTCTTGACGATCACTCTTTCCTGGGGCAGAAAGGGATGAGGGGGCCGTGTGGAAATAAGGAGCCTGCTTCACATACTGCAGTTACCCAGACACGGATGAGAGTGCATACAATGTGCACACCCATCAGGCTGAAGCCCGGCTTCTCAAAGTGCCTACTCTGAGTGTGCTTAGTCACCCCTCAACCCTTAGATCACCAACCGAAAAAGTCAGAGGTCTGGGAGACTACTCCTGGCAAGTCATTACGGTGTTGGGCTCCAGCCCCTAGAGCCCAATCATAAAATTAACAGTGGTGACTACCAAACAGCACTCCTGCTCTCTGGGGCTGGGTGGCTAACAAATGCCATCTGCAGGACAGCGTAGCTTTTTTAGTTTGTTTGTCTTTTTAGTCAGGGTTTCTCTGTATAGCCCTGGCTGTCCTAGAATTCACTGGTAGAACAGGCTGACCTTGAACTTACATAGATCCATCTACCTCTGTCAAGTCCTGAGCCACCACTGCCTCGCTGACAGCCTGACTGGTAGCAACACCATGTCCTTTGACATTGTATGACAATGGCTTTGGAGTCCACGGAGATCAAGATCTCAGTAGTAGACAGGACCTAAGGCTGCCTTCTGCACATAAGAGGACCTCCATAACTACTGTGCCCTGGTACCCAGCAGGGCCTATTCAGAAGGAACAGGGCACAGCCAGCACTAAAAAGACCATATGCCTCACCGGGGCCCACTTTCCCTCACAGGGGCTCACTTTCAAAGGAAGGTGAGAAACATTAGGAGGACCAACAAGTGGGAAAAAAAAGTTTTGTCCAACCTTCGTAACACAAGATGGCTTGCCAGGGACCTCAGACATGTCTGATCAAGGAACTACGAAATTCTAATAGAACATTCTGGGTCCTAAAGCCAGTTATAGTGGCTTACCTGTAATACCATAACTCAGGAAACAGAGGCAGAAGAATAGCTACAAATTCAAGACGAGCCTAAGCTACAGAACCAGATTTTGTTTTTTGTTTGTTTTGTTTTGTTTTTCGAGACAGAGTTTCTGTGTGCATCAGCCCTGGCTGTCCTGGACTCACTCTGTAGACCAGGATGGCCTCAAACTCACAGAGATCCGCCTGCCTCTGCCTCCCAAGTGCTGGAACTACAAGCATGTGCCACCACACCCGGCACCAGACTGTTTTGCTGTTTTGAAGATTTTTCTTTTGTATTTTATGTGTTTTGCCTGCACATATGTATACGAAGCACATGCATGCACTGCTCACAGAGGCCAGAAAAGAGCATTGGATCCCCTGGAACTGGAGTTACAAGCATATGGTTGGGAGCCACCATGCAGGTGTGGAAACCAAATTCAGGTCCTACGGAAGAACAACAAGTGCTTTTAACAGCTTAAGCCATCTCTCTAGCCCTTCAGACTCAGCTAAAAAGAGCAACAATAACAAATAAAAAAAACAACAACCAGCGGGGCATGGTGGCACACGCCTTTAATCCCAGCACTCGGGAGGCAGAGGCAGGCGGATCTCTATGAGTTTGAGGCCAGACTGGTCTACAAAGAGAGTCCAGGGCAGCCAGTACTGTTACACAGAGAAACCCTGTCTCGAAAAACAAAACAAACAAAAAACCAACAACCAAAAGAAAAGCAAAAAACAAATAAACAAAAAAAAACCCCAACAATAACAAAAACCAACAAAAGAAAAACAAAAAACAAAAATTCCAAAACCAAAATAAAAAACGCCCAGGTGCTGAAAAACTATTCATAATCTTTACTTTTGTCTCCAAAAGGAAAGTCTTGGTAATCTCCTCCAAGCAAATACTCCATCATAAACAGCAGAGAAATCTTGGTGTTCTATGCAGCACCTGGCCCTTGGCAGTACACCACATGTACATACAAGTGTTCATACACCCTGGGTGAAACCATGTGGAGTGCTCACACTTGCCCTGAAGGCTGTGCCAGAACACTCTGGTCTCCCCTTAAGATAGTCTGTAGTAGCCGGGCAGTGGTGGCGCACGCCTTTAATCCCAGCACTTGGGAGGCAGAGGCAGGTGGATCTTTGCGAGTTCGAGGCCAGCCTGGTCTACAAAGTGAGTCCAGGACAGCCAGGGCTACACAGAGAAACCCTGTCTTGAAAAACCAAAAAAAAAAAAAAGATAGTCTGTAGTTTTTCATTAACACAAAGTCACTGTCATTCACTGTAAGCTGACCCAGTCCTGCTCTAACACCTCAGCAGAGTGGACAGCTGCCAGCCCCGTTAAGGTACACCAGCCCCACATGGACAGGCTCACCTGCGGTGATACTCTTTCAGGGCAGCTAGCCATGGGCTCCTGCAGCCACAGAGGCCACTGCCTGCTTCCCACCTTCCCATCCCAGCCTGTAACTTCCAGAGTCAGCGGTTAATCTATTTACCATGTGTCCTGAGATCTGCTCTCAGATGAGCAGGATCTCACTGCCCCATAGGCAAAATGGGCTGTGGAAATGAGGCTCCTCAGAGGCCTGCCTGCTGGAGATGCTTCTGAGACATTTGTATCATCGCCCCAGTATGCCCAGACTCTATCTAAGGGCCTCAATACCCACAGCACAGCTTAGCTGTTAATCACACTTACACCCAGCCCTGGGTTACCTGGAGCTTCCTGGCCATGGCCACCACTTCGTGGTCTGGAGGGTTGTACTTATAACAATTGGAGAACATTAACCGGATATCAGCAGCGAAGCCCTGTGCATCTGGGTACTCGCGGCTATCCATTTTCCTCTGTAACAAGCAACAAGGTGTGAGCAGACCATGTAGGGGATAGACTCAGATCCTCACAACATCCCCTGGCAACCAAGTCAATTGCCAGTAAGGACATCTGGCAATTAGCTTGGGTTGGAGTCCTGAAAGGAGGGAGCCCTGAGAAAAGGGTAAGAAGAGGTGACTCCAACAAGAGGCATCTGGGCTTCAAGGACAGAGCCCACTGAAGGGAAGAAGATTGGGAGATAAACCCCCACACCAAGCTCATCCTCATCTAGAGTTTTCAGTTCCACATGGCATATATCACAGAAGGTTCTGGTATTGGGGGCTTGAGGGGAATTTCAAGTAAAGACTGCCTATCTTGACAAGTACATACAGCTTACAGAATGAGACTCTGTTTTTCCTGTGAGGAATCCAGGAGCTGTTACCAATTTGCCTCTTAGGAGATGTCTTATATCTTGACTCAGAGGCAGCTCTGAGGTTGTGTAGGGGTGGAGAAGGGGGTCTGTGGAGCTGATGCTGACCAATCACAGGGACTTGGCCACCCCGTAGCAAAGCCCCCTCAGACTCCACTGAAGCCCTAGCCCAAGTGGTCCCAGCAGAGGCAGGTTGGGTGGGGTCATGCAGGCACACAAAGCTAGGCGGGGCAGACTGGTGGGGAGTGGGTTGGCAAACTTTAAGCTGCTTATGGGGTGTAAGGCTCCTGTCTTGTGTGGAGACCTATGCACTAAGCAGCACTCCAAGGCCTGACTGGACAGGGTTCTAGCACAGTGGAGGGATCTCAACAGCAGGCTTGGCCCTGGGGTCCACACACTCATGCTCTCAGAAGATGGCTGCCTGGAGAAAACCCTCCTGGAGCTGGTATGACATGGAGTCCCCCTTTATTACTAAAATCCATAACATACTGAGTGCTGGGAAGATGGTTTGGCTGAGGTTTAAGGACACTCGTTACTCTTATCTAGGAGCTGTGTTCAGCTTCCAGCACCCACATGGTGGTTTACGGCCATCTATGAGTCCAGTTCCAGGGCATTCAACACCTTCTAAGCTCTGTGGGCACTAGACATGCACGTGGTGCGCGCGCACACACACACACACACACACACACACACACACACACACACACACGCACGCATGCAGGCAAACACAGAATGAATCTAAAACAAAAATTAAATCCTTTACTTTTAAAATTGAAGCTGAATTGTATGTACTCTTTGTTTGTTTTTTTTTTTGGAGACAGGGATTTTCTGTGCAATAGCCCTGGCTGTCCTGGACTCACTTTGTCGAACTGGCTGGCCTCGAACTCACAGAGATCGCTTGCCTCTGCCTCCCCAGTGCTGGGATTAAAGGTGTGCGCCACCACACCTGGCCTGTCTAGTACTCTTTTGCTAAAGTCTTTTCACAGGATGTGCCAATTGAGTTCAGTCATGCAAGAGTCACCTGGGTAAGCACATAACCTTTCTATAAGCCTAAAAAAAGCACATGGTGACTTCTCAGTGAACTGTACCCCCAAAGCTGCCTCATCTTGGGCCCAAGGACAAATGAGTGGGTGACCAAGTGGAATCACCCTGTTGCAGTGTGACTACACCACTGGAACCCCTAGCAAAGTTTCAGAACTCCACACAACTGCACAGTAGAGGCCAGGCAGGGTGAAGCAGGCCTCTAGCAGTTCTGGATCTACGTGGTTCCCACAGCCCGTTTTCTAACCCCAGCCCTGCGCTTGCTTCATTTTTACTCAGTTGAGCACGGGCATGAAGATTTTTTTTAGGTGACCAGCCCTGCCTGCTCCTAATACAACTATCTAAGACAAAAAGCTTTAGTTGAGAGATTCTGCCTGAGGTACAATGAGATACAGCTAAAACCACTGCCAACCATTGCAAGGATTCCTGGATAGAACACACAACTATCCCACTACCTGGTTTTGAGAAATAGCTGCCCACCTCAAATGGCATGGGGCGTCTTGGGAGCTGGCACAGAGACTCCCTCTAGGAAGAGCCAGCCCGTTCCAGGCCTGTCATTATCTCCCAGGATCCTTCTCCCACACGATCTCAGGTCCACTTTCACACCCACCGGGCCCTGATCTGGCTGGACACAGCAAAACCTGGACCAAGACCCTGAGTCTGGGAAAGTCTGGCATGGGATGGCACAGCTGCCCTTGTGGCCTCAGTTCTTTTGCACATCTCTCGAGGTGCAGACCAGCAGGTCCTGGTCCCCGACCAGGCCAGGCTGTGAGCAGGCCCAGCTTTCAAGGGGCAAGAGACTTCAGTAGAGCAAGACTTGGACGAGGTCACAGAGTGCAGCTCAGCCAGGCAGGGCCACCAAGGGCATAGGGAGCCTACTGGCTTTGGCCATGGGCACCGACCTGCCCTGCATGCCACCCCTCTTACTTTGACTGTACTGAGGTCCATGGGGTGCTTGATGATGTCATGGTAATCATGCAGCTCCAGTGCCTCAGCATCCACTGGCTTATAGAAGGGCCACGCATAGGCAGCATGCTTCTTGGACAGCATTTCCCGGAGGATGCTGTCACAGTGCCGCAGGTGCTCAGACAGCTTTCCCTTTTTACCCGCGTGCTGGGGGACCTCTCCATCTTCTAGGTCCTTCTTAGGAGGTTTGATGGGGCGGCCCCCACTCTCCCGTCGGGCCACTACCTTGGCTTGCTTGGGCTCCGAAAGTGGCGGGGGAGACTCACTCCGGCTGGCAGTAATGGCGGACGTCGTGGGTGTGGTAGTGTCCGCTTTCCGCTTCACACCCTTTTTCTGTGACAACAAACTTACAGTGAACTCCAGAAACAAGGAAGAGCACAAGGAGATGTGCCACACCTCTGGAGGGCAGACTGCCTGCTAGGCACCAAGCTAGCGACCACATGCAGGGTCTCGGTTCCTTCTCAGCTGTCCCCACAGTACAGAAGACAGCGAGGCTCAGAGGGGCCAGGCCCACAGTCCAAGGTCACACAGCTGGCCATGGTGAGGCTGGGACTCTCCCCCTCAGCCCTGAGGATTCGGCCATCCAGGTGGGTGGGCGTGCCACTGACTGCAGCATGAGGTGCTGCAAGGAATTCACCCAACACCTAACAAACACCACAGACCGGTGCCAGAGACAGGGACTCCTGCTTTAAAGACCAAGAGGAAAGTGCCAGACCAGGCCCTGAGCAAGTGCTTCAAGAACAGACACAAATCGAGCATAAGGAGGGGAGGCAGGAGGAGCATTCCAGGCTAAATGGGTGGGGGCAGCCTGACCAGGAAACATGAAGCAGCCACAGCAGTTAGAGGCCAAGAGAATCCAAGGGATGTAGGTATGGACAGACCAGGACTCTATCTGGAAGGTGCAGGCAGTGCCGAGGGCTGCTGAGCCCAGGAGGTACCACAGCCTCCCATAGGTGCACTTGGGACTGGCTGCTCATAGCAAACACACATATAGCCTCGACAAGGGACCTGGGCGGGGAAGGGGTCTCTGCCACAGCCTGAAGAGCCCAACCGATAGGTATCACCACTGAGTTAGGACCAGGGCTCTGTATATAGTGAGACCTGCTCAACAGGTTCCTCTCAGCTTGGTCTGGTGAGCGGAGAAGTCAATAGGAGTCACAAACTCACAGGCCAGATGATGGCAACAGAACCTGCCATTGACAGCCCCCTAGTCACTTCCCCAGCCAAGCTGCCAGCCTCAGGCTGACAAGGGCACAAGCTAGCCATCCAAAAACATCTGATGGGCACCTACAGGATGGCAAGCACCAAGCTTGAGCTGCAGAGGCCCTGGGGTGGGAGGGCAGACTCGCTGTGGCAAACAGCCTGGCCAGGCGCCACTGGGAAGTGCAGGCAGTGAAGGCCACAGGGGGAGGAAAGGCAATGGAGATGGCGTTTTACCTTGGGAGAGCCATTTAACCCCTGAGCGCCCGCTTCCTCATCTGTAAGAGGGGGGACTACTGCCTGCCCCAGAGGGTCGCTGTGAGGATCAAATTGAAGAAGATAACACACATGAGTGCCGGTTATGGGCCCTACTCAAGCAGGAGACTCAGTAGGCCTTGCCAACCCCACACCTCACAGAGTCCCGATTCCATCCATGCCCAAGTAGGGCCTGGCCAGGGCAGGACAGTGTCCACTGTGAAAACTCCCAGCAAACAAGCAAGGGCGGTACAGGCCCATACAAATTCAGGATGGTGCCACTGGCCATCACTCCCCAAGGGATGACCAGAGATGAACCCAATGACCCTCACTACTGCCCCCACACCTTCTCCACTTTCCTCAATGACTAGTAAAGACTAGGCCAAAGAAACTGGGGTTCAAGTCCAGCTCGGCCAGCACCAGCCATGTGACCTCCACCCCTGAGCCTCGGTTTTCTTGTCTGTGCAGAAAGCTTTCCCAAACAGCTATATCTAGACAGGCAGCAGAGCTCCCACCTGCTCCAGTGCTGCCCCTGCACCAGGAACTCTATGGGGCTTAGACCCCAAGCTAACCTCACCAGATAGCCATGCAGGCCTCAGGAAAGCTCACCTTGACTACAGGTGGTGTGGGAGGGACCACAGGGACGATGGGTGTCGCAGGAGGAGGCGGTGCAGCAGCTGGGGGGATGGGAACTGATGTGACGTTTGCAGTGATGGTTGGTACAGGGGTGGCAGCAATGACAGGTGTCTGGGATACAGTGGGAGGTATGTTCTGGAAGGGGGTTGCTGGGGAGACTGAGGATACGGCTGCCACTTGTTGTGTACCTTCAAGGCAAGGACAGGGAGCTCAGTTCAGTGAGATCTGTAGTACCAGAAGCATCTAAGACCATGCCATCTAGCCATAGCACTAGGTCCTTCTGGGACGAACCAGGATACCCTAGCAAAAACCCTAGCTTTGGGGCAGTGGATGGCCCTGCTGCCTAGGTAATTTCACTGAGTGAATGAAAGAGGAAACTGGAGGAAGCCCCACAGCCAGCTCTGGGTTGAGAAGCCCACTCAGACCCTGCGGCTAACTGACAACCCAGGACTCGGCCTTCCTCACACCTAGCTCAGTTTCAACCACATCCTGCCCAGTCAACCATTCAGTCTGACACACCTCTAATCAATACCTGGTTGGACCTCAGACCTGGTTGGACCCCAGATTGGTCCAGGGCTCTGTATAATTGACTCTAACTCTTCTAAACCAAGCAGCAAGCAAGGCAAAGTCAGGACTAAGATCAATAAAACAGGAGTAAAATGTGGTAGGACAGACAGACATGTGCCAGCAGCTACTGCAATACCCTCCCCTCCTGCTCCAGATTGGCCACCTCTCTGGCACAGCTAAGACCTGCCACTTGCCAAACTCATCACACCTGTCCTGCCTAGCAGGCAAGGGACAAAACTTAGGGGGTCCAAGGGAATCACACCCACCCCCTCCACTTACAGCCTCAGGAGGGAATGCCTGCACTCCCTCCCTGCCTGCATCCTTTTACCTGAATTCTGGGCTCCTGCAGCTGGCTTCCGGCCTTTGCCCTTTGGAGCAGGGGGTAACAGTTCAACTTCTTCCTGGGGCATCTGGGCCACTTTCTGCAGAAATATTTTCTCTAAGGCCTGGGCCATTAGCACTATGTCATCTGTGGGCTGAAGATAGAGAACTCAGGTCACTTGCCAGGAGAGGAACATGTACTTGCAAAGGACATTGTGGGGTGTAGTTCAAGAAAGCATTACATTTTGTTAAGAGACTTGGTGGGGAGGAAGGACAAGAAGAACATTTTTCATTGTGGAAAATCCCAGAATGCAGACAAGGACAACTCATGCATTATTCACATGTGAAAAGACCAAATCCTCTCTGACTTCAGCCATCTGTTAATACACCGACCACTCCGCAGAGTTCCCAGGTCAGAGTGCTTTGTGTAACTCTTTGGGGAGCTGCCCACTGAGTTTACAGTCTACTCCACCACCTCCTCTTGATGGCAGGCTGAGCCCCTAGTTCTACACCCTTACGTTTTCTAGAAGTGGGGCTCCTAGGCCCCAGGACAGAGCTTGTGGGCTGTGTCAGTGTCCTGTGAAAGCTGTCCAGTTTCCACTGACCCCCAGCAGGCCATTAGAATGGCATAGGGACTCATTGACCACAAGAGGGCCACGGTTTGACCTGCTGCGAGCCCGAGAGCCATGGCAGAGGGAGTGGACTCACTGGGCACCATGGTCATGCCAGGGACCTGGGCTTCCCAGTGCCAAGCTTACTCCCTCAAGCAGCTTTGGGGCCCACGTTTTGTATCTCACCTTGTTATAAATATAACAGTCTGTAAACATGGTGTTGAAGTCCTGCATACATTCACTGGCACTCCAATAATAATTATTTTCTAGTCTCTTCTTGATAGTCCCCATGTCCATCGGGCTTTTTATTATCTTATGATAATCCTAGGAAAGACATGTACAGAAGTATTACCCATAAAGCCAACCCATAAAGCCAACGTTATTCTGACGAACAGTAAGGTCATTCCAGGGCCCGGGCCAGAGGCCTAAGAGCAGGTGGTCTGAGGAAACTCCTGAGGAGTCCCAGACTCTTGCCAAACCTGTCCCCATAGGTTTCTCTAGCTAGGGCAGAGCCTGAGCTGGTCCACAGGCAGACAGAGCCAAACTCCCTCTGACTCTAAACCTGCAGGTGTCCAGGGACCAAAGGCATAGAACCAAAGGCAAAGGTTCTAGGCACAGAACCAAAGGCACAAAGTACCTGTCCAGGACTTCTCGTTACAACTCTTCAGGTATCTCTATTTGTACCCAGATAAATTTGAGTGTGCACTGAAGGGCCCATCACTCGGAAAATGGGCCTTACCGAAAAACTGGCATCTGACTGAGTAAACATGAGTGGGCAGAGGCACAGACCCTAGTGTGTGGGATAAAGATGGGAGTGGCCCTCTGCCCCGGGCCCCATCATCCTCTAGCCCCGTGGTTCTCAACCTTTCTAATGCTGCAGCACTTTAACACAGTTCCTCATGTCGGCGTGACCCCCAACCATAAAACTATTTTCGTTCCTACTTCATAACTGTAATTTTCCTACAATTATAATTGTAACCTAAATATCTGTGTTTTCTAGTGGTCTTAAGCGACCCCTGTGAAAGGGTTGTTTGTCCCCACAATGGTTGAAATGCACAGGCTGAGAACTGCTGCTCTAGACCCTTCCTTGTGTTCTTTCACCATGGAGGCCATAGGTTCTCCCCATTTCTTACACTAGGGGCAAGCACCTTGCCAGACCGCTGGCTTCCTGAGGCACTGGGGCTCAGGCAGCACCTGCTATATCTCAGCCACCACCTCTGGGCCGGATTCCCAGGAGTGGACTAAGGGCCACTCACAGGCAGGTTCAACTTGATTGCATCCACAGGCTGGTAGAATGGCCAGGCGAACTGATGTTTCCAGAGTGTCTTCACCACCACGTTCTGCATGTACTGCAGTTGGTTAGTCTTTCGGCCGGGTTTGCTGGGGTTGGAGACCTCAGGTGGGGGAGGGTTCACAGGGCCCGGGACTGCCGGGATCCCCGTGGGGGCGGCTGCTGTAGTAGTGGACATCCTCTGGCAGCTTGTTCACTTGCTGTCACAGCAGCAGCTCAAAGAGGCGACCCTCATGGAGGCTTGGCATCCCATTTCTGGGTCCAATCAGGCACCTGCAGAGGAAGAAAGCAAAGAAGCCATTACTCAGGGAGCCTCCATCTCATCGCGGACACAGCCTTTCCCTTCCACCTCGATGTGTGGCTGTGGCATTCCTCAGAGCCATCCCAGTTGCTGCTTTCCTACCTGGGAAAAAGTGCAGACACGAGTCACCAGCTCCCAGAGAGGGGGTGGGGAGAGTACAAGGGACCTAGTGGCATTCAGCTCCCAGAGACCCACTTGAGTGGTTGGACTGGCTCAATTCTATCGGACCCTCAACTGTGTGGCTGTGGCAATGTTTTGAACAATTCAGGCTCAAAGAACTACGACACACATCCCAACAGCTTAGCTGAGATGTGAGCAACAACCGAAGCTTGCAGACTTAAGCCTAGCACAAGGAGCTGGGTCCCTGAGCAGGGCATGGCTTGAGGTTCTAATGTAACCAGGAGAACCAGCTGGGGTTTGTGGTGGTGGCCGGCTGTGACATGCCTGACCCTCACCCAATCAGAATGGTGAAAGAGGGCGACAACTGCGGTCCTCCTCTGTGTCTCACCTGTGTGCTCAGTCCCTGACAAGATACATCCTGCCACTTTCACAACACCCTAGCCTAGTGGTTAGGAATGCTGGCCACACATAGAGCTGTCCATGACAGTCCTACAAGTCCCTGAAAAGCCAGGGCCATCAGAGAGGCAAGGGTAATATGCAACCCTAGTGACATGTAGGGTGCCCCTACTCTAACTCTCATGGTGTGTCCCTGCTGCACAGGGAGCTGACATGGGGCACCATGCAGCAGCAGAAACTCTACAATGAAGCTACTATAAAGTAGAGGGAGCATGCAGTAAGGCTAGCATGTACTGTGTGACGACACCCTGTAAGGAGTACAGCGGGGTGTGCCAATCAGGAGTGTGTGCAGGGATATTATACACTGTTCCTTCAACACCCAAATCCCCTGCAGTCTGTGGGGAACAGTAGAAGTCCTCAGTAAATGTGTGCTGTTAGTATGGGCACAATCATAGCCTAAGACTCATGGAGGAATGGCAACGCCTTACCCACCTCCCCAGGGTGAGACTCAGAAAGGAATAGCAAAGCTTTCTGGTCCGTGTATGCGGAAAACTTCCTCCCTCATATACTTAAGATCTGAAGTCACTCTCTTACAGCAACTGAGCCTGTCTCCTTGACCCAGATGTGTACCATAAACCCTGCCTCCTTTAAGATCTAAAGTCACTCTCTTACAGCAACTGAGCCTGCCTCCTTGACCCAGATGT
>CAJQZJ010031933.1:7344794-7390316 GCA_907164525.1 Lophiomys imhausi | reverse complement strand
AAATAAATAAATAAATAAATAAATAAATAAATAAATAAATAAATAAATAATAAAAAATTTTAAAAAGTCATAAATGAAATAGAAAAAAAGAGAAGAAACTATCAAGACACCACTACTCTAAAGAACAAAGGATTTGCAATCATGCAAATGATAAAAATATAGTGTTTGGCCCAGCGCCTGAAATTTTCTACTGAGGTCCAAGAGGAGGACTCGAGCTTTGTGTAAATGGTCTGTGAGAAAGCCAATCCCAGTGAGTACCCTTTGGGTTCCTCTCCAACTGCAAGAGAGTATAAGTGTTAAAAGATGCAGGACCACACATCTGACTTGTCATTTCCAGTGAGTGGGGAAGGAAGAGGAGAAGCAGAAACGAATTCATCCCTGAGGCCTTGAGCAAGGAGGCACAAGATGTTTTGATGGAGGACGCAGGAGCTGCCCCTTGAGGGGGAACCACTTTTACAAGCCTGCATACTGGAAGGTGGGTGGTACAGAGGAGCCAGGAAGACAGAGAAAAGAGGGAAGGAACAGACATCAAGCAGACACTCCCCCACCTCCACCTACCCCCAACCAAGGAACCAAGGAACCATTCCTGGGAGCCCACTGAGCAAACAGCAGTAACCCCTTTGACCAGATGAAGAGGAGGTAGCTACCTATGAGCTTCATGAGATTTTCAGGCACTTTGGGCTGCAGATAGAGACTAGGGACTGTCAAGCTCAGTGGAACGTGTTTCAGGACAAGCTGCAGGGTTTTTCTTGATGGGTTTTGCTTTGTTGGTTTGTTTTGGTTTTGTGAGACAGGGTTTCCCTGTGTAGCCCTGGCTGTCCTGGCATTCTCCATGTAGACCTGATTGGCCTAGAACTCACAGAGATCCAGTTGCTGCTGTCTCTCAAGTGTACACCACCACGCCCGGATTTACAAAAAGAAATCTTTTTCTTTTTCTTCTTTTTTGTTTTGTTTTTTCTTTCAAGGCAGGGTTTCTCTGTGTAGTCTTGGTTGTCCTGGAACTCACTCTGTAGACCAGGCTGGTCTCAAACTCAGCGATCCACCTGCCTCTGCCTCCTGAGTCCTAGGATTAAACGAGTACACCACAACCGCCCAACACTCAAAGAAGTCTTAAAGGTAGGGGTTTGTTTCGTTGCAAGTGAGTTTAACTCTCAGTTACTATAGCTTGTTACATCATCTGTTTTCAGCCAGGTTGTGTTCATGGACTTTGTGCACTCATTTTTGAGGACCCCAGGTTCAAAGGTCAAAGGACTGGACGGGCTTTGGAATCAAGTATAGGCTTAATGGGGAAAAGGGAACCAAAGTTAGCAAGGTGCTTTCTGTGGGACATAGGTGGTGGCTCCTCTGGGTTTCCAGCTCAGTAGAAACTCTACGCTTCCGTGGGGGTGGGTTTATTATTATTATTATTATGTTGTTGTTGTTGTTTTATGTGTATGAAGCTTTTTTTTTTTTGGTTTGTCTTTTGTTTTGTTTTGTTTCCAGACAGGGTTTCTGTGTGTCCCTTGCTGTCCTGAAAGTCCCTCTATAGACCAGGATGGGTTCAAACTTAGAGATCTCCTGCCTCTGCCTCCTGCCTCTCTAGCACTGGGACTAAAGGTATAGGTCACCATGCCCAGTTGGGTATGAGTATTTTGCTTGTACATTTGTCTGTGCCCCACAAGTGTGTGTGGGTCCCATGAAGGAGGACAGAAGAGGGCAATGGATCCCCTGTTAGCCATTATGTGGGCGCTAGGAAACAAACCCACGCCCTCTGGGAAAATAGCCAGTGCTCTTAAGCACTTCAACCATTTCTCCAGCCCCATGTGCTGTGTTTTGGTGTGTGTGTGTGTGTGTGTGTGTGTGTGTGTGTGTGTGTGTGTTGTTATTTGGGTTTTTTTTTTTTTTGAGACAGATCTTAACTGGGCAGATGTGGTACATGCCTTTAATCCCAGCATACAGGAGGCAGAGGCCGGTGCATCTCTATGAATTCGAGGCTAGCCTAGTCTACAGAACAAGTTCCAAGACAGCCAGAGCAACACACACACACAAAAAAAGTCCTGCTTTGAAAAACCAAATAAAGAGGTGGGGAGTCTTATTGTATAGTCTAGTCTAGGCTGGCCTTGAACTCACAGAGATCTACTTGGTGTGATTAAAGGTGTTCACCACCATGCCCTGTACCTCTCTAGTTTTACGTCTGTACTCTACCCTGTAATCCCCACCACATATGCTTGTCCCATGATTTGGGGCTCTTGTTTAATTGCTCACAAGGAATTCTACTGGGAACCAGGTGTGGTGGTGCACACCTTTGATCCCAGCACTTGGGAGGCAGAGGCAGGCAGATCTCTGTGAGTTTGAGGCCAGCCTGGTCTGCAGAGCGAGTTCCAAGTCAGCCAAGGCTACACAGAAAGACTGTCTCAAAAAACAAAAACAAACAAACCAAAAAAGGAATCCTACTAGGTAGCCAGAACCAAGTGCAAATGTGTTGGTATTAACATAAAATCTTTATTATTAAGCCGGGCGGTGGTGGCGCACGCCTTTAATCCCAGAACTTGGGAGGCAGAGGCAGGTGGATCTTTGTGAGTTCGAGGCCAGCCTGGTCTACAAAGCGAGTCCAGGACAGCCAGAGATATTCAGAGAAACCCTGTCTCGAAAAACAAAAAAAAAAAAAAAATATCTTTATTATTTTCTTTGAGGCTGAGGACAGAACCCAGGACCTTGAGCTTAGCCTAGGCAAGCACTCTGCCACTGAGCTAAATCCCCAACCCCAAAATAAGAAATCTTAAAACACCTGGAAAATGCAGTTCCATTAATGCAGAGTTGACTGACAGTCCATCCCAAGGTGGTGGTGGACTCAGTGAGTGATCATGGGAACAGCTTTGCTCCTGTACATACAGGTACAGTAATCTTAGCCTCAGTGGACAAACCTGGGCTAGGCCTCAGTCTCCAGTGACAGGTGGATTGCAGAGATCCTAGCATGTCAGTAGGCATCTACCCAACAGTGCTAGTACCTCTGTCTGTATACCAGAGAGATGGCATCGGCCACCGAGGTTGAGTGACCTGCTTATCACGATGACCAACACAAAGCAATGTGGTATGCTTCAGCATTTTCATCTAGGCACTTTTTGGGAAAAAAGAAATCTTTGTCCTCATTTGAGGGGTTCTGTGAGGCTTTGTTTTGTTTTTGTGGGCCTCAATCTATCCCTGAGCTTTGCAGCTAGACAGGATTCAAAACTGTCCTCATGTCTTCATTGAAGCAGAATGATTGCTTTGCAGTAATACATCCCCTTCCCACTAAAGGAGGCTGTGACAACCCACAAGACAAGCAAAAGTTAAGCTGCTAGAATTCTTTGATGGGGAATTATATGTTTGCATTTTGCTGTTCTGTTTCCTAAAAACAACATGGGAGATACTCAGGGTTTGTCCCTCTATCCTAGATACATCCCCTCTTTCACTGAAAAAGAAACAATGGGGCTAGAGTGATGCCCAGTGATTAAGATCACTGGCTGCTATTTCAGAGGACCCAAGTTCAGTTCCAGCACCCACATGGTGGCTCACAAGTGTCTCTAGCTCCAAGGGATCCAGCGCCCTCTTCTGGCCTCTGTGGGCACTGGGTGTGTGTTGTAGTGCACTTAATATATATGCAGGCAGCCGGGCGGTGGTGGTGCACGCCTTTAATCCCAGCACTTGGGAGGCAGAGGCAGGCGGATCTTTGCGAGTTCGAGGCCAGCCTGGTCAACAAAGCAAGTCCAGGACAGCCAGAGCTGTTAAACAGAGAAACCCTGTCTCGAAAAACCAAAAAAAAAAAATATATATATATATATATATGCAGGCAAACACTCATACATATTATATGAAAATCATCTTTAAAAAAAAAAAGTTGCAGCTGGGCATGGTGGCGCATGCCTTTAATCCCAGCACTGGGAAGGCAGAGGCAGGCAGATCTCTGTGAGTTCAAGCCCAGCCTGGTCTACAAAGTGAGTCCAGAACAGCCAGGGCTGTTACACAGAGAAACCCTGTCTTGAAAAAAACCAAAAAAAAAAAAAAAGAAAGAAAGAAAGAAAGAAAGAAAGAAAGAAAGAAAGAAAGAAAGAAAAGAAAAAAGTTGCTGGGTATTGTGGCAGAAGTTAGGCCTATTTTAGTGAATTGGTAGGCAGTTCAGATTAGCATCTGGCAGCACATAGGAGCTTGACGTTCCTTTAACCTGCTGAAATGGACGAAGCCCAGTTATGGCCAGACGATATGCCCTATTGAAGAGACGAGGCTAAGAAACCACAAAAGCTGTGCAGATGACGTCACTTGCCATGAGAAGCAATGGGACTGCTGGATATTTCCAGAAATCTCGTGGACCCTCAAGACTGCCAAGAATCGAGAGATAATGTGATATATAAACCCGAAAGCTCCACACTGTGCTCTCTTCCTCCTGCCCTCACTAACTGAGAAGTCACGCTGGAGAAGTGCATAACAAGGTATGCCTTTAACAGAATTTAGACTGCAGTAGCCCAAGGCAAAGGCATGGCATAAAACCTGCTGAAAGAGAGTTCCTTGAAGGTGTCTGTCTCAGAGCGCCAAAAAGGTGAGAGAGGCAAGTGAAGTTCAGAAGCTGCTTGGAGCCACTGAGGCTTGCCTGGGCCAAGGAGACTATGGAGGCGAGTCTCAGCTGATGGAATAAGCCACCCTCAATTTGGCTGTTGAAACAGACTGACTTTATAAGCCGGCCACAATTTGGAGGTTGAAATAAATTGACTTTGTGAACCAGGAAAGTAAGGTCCAACGGACTTCAAGCTTAAAAGATACTACCTAATGGGACTGCCGTAAACCAAGTCACCCTTCACGGACCTATCCTAAGAATATTAATATCCTTTTGAGAAAGTAAAAATAGTGTTAGTTAAGTGTTTTTAGATAGATATTAGAGTGTTCTTAGGTATTAGGGTATTCTTAGATTATAGATTTTAGATTATAGGTTTTAGGATTTAGATATTTTATAGTGTTTATCAAGTATAAATATAAATATTATAAATAAAAAAATATTCTGTTACAGGGTATAGTGATCCACACATTTAATCCCAGCACTCAGGAAGCAGAGACAGGTGGTTTTCTATGAGTTAGAGGCCAGCCTGGTCTATATAGTGAGTTCCAGGATAATCAAAGAAAGCTACATAGTAAGACCTGTCTTGAAAAAAAAATAGAGAGGGAGAGAGAAGAAAAAGAAAGATCAAATAAGTGTTGCAAAGGGCTGGGCATTTTGTTGTGTCCTTTTCTAAAAACACTTTCCTGAAATAAAACAAATATATGTACAATGCCCAAAATATAATTTAAAAAATAGCAACAGCACTCCAGACAGTGGTGGTACATGCCTTCAATACCTGCACTCAGGAGGCAGAAGCAGGGGGATGTCCTGGTTCAAAGCCAGTCTGAGCTACAGAGTGAGTTCCAGAACAGTCAGGACTATACAGAGAAACCCTGCCTAGAAAAAAAAAAATCAACAGCATGCATGACAAGGGACTCACACACACAAACACTTTTTAAATTTACTTTTTTGTGTGTGCATACATAAACAGATGGATGTCATGGTACACATGTGGAGGTCAGTGGACAACTTGTGGGAGTTGGTTCTCTCCTTCTACCATGTGGGGTCCAGGGATCAATCACATGTCAGCTGGTCACACTACATCCATGGTCAGAAGAAAGCAGAGAGAGAGGGAGAGAGGGAGAGAGGGGGGGAAGAGAGAGAGATGAATGGAGGCGCTGTGCTCCCTTTCATGGTTTTATCCAGTCTGTGGAATGGTACCACTCATGTCCAGTATGGGTCTTCCCTCCTCAGCTAACCCATTCTAGAAACTTCCGTACAGACATGCCTAAAGGTATCCCCTCAGAGGTTCTAGATGTCTAGTTGACATCTAGATTTGTGTTCTGGGAGATGATGGGATATTGGGAGGCAATTGGGATCTTTGATGGTAAGGTCTAGTTGAAGGAAGTACGTCACCTGGGGGATGGTAGGGAGTATTGTTCTCCAAGATGCCTTCCTGTCTCTCTGTCTCCTTCTCACTATGAGTGAGTAGCTCTGGTTGGCTATACTCTCCCTCCATGCTCTTTCAGTCTCAGGCTCAGTTTGACAGGACGGAGTCACTGCAGTTGAAACCATCCCTCCTCCTTCTGGTTGCTTCTCAGGTGTGGGTCATCAATGAAGGCTTGGCTCGCACATCAGCCTGCAGTCTTCCTGCACCCCACCTTTCCAAGGCTCACCCACTGCATTTACGCCTGTATCCACAGTTGTGACATGTGTCTCCCACTAGGCTCAGCTCCAAGGGCCGCTGCAGGCTCTGTGGCCCTATGTCTGCCTGTCACCCCCCAAGTCATTGACAAAGGTGAGGCGGTGGGGTATGGCTCTCAGCCCATGGATGTGAGCACTGGACTAGGCTGGAGGGGAAACTTCAGAGGCAGCCTTTGGATAAGGTGGATGGATGGGTGCGACTTTTTGCTCCGTGATCACCGCACTCTCTCTTCATGGTCGTTCAGTCTCATCTCAGGCTCAGTTTGACAGGACACAGTCACTGCAGTTGACTGTCCATCCGTGCAGTCTGGCCCTCAGCTTTAGTAACACCTCTGCTTGTGTGGAAACAGCCATCATTGCTTAAGTTCCTTCAAACCCCATCAGAGAGTACATTTTCAGAGATGGGGAAACGATGCCAAGTTGAAGATTCTCTAACATAACTAGGGGGTGGGGACAGTTAACCCTCTTTCTCTCAACCAGGGTGTGGTGGCGCACCCCTTTAATCCTAGCACTCGGGAAGCAGAGGCAGGTGGATCTCTGTGAGTTCAAGGCCAGCCTGGTCTGCAGAGTGAGTTCCAGGACAGCCAGGGCTACACAGAGAAACCCTGTCTCAAAACAAACATACAAACAAACAACCTAAAATGGTGATAAATTTCATGTGAATTTTACTATAATAAAAAAATGTTGGAGCCGGGCGTGGTGGCGCACGCCTTTAATCCCAGTACTTGGGAGGCAGAGGCAGGCGGATCACTGTGAGTTCGAGGCCAGCCTGGTCTACAAAGTGAGTCTAGGACAGCCAGGGCTGTTACACAGAGAAACCCTGTCTCGAAAAAAAAAAAAAAAATGTTGGGCTGGATGTGACAGCCCATGCCTTTGATCCCACTGTTGTTCCCCACTAGAGAGGCAGAGGCCTGTGAATCTCTGAATTTGATGCTAACTGGTATAATCAGTTCCAGAACAGCCAGAGCTACATAGGAAGTTCCTGTCTCAAAACAAAACAAAAAAGTTGGGGCCAGGGAGATGGCCTCCTCAATTCTATCTCTTGCCATGCAGGCAAGAGAGCTGGAGTTCAGATCCCCAGAACCCACGTGAACGCCAAGTGGGCCTGAAGGCTTATTGGTAATTCCAACCTTGAAAGGTGGAGACAGGAGATCCTCAGATCAAGCTGACCACCAGGACTAGCCATGTCAGTGAGCTCTGGGTTTGACTGAGAGACCCTGCCTCCTTGAGTAAGGTGGGAAGTGTGGTTCAGAAATATTCCCAACATCAATGTCTGGCCTCCACATTTGTGTGCCCGACACACTGGGACATGTTCCAGACACATACACACAACATATACATTCACATGAAAAGTTAAAGAAATGGGGGTGAAGGGGGACACAAGTAGTGGGAAATCCCACCCCCATAACCTGACCCTCCAAAGGGCTGAAGGATGCTATGTGTTACTGGTTGCAGGAACTGACACTCCTGGAAAACAGCTTTTCAGATTCTTAAACAGTTAAGCCCCTACCCAAGACTCAGCAACCCCACCCCTGTGGACAGACTCCAGAGCAATGCACATTTAAATCTGCGCAAAAGCCCTCCTCTATGCAGATGCCAGCAGGGTGGCTCTGATCCTGAGCACTAGGAACTGGGAATGAAGACACAGGCACACACAAAAAATAATAATAGTAAGAAGAAAACAAAACAAAAACATGCCCAGCAAGTCCTTCATTGAGAAGACGTTAAACAAGCAGGTTACAGCAGCCAGGCAGACTAAGGAAGGAAAAGCCCAACAAGGGAAAATAAGCTTGGGGCACGTGACTGCCTGGGTAAAGGCAGGGGACTGAGCAAACAGCAGCTTCAGTTCACAAAGTTTGCAGGTGGAACAACTGCATTTATGTGTCAATCTGGGAAACACTCACAGGCTAGGCTGGAGAATCCACAGGGTCAGGGACTTCCAGAGTTGAGGAGGGGCAGATGAGGGTGACACCCCACTCTCCACCTCCCCTCCTTGGATCTTACAAGTCCACCTGGTAGTGACACATAGATTTTTTTTTTTGTTTTTTTTGAAGACAGGGTTTCTCTGTGTAGCCTTGGTTGTCCTGGATCTCCCTTCGTAGACCAGGCTGGCCTCAAAATCACAGAGATCCACTTGCCTCTGGCTCTGTGCTGGGATTAAAGGCATGTGCCACCATGCCCTGCAACAACTCTCACAAAGGAAACCATTTAATTGGACCTGGCTTATAGTTTCAGAGGTTTAGTCCATTATCGTGGTGGGAAGCATGGCAGAGCACAGGCAGACGTGGTGTGCTAGAGACAAGCTGAGAATCTACAACCAGATCACCAGGCAATAGGAAAAGTCATACTAGGCCTGGCTTGAGCATTTGAGACCTCAAACCCCACCCACAGTGACACACTTCCTCCAACAAAGCCACACCTACTCCAACAAGGCCACACCTCCTCCTACTAGTGCCACTTCCCTATGAGGCTATGGGGAGGGGAGCATTTTTTCCCCAAACTACCATACAATTCAACCTCAATTTATTTTCTATAACTTAATTTTCAGGCCCCTGTATGTGTTAGGCAAGTGCTGTGAACAACCATGCTATACCCCTGTTGGGTATGGCTCCAGAGGTATGTGGCTGGGAACATGGAGATCCGAGCGTACCCAAACCCCAGAAATCTCAAAGTTGAGGTCCCAGGCACCAACACAGAGATTGGTAGGTGTGAGATCCAGCTCTTTCCCTGCTTCTACCTGTCTGGAGCACATGGATACACCCCAAAAGGCCTACCCTCCCTGTGGCATGTAGAAACACCCCCACAGGTGGTCACAGGTGAGCTTAGGCACATACAGATGCCTGGGACCTTTTCCCATGTAACATTGCCAGCATCTCAATCTCAGCCAATAAAATACATCCATCCCCAGAAATCACTCCCACACTTCCCACGGTTCAAAAGGACCCCTACCCATCTCAGGGGAGTGGGAAATTTTAGTAGGCTTTAGGAAACCATGGGAGAGGTAAGACCATCATGACATAAGCTTCTATAAAGGAAACCTAGTTCACCAAATATGCTGCCTAATAGCTGTTTTGGTCTTGCCGTCAGAGAAAGCTTCCTCTGACTGTGCGGGTACTTTCCTGCATCCACCATATTTTCTCTGGCCCAAAACACTGATCTTTGTTTGATCCAGGCAGGCAAGGCTAATGGTTCTGCCTGCAGACCGTGGGTAAAAAGCTTCCATAGCAACATGAGTTTGAGCTGTATCCAGCAGGATATTAGAGGGAAATGCAGCTTCATCTCACCTCACAGACTCGGACCCAGACACCCACTCACCCGCCACCTCGCACATATGCTACATACCCCTAGCCCTGCAATTTATTGCTGTGTTTTAGACCTGGGACAATCGGCTGAGGTGCTTACTTAACATACCAAAGTGGACCTGGCCTCCACGTTCTCTCCAGCATCCCTCAGTTCCTTCCTACCTGTTCCTGGGCATGGCTGGCATACCCCACCCTCTACCCTGAACTTTCCGGCCTAGGGGCTAGGCTTCCTCTCCCCCAGAGGCTGTTCACTATATAATCCAGACATATTTGATTCTTTCTCTCTCTTTGCACATCCACGCTTTCTCTCTCTGTCCCCCACTTTTCTGTCTCCCCTTCTACACGGCAACTTCCCTGACCTCCTCCTGTGAGATCAGTAAACCTGCCCAAGAGCTGTCCCTAATAATCCTGCCTTTATATACTTTAGTTCAGCGTGAATTGGCTTATTTTGTTGGTGGAGAAAACCTACCATTTATAAGTTAAGAAAAGAAAATCTAAGCCGGGCGGTGGTGGCGCACGCCTTTAATCCCAGCACTTGGGAGGCAGAGGCAGGCGGATCTTTGCGAGTTCGAGGCCAGCCTGGTCTACAAAGCGAGTCCAGGACAGCCAGAGCTGTTAAACAGAGAAACCCTGTCTCGAAAAACCAAAAAAAAAAAAAAGAAAAGAAAATCATTATTTTGTGAAGAAGTAGACTTGTTTTTTTTTTTGAGACAGGGTTTCTTTGTATAACAGCCCTGGCTGTCCCAGACTCCATTTGTTGACCAGACTGGCCTTGAACTCACAGTGATCTACCTGCCTCTGCCTCCTGAGTGCTGAGATGAAAGGTGTGTGCCACCAAGCCTGGCTTAGAAGTAGACCTTTTGAATATTTACTGGAGTGTAGGCTTGTCACTGTTTTTGTAGTTGGGTTTTTTTGAGACAGGGTCTTGTGGTGGAAGACGCTGTCTTCTTTAGTGAATTAGTATGCAGTTCAGCTTAGCATCTGGCAGCACTAAGGAGGAGCTTGGCGTTCCTTTAACTTGCTGAAATGGACAACCCAGTTGAGGCCAACATGGGATGCCCTGTTGAAAGGGTGTGGCTAAGAAACCGCATAAGCTACAGATGGCATTTGTTGTCAGGAGAAGCCATGGGACTGCTGGATATCGAGAGAAATCTTGTGGGCCTTCAAGACCACCAAGGATCGAGAGATGATGCAATATACAAACCAAAGAGCTCCATGGGACCTCTTTCTCTTCCTCTTGCCCTCATGGCTGACACATGCTGGAGAAGTGCACAGCAAGGCACAGCATATGCTGGCCTTTAGACCGCAATGGTCATAAACTGAGAGACAGAGTCTAGGAGAGAAAGACTTCACCACAAGTCTGCCAGAGAAAGACCTTTTGCTGCAAATAAGGTTGGCATAAAAGCCGGCGGAGTTTGGAGGCCACGGTGAGAAACTAGACTGTGAAACATACTGGGACTGAGGAGACTATAGAAACGTGTCCCTGCTGATGGAGGAAGCCAACCCCAAGTCTAGCCGTTAAAACAGACTGACGTTATAAGCCAGTCACAGTCTAGAGGCTGAAATAAACTGCCCGTATGACCTGGCAAAGTTAGGCCCATCAGACACCAAGCTTGAAAGGGACTGCCTGCTGGGACAGCCATAAAACCAAGTTACCCTGCACAGACCTACACTAAGACTATTAACATCCTTCTAAGAAAGTTAAAATAGCCAGGCGTGGTGGCACATGCCTTTAATCGCAGCACTTGGGAGGCAGAGGTAGGCGGATCACTGTGAGTTCAAGGCCAGCCTGGTCTACAAAAGCCAGTCCAGGACAGCCAGAGCTGCTACACAGAGAAACCCTGTCTTGAAAAACCCAAAAGAAAAAAGAAAGGAAAAAGTCTTGTCACACAACACATGGAAACACAGTTTCTATTAGTTGAACAATGAAGCGGTTGCTATCCTCTGGTCCTCAACAGCTTAAACATACACCCATAAACCCAAGCACAAACCAATGCCTCGCTACTAAAGGTACTACATCTCAACTGCCCCAACGTTGGGCCAGCCTTCTTGTCCTACACTAAGGAGTAGTGTTCCACTCACAGTGGTCTGGGTGTGGTGGGGTGGCTGTCCCTACTTCTGGTGCTGCTCTCCAGGCCAGGCTGGCCTCAGCTACCAGTGAGACACGGACTGAGCCACTCACATTTCCACATTTGCTCCAGCCTGAGCTGTTGTGTGTGTGGTAACTCCGGAGAATGGAAAGCAGAGGTGGACAAACAAAGGTATAGAGAGAACCTGCTTACAGCCCGAGGTCTAAGAGTCCAACACTGGCCTGTGCTTCTGGCCCTGTGCATTTCCTGTGTCAGTGTTTCTATTTTAGGCTGCTTGTTCCTCCCTGGGGATTCTCTCTGTGAGCCTGTGGGAAACCCAGGAAAGCAAGCCCTACATCCACAGCCTAGTCTGTACTTCTTGCTTCAGTCCCCCGAGTTTCCTATTCTGCACTGGGGGTGGGGGATGCATACCAGCATGCCCCAAACACAGGTCACCCCTCCCCTCAGAATGTGCCTCCGATTGGCAGGGTACACCCTATCACCCTAAAAAGAATGGAACCCTGCAGTTTCCAAGAGGCAGCAAGAGGAGAGGAAGTGGGGCTGGAGAGGAAATGTCTGTGTGAAGGGCTCTCTGTGAAGCTGCTGTGGGAATAGTCCCCCTGCTCCACCAGAGCTGGTGTGCTTCCAGAATATATAGTGGGGCTAAGAGACCGGAAGAGCAATCTCAAGCCCCAGCCTGTCATTCCTTGGCTGTGACCATGTGCAATTCACCAAGGCTCTCTCTGAGCCCCCCATTTTCAATCATCTGTGAGCATCAGAAAGTTGAATGAGATTATCAAAGTTCTTCTATGAGTGAAAGGCACACAGTAGGTGCTCAGAAAGGAACACATGGACAGATGGTCCTATCTTGACATGGTTGACAGGATGAATAAGCATTTGCAGAACACTGGCTGCCAAATTCGTATTTCACAAAAGACAGTCTTGGGTGCTGGGGAGATGGCTCAGTGAGTAAGGTTCCTGCTGTGCTGTCTTCAGGTTGGATCCCCGGGCACTGTGACATGCATATGCAACCCCAGCACTGGGCAGGACGGGACAGAGATAACCCAGGAGTTGGCTGGCTGTCCAGTATAACCAATTCTGTGAGCAAGCGTTTCAGGGAGAGACCTTACCCTGAAAAATAGCATGGAGACAAGGCGTGGTGGCCCACGCCATTAATCCTAGTACTCTGGGGGCAGAGGCAGGAGGATCTCTGTTATTTCAAGGCCAGCCTGGTCTATATGGTTCTAGGCTAGTGGGGGTTACGTGTGAGGCCCTATCTCAAACCAGACAAAAATAATAGAAATAATGGTATTAATAGTAAAAAATAGCCAGGCAGTGGTGGTGCAAGCCTTTAATCCCAGCATTTGGGAGGCAGAAGTCGGCCGGGTCTAGAGCAAGTTCCAGGCCAGCCAGGGCTACACTGAGAAACCCTGTTTCAAAAAGTCCAAATAAATAAATAAATAACAATGTAGAAAACAACAGAGGAAAATATTTGATGCTCACCGCTGGCCTCCGAAAGCAAGCGCCACACACACAAACATACAAATATTCCCTAGGCCGGCCTCAGGGTCTCTGAGCTCTTTGTGGTCTGCCGCAACTGCCTTTCTTTGTCAGGCCCTTTCCAGGTGGGAGGAGCCACCAGATAGAGCCAGGTGCAACCTGATTTTGGAAGCAGGGCCACATTCTTAAGATTCCTTCTCTGGGACCGGCCCCGCCTGGTCTGGGGCCAGATGATCTTGAGACACATCCGGTGCTGTGGCTGAGCTCCCAGCACCACCTGGAGGCAGAGCATGGTCCCTTCCCGGGGACTTTGGCCTGCCTTATGCCGGGGGAGAGTACAGTCTACAGCTTGAACCGAGCAGGCGGTGCAAGCAGACTTTCCATGGTTGTTTGCTGAGCACTACTATCTCCTCTCAACAGGTACCTGGGTGGTGAGCAAATGGATGCTTCAGGAATGGTGGTGCCGTGAGGAGGGGCAGTCCAGATTACTAAATGTGTGTGTAGGTTTTCCTGGGACAGGGACTTTCTCTGAAACTGGGTGGGTGCTAAGCAACTGAACTGTAGCCATCCTAGTGAGGAGCCACCTAGAAGGTACAGAGGTACCTTAGAGGTACAGAGAAGAGCTGCGTGGTGGTAGCACATGCCTTTAACCCCAGCACTCGGGAGGCAGAGGCAGGAGGATCTCTATGAGTTCAAGGCCAGCCTGGTCTACAGAGTGATTTCCAGGACAGCCAGGGCTGTTACACAGAGAAACACTGTCTCGAAAAATCTAAAAAACAAACAAACAAATAAACCCACAGACTGCACAAGGAAGAACAGGCTGCCAAGAAGACGGAATCTGCATGCAGAGCCAGCCAAGTTCTGTGCATCCGACTCACTTTCCTGTGCCTGGGGAACAGGCTGAGGGAAGCAGCATAGAAAGATGGGAAAGATGGGAAATTGTGGGCTGTAGGAAGGAGCCCTTCACCTGGGAATCCAGTTGAAGCCTGTAGCCAGCAGGGAATCCAGATTTTCAGGGAAGTCAACAACATTCACAACAACAGCATGCCCTTGGGTAGAGCCCACATTCCTTTTCCTAAGCAGTTTCTGGGAGTCTCAAGCAAGAGGATTGACCTTGTTTGTAGTGGAAATACCCTACTTTACAGCATCTCTGTAACCTACAGGGAGATACATATGATTTAAATATATATTTAATATATTATATAATATATATATTATATATTTAATATATATTAATATATAGTAAATAAAAATATATGTTATATATTATTTATATATATGAAATTATTGTTGTTGGCATTGGGGGGGGTTGACACAGGGTTTCTCTGTGTAACTCTGGCTGTTCTGGAACTCATTCTGTTAACCAGGCTGGCCTCAAACTCAGAGATCCAGTCTACCTCTGCCTCCCAAGTATGGGAATTAGAGAGGCCGTTAGGTCCTCCAGTTTCTCTCAGCATGCCTCAGTTTCTACCTGTAACGGGGCATGTCCCGCCCCCACAAGCCATTGCCAATATAATATCTTGGGGGCTCTCGCTCTATTTCTCTTCCTCTCTTTCTCTTTCTCTTCCTCTCTCTCAAGCTCTTTCCCTCTTGCTCTTTATTTCTCTCTCCCCTCTCTGCCTCCTTCTCTTCCACCCCTCTTTCTTTCTCTCTCTCTGAATGCACATGCTGTTTCTCTTTCCCTCTCATATCCAATAAATCTGCCTTTATATAACTTAATTAGGCCTGGATGGATCATTTCCCACAGCGCAGTAATTTCTTAAAACAAGGGCTACCACACCTGGGCACCTTTTTTTGGAGACAGGATCTCACTGCATCACTTTGGCTGTCCAAGAATTCCCTATGTATACCAAGCTGGCATCAAAACTCATAGATATCCTCCTGCATCTGACTCCAGAGTGTTGGGATTAAAGGTGTATAGCACCACACCTGGCTAATCATGTGTGTGTCTCTGTGTGCATGGACACGTGAGTGCAGGTGCCTGCCGAGGTCAGAAGCACTGTATACCCCAAGGCTGAAGTTACATACAGTTATAAGCCTGCTGATGTGGATGGGTGCCAACTTGGGTCATTAGCAAGAGTGTATATATGTTCTTAACCTCTGAGCCATCTCTTAGCCCCTGATCTGGAGTTTTTGTTTGCTTGCTTGCTTGTTCTTTGTTTTTTAGTTTTATCAAATGTAAGGTACCCTCCAGAAGTCTCATTTTGTTTTCTTAGCCTCTCTTGGAAGATAATTAATCTCCTAGCCCCTCACCAAAATCCTATATATATAAGCATTGCAAAGACAGTAAAGTATGTTGTTTTGTTTTTTGATTCTTTTTTTTTTTTCCTCGAGACAGGGTGTTTCTGTGTAGCCCTGATTGTCCTGGACTCACTTTGTAGACCAGGCTGGCCTCGAACTTGCAAAGATCCACCTGCCTCTGCCTCCCGAGTGCTGGGATTAAAGGCGTGTGCCACCACCGCCTGGCGTTTTTTGATTCTTTTTGGGTTTGTTTTTTGCTTTTGTTTTTTCCCGAAACAGGATTTCTCCATGTAATAGCCCTGGACTCACTTTGTAGACCAGGCTGGCCTCGAACTCACAGAGATCCAACTGCTTCTGCCTCCCGAGCACTGGGATTAAAGGTGTGCACCACCACGCTGGGCTAAAGTAGATTTTAATGGAAGCCCATGAAAGCTCTTGGGTATGTCCTTCTTTCTTTCTGAGACTCTCTCTCTCAAGATGTATTTATTTATTGTGTATACAGTGTTCTGTCTGCACATATACCTGCAGGTCAGATGATCCACCATGTGGTGCTGGGAATTGAACTCAGGACCTCTGGAAGAGCAGCCAGCGGTCTTAATCTCTGAGCCATCTCTCCAGTCCCTGTCTTTCTCTTAATCCTCCTGCTTAAAACTTTATTTTAAAATATCTTCAATAAATCCTGACTCTGCTTTGTACTGGCTTGTTCTGAAATTCTTTTAGATGTTGAAGCCACGGATCTAGTTTTGTTTTTTGTTTCTTTCCAGACAGGGTTTCTCTGTGTAGCCCTGGCAGTCCTGGAACTCACTCTGGAGACCATACTAGTTTGAACTCATAGAGATCCATCTGTCTCTGCCTCCCGAATGCTGGGATTAAAAGCGTGTGCCACCACACCCTGCCAAGGATTTAGTTTTATCTAATTAGAGTTTTCTAAAAGATTAAGGGAAACACCTCAGGTGACTAAAAGGGAGCTGTGTCTCTTTCCCTGACACTATCTGGACACCTGAGTGGTCAACCAACCTGAGGCAGGGCAGAACTGCTGGCTCTGGGCACACAGGACTCAGGGGACAGCACCACATGGTGGCAGAAGATGCTACAGACAAGAGAGAGAGGTCCAAGATGGACAAATTGCACAAACATGCCAGCTACCCCTAGAGAGTTGCCAAGGAAAAAGAATTTACACACACACACTAAAAAACCCGACTCTTTGCCTACCTGAGCTGACATTCAGCATAGGTTCTTCTGGAAAGGGTTGGAGCTCCAGGAATGTGTGGAGCCTGCTGTCCAGTTAGGGAATCTAGGGGCAGGGGCAGCTCCTGGAACCCCTGGGACCTAGGGTCCCTTGGTTTCCAGACCCGCCCTCTTCAACTGCCATCCTTCGGAATCTACCCTGCCTCAAAGCTCGGGCTCAGTTAAAGGGCCAGAGGTTCCTCGGCCCCTATTGCAAGGCCACAGCGTTCCCACCACAAAGCTGCTCCTCAGCCCTTGCACAGCACATCCTCTTCGAGTTGTGAGGTTTACTGTTGCTAAAGAAATAGTCTTCACTAGGCAACAACACAAGATTTCCCTAAAATTTTCAGTCCTGTAGCAGATGATGATTTTAATTTCATCTCTGCCACAACTAGACTCCCCAACTCTATGCCTGCTCACCTGGGATACTCTCTTCCTTGAAAGACCAAACACTTTCTTTTTCTTTTTCACTTTTTATACATCATGCACCCCAATCCCATTCATCTCCCCTCCCCTCATACCCTCCTTCCAACCTTGCAACCTCCTCTGCAACAGAGGGAAAAAACAATCTAGTTGTGGGGCTGGAGAGATGGCTTAGAAGTCAAGAGCACTGGATGCTCTTCCAGAGGTCCTGAGTTCAATTTCCAGCAACCAAATGGTGACTCATAACCATCTATAGTGAGATCTGGTTCCCTTTTATGGCCTGCATGTGTGCTTGAGAATACTGTATGCCGAATAAATAAATAAACAAATAAATAAGAATCATTCTCGCCGGGCGGTGGTGGCGCACGCCTTTAATCCCAGCACTCGGGAGTCAGAGGCAGGCGGATCTCTGTGAGTTCGAGGCCAGCCTGGTCTACAAAGCGAGTCCAGGGCAGCCAGAGCTACACAGAGAAACCCTGTCTTGAAAAAAACAAAAAAACAAACAAACAAACAAAAAAAGAATCATTCTCAATTAAAAAAAAATCTAGTTGTGGAAGCTGTAGTGTGTCACAGTGTGCCCCATGTATACCTTTAGTCCACACGTCTTTGCTTGCAAATATTCATTGCAATGACTTGTAGTACGAGGACTCTGGCTTCTGATAATCTATCAATACTGGACCTTCCCTGGGACTCCTCTCAGATATCCTTTTGTTGCCCTGCTTCATGGAGCTCTTTTAGGTTGGATCTATAGGACTGACCCCTTCATGCACTCCAGCAGTTCATTGATGGAATAGAGCTTGGGGTGGGCCAAGTCAAAGTCCTGGATCTTGGCCTGAGAGGTATCTGAGATGGTCAGTCCACCAGCTTTCTGCTCTCATGCCCTCATGTCTGGCTTACTAGCAACCTCTGCAACTAGGTCCAGCTCTCCCCTGCTGCCCAGCAAGGTGCAGGGCCCATTTTCCTGAGTGTTGCAGACAGTCGGAGACAAGGCCAGCACTCCCACCTGCCATAAATGGCCATGGATGAGGGAGGGGAGGAGGGTGTCTCTCCCTGTCTACACCATCTCCAACTCACAGTGATAAGAGGCAGGGCCAGCACTGTGCTCAGGTCAGCTCTACTGTGCTGCCCAGGTGAGGTGAAGGGCCTGCTCTCCCAAGTGCTGCATCAGGTGAGGGACAGGACCAGCTCTCCTGCTCTCATGATCCCATTGGGGCCACCTCTGCCACCTGGTCCCCAGTGGTGAGGGCCAAACCCTTTCTTATCACTTATTCATCTATCTACCACTTACTTCCTCTCCACCCACCAGCAGGGGTCTTCAGTGTCATGGCAGACAGGGAAACTAACCTCGAAGAAGTGAGGATGAACTTGGCTCAGTCCAACTTTGTCAGTCTGGACCAAACTTCAGAAGTCTGGTCAATTTATTGTAAGCATATTTAAATACAGTACAATTTGTAAAAGAAGTTACCAGGCAAATATCATCCCAGTTCCAGGTGTATAATAAAGCACCCCTGCATGTTTAACATCACTGGTTTACCTAGTGATTATTTGTGAGTACTTGTGCCCTCTATAACCACCTGCTCACCTACCTCCACATATACACCAATATATATTCATCTGTCTATCCACTAACCCATCTACCCAGATACCCATTCATCCTTCTACCCATCTAGGCTCCCATTCATCCACTATCTATCCATCTAGACATTTATCCGCCCAACTATACAGCTATCTACCACACACCCATCCACATAATTATCTGTCTAGATACCCATCGATCCATTCACTCATCCATCCATCTAAACAACTATCCAATCCACCTATCATCTGTGTGCCCACTTACCCCTCCAACTAGATATCCATTCATCTAGTCACCTACCCACCCATCCGTCTGACAAGCATCACTGACTGTTAGCGTGTGCTCTGGGAGTTGGGTGGGAAAGTCAGCCAGCCCTGACTTCAATGGTTATATCCACTAGCTGTGGGATTCAGGTAGTTTTTCAGCCTCTCTGAGCCCTGTTTTCTTTATCATGAAAGGGGCTGAGAAAGACCCTTATTTCACCTGTGGCTTGTAATGAACATGAAAGAGATAATAAATTTAGCAATCTGTGCTAGTCAAGACTTCTGGCTGCCATGAAGAGAAACAACAGACAGGAGAGGGGTTTGTCACCTGTCTTGTTTCTGGGCCCATGGTGGAGGGAGTTTATGGAAGAGGCTACTCATCTCATGGCAGCCAGGAAGTAGAGGAAGCCGATATCCTTTCATTCCACCTGGGTTCTCATCCGATGCGGAGGTATCCCCACATTCACAGCAGTTCCTCCCCCACCTTCTTTAGTTCTTTCTGGAAATGCCCTCACAGAAAGAAGCCAGAAGCGTGTGTTACTATCCTAGGTGGTTCTCAGTTCAGTCAAACTGACAATCAAGATTAATAGTCACTGGCTGGAGAGATGACCCAGTGGTTAAGAGCACTGGCTGCTCTGCCAAAGGACCGGGGTTCAGATCCCAGCATGCACATGGAAGTTCAAAACTGCCTGTAATGGCCGGGTGTGTTGGTGCACGCCTTTAGTCCCAGCATTCTAGAGGCAGAAGCAGGAGGATCTCTGTGAGTTCAAAACCAGCCTGATCTATGGAGTGAGTTCCAGGACAGCCAGGACTGTTACACAGAGAAACGCTGTCCTAAAAAAACAAAACAACATAAAAAGATGTGGGTCCTCTGACTTCTGGATGTGGCATGCAAGTACCCTTTCCCAACAAAATAAAAAAACATGATGAAAAGATTAACTATTGCAAAAGTCAATACTATTCAGTATGAAATAGGTGCCATCACTCCATTTCCTTTTCCTTGCCGACTGCCAAGGCTGCTGTGTGAGGATCCTGACCTACCTCAGTGAGGCCCAGAGGACACTGAACCATGAACTGCAATGAAAGAAGATCTTACTGGGCAGAAGGAGCTAGTTGCTGTAGAGACACAGCTGTAACACTCATTTATCTGAGAATCCAGATGGCAAGTCCAAATGAGTGCTGGCGGTTGCAAGATTAACACTACCTGGCTTATAGGAGAGCTTGGAGTGGGAGTGGAGAGGAACTTTCTTTTATTTTCTTTCTTTTTTTTTTTTTAAAGATTTATTAATTTATTTATGTATACAGTGTTCTGTCTGCAGGTATGCCTGCAGGCTAGAGGAGGGCACCAGATTTCATCATTATGGATGGTTGGGAGCCACCATGTGTTTGCTGGGAATTGAACTCATGACCTCTGGAAGAGCAGTCAGTGCTCTTAACTCTGAGCCATCTCTCCAGCCCAGGAACTTTCTAGAAAAGTTGTATTTATAAGGATTGCTAGGGGGCTAAGGAAATGGACCAGCAGTTAGGAACACTTGCTGTTCTTGTACAACTGGTTTGGTTCCCAACACTACTCACATTTCAGGTTGGAAGCAACATCCAATGCCAGTTCCAGGGGATCCATCATCCTCTTCTGACCTGACTCTTGCAGACATGTGGTGCATATAAACTCATGGAGGTACACACAGAACCACATAAAAATAATAAATAAATAAATCTTTTTTTTTTTTAAAGATTTATTTATTATGTATACAGTGTTCTGTCTGCAGGTATATCTGCAGGCCAGAAGAGGGCACCAGATTTCATTATGGATGGTTGTGAGCCACCATGTGGTTGCTGGGAATTGAACTCATGACCTCTGGAAGAGCAGCCAGTGCTCTTAACCACTGAGCCATCTCTCCAGCCCAATAAATAAATCTTGAAGAAAAAAAAAAACCTTCTTCCTGAAGCAGTTTATCAATTCGCTCCTGGTCAAAGCCTAGTTATTGTGAATCAATGGTCTCTATTGTTCCCCTCTTCTGTAGTCCTCATTTTCACTAGCAAAGCAGAGATGATGATGGAATCAGGATCTCATGTAGCCCAGGTTGGGTCTTGTCTTAGATGGGTTTTACTGCTGTGAAGAGACACCACAACCACAGAAACTCTTATAAAGGAAAACATTTAATTGGGAATGGCTTACAGGTTCAGGGGTTCAGTCCATTATGGTCATGGTGAGAAGCATGGCACCCTCTAGGCAGACATGGTGCTGGTGAAAGAGCTGAGAGTTCTACATTTTACTCTGGTAGGTCTTCCTGTGACTGTGAGCCACTGAGCCTGGCTTGAGCACTTGAAACCTCAAAGCTGTAACAGAAAATTTTTATTTAAAACATTTATATTAATACTTAACAAATATCTATAAAACACCAAAACCCTATAACCTAAAACCTATAATCTATCTAAGAACACTCTAATACCTATCTAAGAACACTTAACTAACACTCTTTTAACTTTCTTTTGGGGGGGGGGGGTTCGAGACAGGGTTTCTCTGTGTAACAGCCCTGGTTGTCCTGGATTTGCTTTGTAGACCAGGCTGGCCTTGAACTCACACTGATCTGCCTACCTCTGCCTCCCGAGGGCTGGGATACAAGGCATGTGCCACCACGCCTGGCTCTTTTAACTTTCTTAAAAGGATATTAGTATTCTTAGCATAGGTCCTACAGGGTGACTTGGTTTACAGCAGTTCTAACAGGCCGACTCTTTCAAAGCTTAGTTTCTGTTTGGGCCTAACTTTGTCAGTTTGCAAGGCCAATTTATTTCAACCACCAAATTGTGGCCGGTTTATAAAGTCAGTTTATTCTATTTGCCAAACTGAAGGCTGCTTTTTACATCACCTGAGACTCGCCTCCAAGGTCTCCTTGGCACAGGCAAGCCTCAGCAGCCAAAAGCCTCTCCAAGTGGCTTCTGAATTCCACTCACTTCACTCGCTTTTCTGGAGCTCTGGGTCCCCTAGATGGATGCCTTTAATGTTCAGTTATTAAAGAATTCTCTCTCAACAGGTTTTATGCCATGCCTTTGACTCAGGCTATTGTAGCCTAAATTCTGTTAATGGCACACCTTGCCATGCATTTCTCCAGCATGACTTCTCAGTCGGTGAGGGCAGGAGGAAAAGACCTTGTGTTTTCTGGTTTATATATTGCATTATCTCATGATCCTTGGTGGTCTCGAGAGTCCACAAGATTTCTGGTGATTTCCAGGGGCCCTGTTATTTCTCATGGCAACTTAAGTCATCTGCACAGCTTGCTCCATTTCTTAGCAACGCCCCTTCAACAGGGCATTTTGTCTGGCCACAACTGGGCTTTGTCCATTTCAGCAAACCAAAGGGACGTCAAGCTTCTCCTTATGTGCTGCCAGATGCTAATCTGGACTGCCTACTAATTTCACTAAAAAGGCCTAACTAACTTCTACCATACAAAGCCCACTCCCTAGTGACATACTTCCTCCAACAAAGCCACACCTGGACCTGTGGGGGCCATTTTTATTCAAACCACCACAGTCCTGAACTCTATGTAGTTAAGGATGACTTTGAACTTCTTATCTGCCAGAGTGTACCACTACTTCCACTTGTGGTGCTGAGAATTGAACACAAGGTTTTTTTTTTTATTTTTATTTATTTATTTATTTATTTATTTATTTTTTGGTTTTTCGAGACAGGGTTTCTCTGTGTATCCTTGGCTGTCCTGGACTCACTTTTGTAGACCAGGCTGGCCTCGAACTCACAAAGATCCGCCTGTCTCTGCCTCCCAAGTGCTGGGGTTAAAGGCGTGCGCCACCACCGCCCGGCTGAACACAGGGTTTTATGCATGCTAGGTGAGCACTCTACCAGCTGGGTTATCTTCCCAGCCTTAGCTTACAGTACTACAATACTTTCTTTCCTTTTTAAATAGTTTTATTATTTTCTTTTTAATTTTTTGAGACAGGGATTTCTCTGTGTAATAAGCCCTGGCTTTCTGGGACTCAATTTATAGACTAGGCTGACCTCACAGAGATCTACCAGCCTCAGCTTCCTGAGAGTTCCCCCTGGGTTTTAGGTTTTTTTGTTTGTTTGTTTGTTTTGTTTTGTTTTTTCGAGATGGGGTTTCTGTGTAGCCCTGGCTGTCCTGGACTCACTTTGTAGAATAGGCTAGCCTTGAACTCACAGAGATCTGCCTGAGTGCTGGGATTAAAGGTCTGTGCCACCAAGCCCATCAGGGTTTCTCTACGTAGTTCTGGCAAACTCACAGAGTTCTGTCTGTCTGTGGCTCCCCAGTGCTGAGAGTAAGCATGTGTGCCACCACGCCTGGCTAGAGTACTTACTTTGTTAAATGGTTCTATCCTCCTGTGTTTACTTGGTTTTATGGTTTGTGCTGTGACAACAGTGGTAAATTTTCCCACTTAAAGTAGAAGGCTGTCTCCTTGAGGAGAGGTTCCGATCCTCTGTGAATGAAAGTTGGAAATCCGAGCATTCTAGGTCAGGACCCCTCATCCTATGTCCCTGTGTCGGCCTCCCTGGGTGTTCCCCCCATTAGTGAAAGGAGTAGAAGTGGCCTACAGAGAAAGGGCTATGAATACTTTGGGCTTCCCAGGCTGGTCTTGAATTCAGTATGTTGCTGAGGGTGACCCAAGAGCTTCTGATCCCCCTGCCTCTAACTCCTGGCACTTGTGCTACCACCATTGGTTTATGAGTGTTGGGTGTTGAAATGGGGCTTCTTGCATGCTATGAATGCACTCTACCAACTGAGCCACAGCCCGGGGCAGACCTGGATTTTTAGCAATTCCTCTGGCTCGAATTTGGAAAAGGTCACATTTTAGTTAGAGCAGGGATGAGAATAGAGGTGGATGGGTTTGAATGTTATCTGAGAGAAGCAGAGGGAAGTTCAGAATTAGGTTTTGGTTTCCAGTCCAGGCAGTTAGGCAGATACAGAGATGCTGTTCCTACCATCTCGTGCTCCACACTATCCAGGGCTCCTGGCATAGGCTTGTTGGGCACACAGATCCACGTGAGCTGCTTTGGTGCCTTCTTCCAAAGGAGATTCCAATCCAATTGCCAGGCTTCTGAAACTCTTGTAGCTATGGCAACCACACTGTCAAGCTTCAAATGCTCGGTCCCTTTGCACAGGTTTCCATGTTATATTTGATGTTCCCACATTGGAAAATGAGGCTGCACGGGCCACGGTCACCTCCAAGATTCTCAGACCATGTGGGTTAGACAGTGAAGTGAGAAGGTGCAGACCTGGCTCCAGGTTCTCCTTCTGTCCCTGTATCCTCCTCTCTGGGTGTTTCCTCCATTAGTGAAAGGAGTAGACGTGGCTTACACAGAGAGAGGGCTATGAATACTTTGCTAACTGCAGGGCAGCCTGCCTGACTACCAGTCTTGTAAAAATGACATAGAGCCTTTAAAACGGAACTTCCGGGCCATACGGGACCCAAACTGTAGTGTGCTGCAGACCACGGTGTAGTGGTCTCAGCAACCGAACCAGGTTTCAAGAAGTTTTCAGGTGGGGAGCGGATTCGGCATGACAGACAACACAACTCAAGAGAAGTTTCAGTGTTGCTGCAAAGTTTTACTTTTTTCAAAGCAGAATTTATACAGTAAAATCAGGAAGTGTGATCATAGTTACATAGCCAAAAGCATAAACATTTGTTGCTAAGAAATACCTGTTGATCTTGGAAGGAACATTGAGCTTCTTGGTGGCCCGATTGACTGTGGTCAACGAACCGGACAGTTTCTAACCATTGTGTTTTATTTTGAAACAGACCAGTATTTCAATGTCTTTTTTCTAAATCTCTTTTTACTTCCTCAATTGTTTTTCATAACCATGAACGCTTATTTGTTTTTCCTTTTACACTAATAAGTATTGGAATGTTTTTTGATAGCTTTAACAATATCTCCTAATGTTTCAGCTTTATTCAATGTCTACCAGGGAGGACGTGATCTCTTAAGTCTTTTTATGAAACCTAAGCTATTCTTTTACCATCATCTATCATTTTCATAGGAACACCAGGTACATAGAATTTATTTGTTAATGTTCTCCGTTTTCTTTTGTATCTTGGCTGAAATCCTAACTCTTTTTCCTGTAGAAGATTAAGAGCTTCATGTACTAGCATATTAGAATTGTTCTGCATTATTTGTACAAACTGCTGTAAAGGACTATTATCTGCATCTGAATTATTCATAGTTAGTATAATGTTTGGGTTTCCTGAAACATCTAGTCTTTCTTTTTGTGGGGCTGTTGCCATCTGTTCAGGGGTAGACAGCGTATTTTAAGTTCCTTTTTCAAGTACTGCACTTCTTGGAAATCTTGTATAAGCTATGAGATAAAGTAAGCATCCAAAAGTGAAACCAAGTCCCCAGAACATCCCCAACCTTTCCAGCTCCCCAGGAGACCTGATGATTCGCCCCCACAAATATCCAGGCTTCCGTCCAGCACCCCTTTTGGCTAATGGGTCATTCTTCAGGGCCTGGAAAAGCCCAGAAGAACCCCCCACCCGTACAACACGCATGTTTGTCACACAGCGGTCGTAGCCTGCACTGCTGGCGAGGCGGGTGTGGCAGTAGTGGATGTTGCGGCTGCCTGGAATGTGAGCTGTGGACACCTAAAATAAGGGGCAACAGCATGGTGGAGTGGTTCCAGATGCATGCACAGCTAGAGGACCTGGAACCCCTATGTTAGGGACACTTGCCTTCCGGGTCCACGTTCTTGTTTGTCTTCTATGTCAGGTACTTCTTCTCGTGTCAGCAGGCAGGCTCCCTCTTTTCCTGCCTTCCCTGGACACTGCTACAGAGCTCTCCCTGCAGCGATAGTTCCTAAGACCCTTTTCTGAGTATAGGGGTGCACAGCACAGACTCCTTGTCGCCCAGATTAGAGCAGAGGCAAGTGTGTCCAACTTGGGCAGTGGCTTGCAGCGGCAGGAAGCCCCCCCGCCCTGCGGTAGCTGAGGAGGCCGCAAGAGCTCCGGACTTCCGGACCTCGTGGAAGTCCACATGTGGCACCAAGAGGGTTCCCGAAAGCCCTGTGGAGGCACGGGCCAGGACTGCCAAGCTGTAACTATCAGCTTGGCGACGCAGCTTGGAAGAACAGGAGACATGCATAAGCAAATTCTCACCCATCCTTCCCTACAGACACAGCTGGTCTGCAAGCTACTGAATCCCAAGGAGCTGTCAAGCAGAAGCAAGAACCTCAGGTGGTCCCTTTAAGGCGCTCCGCCTCCTCTAACTTTTCTGACCCTCGTCGCCGCCCGTTGCCCCCGCCCCCTCGCGCACGCGCACTCCCTCCCGCCTCCCGCGCCGCTGCCGCCTAGTCCCTCAGCTCCCCTGCTCTCGTGCGCAGGGTCCCCCGCCGCGACGCCAGAGCGCCCGGCCCCGCCGCCGCGGCCCCGGCAGGTAAGAAGGTGACCGGGTCCTGCGGGCGCGAGGCGGGCGGCGGCCACGAGGGACCGCGGGCTCCGAGATCCACAGCGCCGCACGTGTTCCGCGGGCCTGGAGCGGGGCCCAGCGCCGCCTCTGCGTCCGCGCCCCGACCCCGCCGCCCCTTGTGGCCGCCACGGCCCGCTCTTCCCACGGCGGCCCCCGCTACACTCCTAGACCCTTAGTCCTGCGAACTCCTCGAGGCTCTCCTCAGGCTGGCGTCCCTAGGCGTGGGATTAACCGTCTTTGATCGGGGACACGCAGCCAGCATCTCGCAGGTTTCCTTGGCCACTTGGCGCCTCTCTTGTGCTGCCAGCCCAACCTTCACCTGTGTCCCGGTGCAAGTTTCTACTTGACTAGGCCTCACGCTGGTCAAGGGATTTCTAAGCATTGTCTGGATCAGACCGGCAGGTGAGCACACAGTGATGTCGAGCTACTGGGACCAAGGTATCCTTGGAGTCCAGAGAGGATGGGCTGGAGCTCTTTGTTGGGTTGCCCACTGCTTTCACCTGAGTGACTGAAACCTTCTGTCTTCCCACACCTGTGTACTCAATGGATGGGGTGACAACCAAGAATCTGCATTTGATTGGAGAGTGGTGGCTGCTGCCTTTCCATGGTCGGGCTCTCTCGTGTAAAGCTGCGGCCATGACTGTGCCCGTTGACCACCTCCTTTGTGGGCAGTGAGCCCAGCCACAAACCACCTGCTGAATATCCTGCTTAATATACCTCCCTCCCAAAGCTGTCCTCCCCCAGTCCTGCTTTCCTGTGACCTTAAAACTGAACACCTAAGTGCTGTCTGCCTTGGACTCCACCCAGTGGAATTGGGAAGTGGTGATTTTTGAGACAGGTTCATGTAGGTGCTGGCTTCACATTTAACTGCTTCAAACTCATGAGCCTCCTGAGGAACAAAGCTCTTGTGCCCAGGAAACACGAGCTGCTTGGTGCTTTTAGCTTTTTGGAGATAGGGTCTTGCTCTCTACCTGGTATTCGAAAACCTCCTGTCTCAACCTCTGAGTTCCAGCAGTTGGTGTAACAGACATAAATCAACCACCAGACCTGACCTGGAGCTTATTCTTCTTTTGGCTTTTCAAGACAGGGCTTCTCTGTGTAACAGTACTGGCTGTCCTGGAACTTGCTCTGTAGACCAGGCTACCCTGGAACTCACAGAGATCCTCCTGCCTCTGCCTCCCAAGTGCTGCTGTGAGGCAGATTGGCTAAAGTTGGTGTCTTCCTTTTTCTCTTTCTTGAGAGTGGGTTTCTCTATGTTGCCCGATTAAAGGTGTGTGACACCACAACCAGAGTGATGTTTTCATATGTTAATTTTTTGCTTTCTGAAAGACCCTATGTAGTGTCCTGTGGTGGGGAGCACTGGGGGGTGAGGGTGGAGTGTTTGTTTGCAAGGTCACCCACCCACTGCTAGGTGAGTCTCATACTGTTGCCCAGTCCTTTCACTGGAATAGGGAAATGAGGCCTTTTCTAACCCTTTTAATTACTTAAGTGTCCTCCACTCTTGCTCTCTGTGTGTTCCACAAAAGTGGTGGCTACGGGAACTCATGGTATGGCCAAAGTTGCATTAAGAATAAGCTCCATGCTGGGCAGTGGTGGCCCACACCTTTAATCCCAGCACCTGGGAGGCAGAGGCAGGAGGATCTCTGTGAGTTCCAGGGTAGCCTGGTCTGCACATCAAGTTCCAGGACAGCCAGTACTGTTACACAGAGAAACCCTGTCTCGAAAAGCCAAAAGAAGAATAAGCTCCAGGTCAGGTCTGGTGGTTGATTTATTTGGTTTTTTTTTTTTTTTTTCGAGACAGGGTTGCTCTGTGTAACAGCCTGGCTGTCCTGGACTCGCTTTGTAGACCAGGCTGGCCTCTAACTCACAGAGATCTGCCTGCCTCTGCCTCCCGAGTGCTGGGACTAAAGGCGTGCACCACCACTGCGCGGCCTGGTGGTTGATTTATGTCTGTTACACCAACTGCTGGAACTCAGAGGTTGAGACAGGAGATTTTCGAATACCAGGTAGAGAGCAAGACCCTATCTCCAAAAAGCTAAAAGCACCAAGCAGCTTGTGTTTCCTGGGCACAAAAGCTTTGTTCCTTGGAGATGCCCGTGGGACCTACCCTCCTCCAATCCTTGCACCTGGACTTTTGCTGCAGCATATGACCTTGATGGAGTTGGCTGCAGGTAAAACAGCTTGGCTGTGCCTGCCTGTGTGGTGGGTGTGTTACTGTGTTACTGTACCTTCTTCATTCCTGAAGACTTTGATACATCCTTCCTTCCTTCCTTCCTCCCTCCCTCCCTCCCTCCCTCTTCCCTTCCTTCTTCCCTTCCTTCTTCCTTCAAGATAGAGTTTCTCTGTGTAGCCCCGGCTGTCCTGGAACTCTCTGAAAACCAGACTGGCCTGGAACTCAAGAGATCCTGCCTCTGCCTCCTGAGAGCTGGGATTAAAGGTGTGTGCCGTCACCTGTAGAGAGGTTGTTCTTCTTTTGCTCTCCTCTTATCTGTCTTAGCCTTACATGGGGTCTGTGTGAGATTTTAGGTTTAATCTCAAAGCTAGAATTTACATCATGATTGCATCTTACATTGATGGCCAAGGGATCCAGTGAGTGGCATTTGCAAGTATGTCTTAGTAGCAGTCTTTAAGAAGTTCTAACTCGGGCTGGAGAGATGGCTCAGAGGTTAAGAGCACTGGCTATTCTTCCAAGGGTCCTGAGTTCAATTCCTGGCAACCACATGGTGGCTTGCAACCATCTACATTGAGATCTGGTGCCCGGGCACATATGTAGCGCAAATACTGTATACATAATAAATAAATAAATGTTAAAAAAAAAAAGAAGTTCTAACTCATTTCCCAGTCACATGGGATGCTTTTGTGTGATGTGTCCAGGTGATGGGATCAACTGTTTCTGTTCCACACATGTTCAGGCTGAGTCTGTCAAGCTGTCTAGATTAACTACTTTGCTCTGCAGTCTTATCTAGTTTGCAGCTTCACTGCTGTACCTCCTGAGGTTCCCTCTGGAGACAGTGACTACCCTGCTCTTCTCTGTGGCTCTTGTGTACTACTATGTGCACTGAGTCCTTGAGTTCTGTAAGCTCATAGCATTGTAGAAGACCTTTTGTACCTGCAGCCTGGGAGGTCACAGGGAACCACTGATGAGGTCGTGGGCACTGGGGGCATACTCCTGTGTTTCTTCAGATTCTTTGGGTGTATTTTAGGATTTAGATAAGCTCCTGTTACTTGGCCTGTCAGTTCTGTTACAAAGTCTTTTAAAACTGTCAAGCCAGGCAGTGGTTGTGCAGGCTTTTAATCCCAGCACTCCCAGCACTCAGGCAGAGGCAGGCAGATCTCTGGTCTGCAGAGCAAGTTTAAGGACAACCAGGGATACACAGAAACCTTGTCTGTGTCTCAAAAAACAAAACAAAACAAAACAACAAACAAAAACCCTGGGTTAAGTGCACTTTGAAGCAAAGCTTACATACTTGCACACATCTGTAACTGCAGTGGAAAGCCTTCCTGAGGGTCTTTGTTAGACTCATGAAGGGATTAAGAGCAGGCCATCACACAGAGCATCTGAAGCTTCAGCCTTGGGATATAAGGTGACAATTACCCCAGCTTGCAGTGGTTTATTGTTGCAGGGTTCAATGTGTTGGTCATGTTTCTTCTTTTAACCTTTTTTCCTGGGAATTACGGTTTTATTTGTTATTTGGGGGGAGGTGGTCTTATCCATTCACTTCAGTGAATGGAAGTTGCAACTCAGCCTCAACAACCTTTATGTTTAAGACAGTTTCTCTGTGTAGCCCTGGCTTTCCTGGAACTCTCTAGACCAGGCTGGCCTCAGAACTTAGATCTGCCTGCTTCTGCCTCTACCTCCCAAGTGCTGGGATTAAAGGTGTGCACTACCACACCTGACCAGACTTTGTTTTGTTTTTTTCCCTACCTGCATATATGTCTGCATAACACATGCATTCAGTCTCTACAGAGGCAAGAACAGGGCATCGGATCCTTTGAGCTGTACTTACAGATAGTTGTAAGCCCACAAATGGGAATCAAACTCAGGTCCTCTGGAACAGCATCTACTGCTCCTAACCACTGAGCCATCTCTCCAGCTCCCTCCCAACAACTTTATTATTTATTTATTTCCAAGACAAGGTTTCTGTGTGTAACAACCCTGGCTGTCTTGGACTTGCTTTGTAGACCAGGATGGCCTCCAACTCACAGAGATCCACCTCTGCCTCCTGAGTACTGGGATTAAATGTGTGGGCTACTACACCCGGCTTCAACAATGTTTTTTAAAGAGAGAATTTGTTTATAGGCCCCATACTATAGAGCACGGTTTAGCTGACAGCCTCTTCCACTGTGACTCCCTTTTCACCGTGTCGTGCCCGGTGGGCTTCAGAGCCATGTCCACGGAGGAGAAGAAGCCAGAGACAGAGGCTGCAAGAGCACAGCCCACCCCTTCCTCATCAGCCACACAGAGCAAGGTATGTCCCATAGGGACCACTGTGGTAGACAGGCTGGAGAGATTCTCAGGAGTGTTATTCCATTAGTTCAGGCTGCTCTGCCCAGTGAGGAATGCTGCCAGTGTGAGTTTCTGACCACACAGCAGTGGTTACACTGCAGCTAGGTGCCACAGCAGGGATTCACAGACCTAAGACAGGAGAGGAGTTGGGGGGAGTTGTCAAAGAGTACAGTTTGTTTAGAGGCAGGGTCTCCCTATAGTCCTGACTGGTGGGGAACTCAATATGTAGATCAGGCTAGTCCCCTCCCCCCAAGACAGGTTTTCTCTATGTAGCCCTGGGTGTCCGGGACTTAATTTGTAGACCAGGCTGGCCTTAAACTCACCTAGATCCACCTGCCTCTGCCTCCCAAGTGCTGGGGTTAAAGGAGTGCACCACCACACCCAGCTAGGTCAGGCTTAAACTCATAGATCTGCCTGCCTCTGTCTCCCTTTCCCCTCCATGTGCTGGCATTAAAGACATGCACCACCACACCTGGCCAAAAAAATTACAAATTTTTGTCATGTTAATGTGGGGACTCCAGGGGAAGTACAGGCTTTAAAGAGAAGTGAGTGATAGGCTCACACTGACAGTTTGAAGGGTGACATCAGAAAAGGTTGTAGTAAGCTCTTGTGTGTGCTCTTGGAACCAGCTAGTGCGTGATATGCTTTGGGCATCAAGTGAGTTGATCAGGTGGTGGTAGTTGCCTCTGACTAAGTTGTACTATCTCCCACAGCCCACACCTGTTAAGCCAAACTATGCCCTGAAGTTCACCCTGGCTGGCCACACGAAAGCTGTGTCCTCTGTGAAGTTCAGCCCCAATGGGGAGTGGCTGGCAAGTTCCTGTGAGTACCCTGCAGTCCTTTAGCTGATGGAGAGGCTGTCTGAACTTTATCTGAGGCAGAGGGTGGGGGAACTGGACTGGGTTACTTCCTACTGCCCCCCTGGGTTGGTTAGCATTCAACTGTTTCTCTCGAACTGAAGTAACTGTGTATTCATAAGCCATTGCTACTCTGCAGTGAGGGGGTGGGCAGAAGTGGGGTGCCATGTGTGCCCACACCTAGTTCATTGAGCGACTCAGGCCTGTACTTTAGGGGAAGGGACAGCTATAACCTTCTCTGACCCCAGCTCTTTTTCATTTCTTTTAGCTGCTGATAAACTCATTAAAATTTGGGGAGCGTACGATGGAAAGTTCGAGAAAACCATATCTGGTCACAAGCTGGTAGGTTTCCTGTGAGGTGCACTGGCTATTGAGCAGGGTGGCTGGGTGCTCTGGCTGTCCTGGAACTTACTCAGCTTGGCCTTGAACTTGGAGATCCAAGCTTGGAGATCAGCCTGCCTGATCTCCGATTCTCTAGTGCGGGGATTAAAGGTGTGCACCTCCACCACCTTCACTTGTCAGAACTGTCTTTAAGGCTGGTGAGTGTAGGGTCTTAAATGTAGTCTAGTCGTGTCTGGAACTGCAGTTAGTCATCCTGCCTCAGATGCAGGTTTGCACCCTGAGCACATTTTAGTGTACACATATTTTAGTGTAAATACTTTGAGCAGCAAAGGATGAGGTGTCTAAGAAGTTTGGAGAGCAGAGTAGTGGCTATTTGCTCTGGGCCAGGTGTCTTGTGGTGTTAATGTTGGCCAGAAAATTCCCTGAGGATGTGATGTATAGATAGGTAGGGCTGATCTTTTACTGATTATTTGGATTTCGTCCCACAAGGTATTAACCAACTGTTTTTCCCTCCCTAAGGGAATATCTGATGTAGCCTGGTCATCAGATTCTAACCTCCTTGTGTCTGCCTCCGATGATAAAACTTTGAAGATTTGGGACGTGAGTTCTGTAAGTGACACTGGTCTGGTCTCTGGGAGGTCTTCAGGTGTGCTGGAAGCTTGTATTTGGGGATCTAACCTGAGGGAGTCACAGGGCTTGGTATGCTCTGTATACTGTAGGGAAAGTGTCTGAAGACCCTGAAGGGCCATAGTAACTACGTCTTCTGCTGCAACTTCAACCCCCAGTCCAACCTCATCGTCTCAGGGTCTGTAAGTGCGTGGGTCTCTCCTCCAAGGGTGATGTGTACAGTGTCACATATTGGTGCTTGGTAGGGTAAGGCAGGTTGGCGTTGAAGTGGGGACAGGTTTCAGGTCTCAGAGACCTTACTGCTGCTGTGCCTTTTCCTGTGGAATCATTCTCATGTCCTGTCTCACCTTCAGTTTGATGAAAGTGTGAGGATCTGGGATGTGAAGACAGGGAAGTGCCTCAAGACTTTGCCTGCGCATTCGGACCCAGTCTCAGCCGTAAGTCCTTCCACATGTACTGAGCGCCGGTTCCTCCAGATGGGTGAGCCAGCTTTGCTCACGTGAGCATCTGAACAACCAGAGGCGAAGACATCTCTTGGCCCTGTGTGCTGTGGTGGGTGGATGGGGTACAGTGGGGAGCACCATGGGGCACTGTGGGCTGGGGGGTAGATGAGCAGGGATTTTCAAGGGGGGTTATCCTGGAATGGGCTTTTACAGGATGGGGGTGAGTGTGTTTGGAGAATAGGGAGCCATACAGTGGGCTCTAAACACAGGTAAAGGGAATTTTGAATCGATTAGCTTTAATTAGTGAGGATGGTGGCATCCTAGGGTTTCTATTGCTGTGACGAAACACCATGACTGAAAGCAAGTTGGGGAAGAAAGAGTTTATTTGACTTACAACTCCACATCATAGTCCATCATTGGAGGAATTCAGGATAGGAAGTCAAGCCATGTGGCAGTGTGGAGGCCGGAGACCATGGAGGGTGAATGCTCCTGCCAGGCAATCGGGATAGAGACAGGTCTATATAGTGAGTTCTAGAACAGCCTTATTCCATCTTGAGAAAAAAAGTGAGTGCTGCTTACTGGCTTGCTTTTCATGACTTGCTTTCTTACAGAACCCAGGATCGCCAGCCCAGGGATAGCACCACCCACATTTTGCTGGGCCCTGTCCCATCAGTCACTAATTATGTATTACAGGCTTGTCTACAGCCCAGTTCCCCCCGCCCCGCCCCCTACTTTCTCTGTGTACTGAGCACTAGCTGTCCTGGACTCACTTGTAGACCAAGCTGGTCTCAAACTCACAGTGATCCGCCTTCCTTATAAAGGAACATTTAATTGGGACTGGCTGACAGTTCAGAGGTTTACTCCATTGTCATGACAGGATGCAGACAGACATGGTGCTAGAGAAGGAGCTGAGAGTCCTACATCCAGATTGGCAGGAAGAGAGAGTGACACTGGGCCTGGCTTGTGCTTCTGACCCCCCCCCCCCCCCCAGTGACACACTTCCTCCAACAAGGCCACATCTAATAGTGTTGTTCCCTATGAGCCTGTGGGGTCATTTTCATTCAAACCACCACTCTCTGCCTCTTGAGTGCTGAGATTAAAGGTGTGCTCCACCACTGCCCAATGGGTACATTTCATCTTACACTCCACATCACAGTTACATCATTGAAGGAAGTTTGGGCAAGAGCCTGGAGACAGAAACTGAAACATTGTTTACTGTCTGTCTTTTGTAAATCATCTTAGATTTTTGTTGTTGTTGTTTGGAGGGGGGGGTTCCTTTTTCTTTTCTTTTTTTTTCCCCCTTTTTCTTTCTTTTTTTTTTGGACACAGGGTTTCTTTTTTTTTTTTAATTTTTATTTTTTTAGGTTTTTCGAGACAGGGGTTTTCTATGTATCCATGGCTATCTTGGACTAAATTTGTAGACCAGGCTGGCCTTGAACTCACAGAGATCTGCCTGCCTCAGCCTTCCGAGTGCTGGGATTAAAGTCATGTGCCACCACACCCAGCAGTTACAGACAGCTGTGAACCACCATGTGGTTGCTGGGATTTGAACCCGGATCCTTTGGAAGAGCAGCCAGTGCTTTTAACTGCTGAGCCATCTCTCCAGCATTACAGACTAATCTTAACATGCTCTCAATTAAGATTCCCTCTTTCCAAAAATAATGTCTAGCTTTGTGTCAGATTGACAGAAACCAACCTGTACAGGTGGCATAAAACAGCTGTGAGCCGTTGACACCAGGGCTTTCCGATCTAGTGCTGCATGGTGTCTGTCCTGCTTGTTTTTGTTTTTCCTGAGCTGGTCTCATGTAGTCCAGGCTTGCTGAGGATGGTCTTATCCTTGTGATCCTACTGCCTCTGCCTTCATCTTCAGAAGGCTGGCATTATAGGTGGGTATCACTCTACCTGATTGCTTCATTGATTTTCGTTTTGTTTCTGGTGCTGGGGATTGAACTCAGGGCTGCTGAGACTAGGAAGTGTTCTACCATTGAGCTGTATCCCGAGCCCAAATTGTGCCAATTATAGAAATGGCTTAGTTGCCAATCTGTGCTACAGAAAGACTTGTCTTAAAACAGAAGCTCCATGGTAGAACATTCTCCTAGGGTTCCTGAGGTCTTGGGCTTACTCTTCATTCCCCAAGAAAGCAAGAGTTCAAGGTGGTTGTGTCAGTAGGCCAGGATCTTTCATCTCTGCCTGATGGCATAGGAAGCATATGTTGGCATTCTGTTGCCCAGCTGGACTGGCACCTTCTTACTAAAGCCCTGTCAATTTAGGGTCTTAAGCCTTTTATCCTTGCAAGACTTTGGCTCTGCAAAACCATTCATGTCCTGTAGTCCTGGTATGCACATAGCTTCCCTGGTTTACAGCCCCTGCTAGCGTACCAGTCTTGTCACATAGGCCCAGTTTGACTTTTGTAGGGTGTCTGACCTCTGGGGTTACATAGGGCACAGTGAGGTAGAACTTATTTCCATACTGAGGGTTAGCAGAACACTACTAGGAAAGTGAGCTTGTCTGAGGGATGTGAACAAGAGGATGTGTGGATATAGGTCAGGGATGGCTGCAGGGCACGAAGACAGGAAGAGGGTTCCTGCTGGTTTCCTATAGGAGCTGTGTGTGTGGTACTTGGGAAGGCAGCAGGTGTGGGGAGCAGGGCAGCTGCCTCTGTCCCTCTGGGGTCCTCTATTTCTTTGTTTTGTTTTGGGGGGGATTAGATTTTAAATTTTTATGTGTATGAGTGTTTACTCCTGCATTATTTATGGTGAACCATGTGTGAACCTGGTGCCCACAGAGGTCAGAAGAAGATATTAGTACCTCTGAACTGGAGTTAGAGGTGGTTGTGAACCAGCATGTGGGTATGTTGAACCAAACCTGGGTCTTTTGAAAGAGCAACAAGTGTTCTTGATTGCTGAGTCATCTCTGCAATGCCATTCTCCTTATCCTTTAAAAAAATTAGTGTAGAGACAGGGTCTCAGTATGCAGTTCAGGCTGTGCTGGAAATGGCTATATAGATCTTACTGACCTCAAACTCACAGATAGCTGCCAGCCTCTGCCTTCTCAGTACAGAGATTAAAAGTGCAGGCCACCATATGCCGCCCTGGTCTTTTTTTTGTTCTTTTTTTTTTTTGAGTTTCTTGTGTAGCTTTGGCTGTCCTGAACTCACTCAGTAGACCAGGCTGGCCTGGAACTCACAGAGATCCATCCACCTGCCTCCCAAGTGGTGGGATTAAAGGCGTGTGCCACCACGCCTGCCTGGCCTATGTTGACTCTTTACCATATAATGTCTTAGTAAGAATTTGTTTTTTTTTTTTTTTTTTTTTGGTTTTTTTTTTCGAGACAGGGTTTCTCTGTGTAGCCCTGAAGAATTTGTTTTTTTATATTAAAAGCGAAAATGTGGATAATTGGATTACCTTGAATTTAGGAAGGAGCCCTAAGTGGTTGGCAGTTATGGCTGAGTGACTGGTCAGGATCTGGCATGCACTGCCACAATAGAAAGCGGCCTCGGGCCCTAGTGCTGCAGAGTCCAAGCCGGTCCTCAGGGCCATGGCAGCAGGGACCCTGGAATCTGAGGACTGCCTGCAAGTTTTCGTATATGCCTGTGAGCCCAGGAAGCCTTAGGAAGCTGAGGCAGGAGCATTTCTCAAGTTTGTCACTATACCATTCATTGATAGTTCATATTGGGCCACACCTGCCAAGTCTTTGTTCAGTTAAAGAGAAATTCGGGAGATAGACTCAATTTCTGGCACTAAGATTTAAGAAGGGCTGGCGATGTAGCGCAACATCTGGTACATTGGTAGAGTGATTGCCCAACATGCACCAGTCATTGGGTTTTATCTCCAGCATTGTATAAAACACAGGCATGGTGTTACAGGTCTGTAATTCCATCACTTTGGCAGAGGCAGGTGGATCTCTGTGAGTTCGAGGCCAGCCTGGTCTACACAGTGAGTCCAGGACAGTCAGGACTACACAGAGAAAACATTTCTGGAAAAACAAAGCTATACCAACATAGTGAATTCAAAATCAGCCAGTTACACGAGATCCTGTCTCAAAAATAATAAAAAGGCAAACACTGAAAACAGTAAGTTAGAAGAGGATCTCGAGTCTCACCCCAAGGGTACCAGGGACTCACAGTGAAACTTGCATAGTGGCCTGAGAGTCTCCCCTGAGACACAGTTTATAGTGGCCTGGATCTCATTTCTGTGACTGTGTGTCACTGAGCATCTGCAGTGGCAGTGATCTGGGTATCACAGACTCAGGCTGAATCAGTGAGCACAGAGCGCCTGTGGAGTATTCCAGAAGACTGAGTGTCTCTCCTGACTTTGAGCTCTTGCATTTTGCTGGTGAATGAGAGAAGGGTCCCCCCTCCCCAATTGTATTGGCTTTGTCAGGTTGTCAGATACCCAGAGGAAAGGCGTATGGTGAGCTCTGTGGGCAGGACACCATTGGGACCCAGAGACACGTGCTACTGACTGGAAGTCAGCTTCTCTTCCTCCTCTGATTGTAGGTTCATTTTAACCGGGATGGATCATTGATTGTTTCCAGTAGCTATGATGGCCTCTGGTAAGTGAGAGTCTTCTTGGTGTAGTGAACGAATGTAAACAGCCTGTTACGCTGTCTCAGCTCTTTGGTGCAGCAAGAAGGGACATGTGCCTCACTTTCCAGAAGACTGGCATTGACTGCAGGTCCTTGACAGATATGTGGTACAAAGTCCAGGGGGATGAAAAGCTGTGAAAGGAGGTGGTGGGAATGGTGGCTGAGTGAGAGGTGAGGCTATCCGGGGCAGAGTGAGAGCCGTGAGGCCCGTGCATACCCCTCCTGCCCTGTCAAAGTTGTAAAAGTGAGTAAAGGGCTGAGCCCTGTGGGAAGTACAGTGGCCTGTCCACAGATCCCATGAATTCCGGGCAAGTGAACCACCATTTCCCACTGTGTGGAAGAGAGGAGAAGCCAGGGATGTGGTGTGCAGAGCTTCCAGCAGTGGGTGTCATTTTAGACCTGACTGCTGGGTAGAAGTGCTCAGGGTTCTTCCAGAGACACGGGAGAGGATAGGTCACAAGTGGTAGACTTGGGAGTTGCACTCTGAGCTTGGAAACCTCATAGCTCAGTTTGTGTTGATGTTCTTTGCTGAGCAGAAATAGAGACAGAGAGTGAGCAAGGGAAGTAATGTGGAGGAGTGAACCGGTGTGGGTGTATGGCAGGGGTGACAGGCTAGCTGAATACACTGACTGAGAGCCTTGGCTTGAGATTAAAAAGACCTTGGATGCTACTCAAAGATACCTAAAATGAAGTGTTTGGGCAGGGCAGGTGAGTGACATCTGTATAGCAAAATGTTAAGACTTGATTTCAAGAAAAAGGGCAGAATGAGCCAAAGGAACTAGACACTTCTGTGCCCCAAGCAACACTGGCCAAAAGGTAGAAAGTAAAACCCAGACTTACAGAAAAGGTGACTTGAGAGAGTGTGTGTATGTGTGTGTGTTGCTACAGGTGAGCCTGAGCATTGCCCTTGCTCAGCTGGTGCTCTGCCACTTTGACAGGGCCCGGCTGGGACTAAGTTCAGCCACTTGGCAACATTATTTCTTTACTGGCCACATACAGAGAGTATTGAATGATGTGAACTAAACATTTTCTTTCTCTTTGTGAGTTGGCGTAAACTAGCAAAAAGATGGTTCTTTCAAAAGAAGGATAAGTCCATTAAGATTTGTCTGAGTTGTACCAGTCTGGTGTGTGTTACTGTGCTGTCCTTGTCATAGGCAGAGTGGCCCCAAGAGACCTCAGGTGGAAGCACACTTGAAAGTAGAATTTTCTAGAATGAAACCAAAACCTGGGAGGTTGGAGAACCACAGGTCTGTGAGAGTGTTGCTGGAGCCCTAGAGGCCAGCCTGCAGACAGCACAGCCCTATTCTGGAGCTGGATGAAGACCTGAGCCCTGGTTAGTGTCTGGTGGGGGGCACCTGACTGCCCACGTGGTAACAGCCTTTGGGGCCGTAGTCATATATGTGGACTACATCACAAATACTCTCTGTTGGGCCTTGTGCTTGTCACTAGTGGCCAAAGAAAAAACCATAATCATCTTGAACACTGTTCATCTGTTTGCCACAAAGAATAATCCCAGATGACAGAGATGTTGGAGTGAACTCTGGGGGCACTTCTGACAGCCAAGTGTGTTGATGATCCTGTAGCACTAGATAGTGAGTGACCTAGAGCCTGGAATAGACCTTAGACCATGTGCCTTTAAGAAACTTTCCAGCTTGGCATGGTATCGCATACCTTTAATCCCAGCACTCCGGAGGCAGAGGCAGGGAGATCTCTGTGAGTTCAAGACCAGTCTGGTCTACAGAGTGAGTCCAGGACAGTTAGGGCTACACAAAGAAAACCTGTCTAGAAAAACCAGAAAAAAAAAAGAAAGAAAGAAAAGGAAAGGAAAAAAAGTTCCCAAAGAGTTAGAGTAAGTTTACTGAAGAAGCTGGCAGGAAGGAGCTTGGGAAGTTAAAAGATAGTGGAATACACCTATGCCAGCAGTATTAAGACAGAAGCAGGTACAATTCAGGATTTGAAGCCAGCCAGGGCTGCATAGCGAGACCCTGTCAGAAAGAAAAAGTGATGGAGTGGAAAGAAGCAGGAGATAGTTATGTCAGGTGTCTCTGATAAGGTAGAGCTAAAACTGAAGACTAAAGATTAGCAGTGGAAGGTGGGTGCCTGAGTCAGGACTGGGCTACTCCAGCAGTGCACTGCACTTGACCCCCTCAGTGTACCGTGGAGATGTGGGCTGGAGGCGACCCACCCTGATGAGAGCTAGAGGAAGTGATTAGTGGTCTAATCACTTTGGGGCCCTGGGGTCTTAAAATTAATCGATTAATTAGAGACAGTCTCATTTTGTAGTCCTGAGATTCAAATGCAGGCACTCACACATAAAAACAGTTAAAAAAAAAAGTTTTCACCCATTTTGTCCCTTTTCCCTTGGTACATCGAATTTTTGCCATTCTCATTTGTCACTTGGGAAATGTAGATATGCATACTTGCCAGTTGTCCCTGAGCCAGTAAGTGACAGACCAGGATGGAGCTTGAGTCCCTGGACTGCCAGCCTCTTTGGAACCTCAGGACCTGCTGTCCAAGCTGTGGGATTATGCATTTGCCACGGTTTAAGGTGGCTGTTCTTTTTACCCGGAATTAACCAGGGAGAGCTCTCCTTGGAGGCAGTGAAGTGCTAGGGATGTTTAGGAATGCTCTGATAGAGAGGGGAGGAGCCATGGAGAAGGAGCCTGCCTGAGCCCACACCCTGGGGAGTTCTGGAAGATGGAGCCAGGTCAGCAGCAGCAGTCACTCAGGCTGAGTGCCAGTATGCCTGGATTTCAGTGCCTCAGAGTGTTTTAAGAGACCAGCAGGTGGTATATGCCTTTGAACCTTTAATTCAAGCACTGGGGAGGCAGAAAAAGGCAGATCTTTGTGAGTTCAAGGCCAGCCAGAGCTACGTAGTGAAACTCTTTAAAAAAATACCCACACACAGGATTCCAATCGCAGCAGCTTATACCTTTCATGTAGACATTTAAGAGGTTGAGGCATAAGGATAAAAATAAAACAAAGCCCACATGGAAGTGGGCATTCGCTGAGAGAATGAGCAGAGAGAGAAAGGACTGCTGCTTCTGGATCAGACAGCTAGTCCCCAGAGTAGAAACCCTGGGAAGGAGGACATTTGCGAGGCTGGTGTTGGAGGCCTGCTGGTTGTTGGGGAGGAGAACCAGATTAACTCACCTTGAGGAATGGTATGCAGCCTGGCCTGGGGAAGGTTTTGGATGCTGTGACGGCATGGGAGGTCAGGTTGGGACGAAGCATAGCAGAGAGCCAGTTCTCTTGCTTCTAAGGGTTAGCTGAATGTGTGGGATGTCGCAAAAGTCACAGAATTTTGTAGCTGGAACCATGTCAAACCCTGGCATGTCCTCTCAGAGATGGTAGTCTCTGGTCATGTTCTCTTGTCATAAACCTGTAGGGATATCCAGAAAATGTTATAGTCTTCATTTTGTAACAGCTTAGACCTCCTGTGGGATACACTAGCCATTGGTGGCTCTTAAATGAGTATAGAAAGGCGGCAGGCCTTGTGGTTTTTTGAGATAGGCTTTCTCTCATTTTGTAGACCGGGCTGGCTTCATACTTACAGAGATGCCTCCTAAGTGCTGGGATTAAACATGTGGCCACCACCCCTCAGCTTTTTGTTGTTGTTTTTTTGAGACAGGGTTTCTCTGTGTAGCCCTGGCTGTCCTGGAACTTGCTCTGTAGACCAGGCCGGCCTTGAACTCACAGATTTGTGTGCTTCTTTCTCCTGAGTGCTGGGGTTAAAGGGGTGGGTGAAGTACAGTGCTATGGGAACTGGGAGTAATGCCCTCCCAGAGCTCAGTGGGATTGGCGACAGTGCTCACCAGCAATTGGCTTTCTCACATATTATGTTCTTGCTTGACAGCCGAATCTGGGACACTGCCTCCGGCCAGTGTCTGAAGACACTCATCGGTGAGTGCTCTGTCTGGTGGGGGTTTGTGGTGGTGGGTGGGAAAGGGTAGGGGTGACTTGCCCAGGCTTGCCTTGTCCTGGTGGTTCTTCTAGAGTATCTGTTTTCAGAAAGTGATCTTTTCCTTCTGTCCTGGGCCTCATACTCTGGAGGACTCACGGTGTGTCTGCGCCCCCCCCCCCCCCCCCCCCCCCCCCCGCCCCCCCTCCTCCCCCCCCCCCCCCCCCCCGCTTCTGATAAAGTCTCTTTTCTCATGCTCATGTGGAGTTGCTTTACATTGTTGAATATGTCCTTCTTAGCTCTTTGGGGCCCTGGACTCTTCACCTGTGCTCATCAGCTTCAGCCTACCACTGGCCCCTTCTTTCTTGGAGTTGGGGATACATGCTCCCTGTTGGGGTGTACTGCAAAGTGGGCAGGGTGTTGGAGCAGGAGGACAGGTCTGAACTCAACAGCTCTGTGGTTGGATGGGATGTTGGGAGGGTGTTGCTTGGCCAGGCTGGAGTTGAGAACTTCATGTGAGCAATGTGAAGGTTGGGCAGGCCTTGCTTCTTTACCAGTCAGGCTTTGGGGTAGGTAAGTTGCTGCCTCCTTAGGATATTAGGGAAACTAGTGTAGCCATTCTGCCCAATTTAGGTTGCTAAGATACAATGCCTGAGTTGGCAGGGAAGACAAGAGATCATTCTCAATTGGAGTTAGGTGGCCAGGCAGCACAGCATGGGTGCAGTGACTTCTGACATCTCTCTGTCTGCAGATGCTATGATCACCTTATATTTTTCTGTGCCCAGTTTTTTTTTTTTTTTTTTTTCTTGAGACAGGGTTTCTCTGTGTATCCCTTGTTGTCCTGGACTCGCTTTGTAGACCAGGGTAGCCTTGGACTCACAGAGATCCACCTGCCTTTGCCTCTTGAGTACTGGGATTAAAGGCATTTGCTACCACACCCAGCAATTACAGACAGCTGTGAACTGCCATGTGGGTGCTGGGATTTGAACCTGTATCCTTTGGAAGAGCAGCCAGTGCTTTTAACTGCTGTGCCATCTCTCCAGCTTTTTGCCCAACTCTTAATGACATGCTCACATTTAACACCCCTCCTAACCATCACCTGTCATATTCTCTCCAAAACAGCCACTTGCTGTAGCTATGGATGTTTGGGGACATTCATGAGTTTGGGGACACAGTCACCCCGGACAATGGCTTTTATGCTTTTCTTGCTGTGTGGGGCCACTCTTGGGGCTTACTGCTTTCTCACAGCAATCACAGGTGCCAGGTAGTAATGGTGTCCTGTCCTTACCACCCCCATCCTCTCTACCAGGGACCTCACTAGTGCTAAGGCATGTAGCAGTGATTGTAACACATGCCTAGTGCATGTGAACCAACTGCTGTCCTCAGTCCATGGGGCGGCATCTCAGGTACAGAGGTCAGCTAGCTGGAAAGCTGCATAGCAAGTCCAGTCACCCCTCAGTATCTCGGAGAGGGCTCTGTGACCTTCCATTGATCCCAAAGTCCTGAGATAATCAGAGCCCTTATTTGAGCTGGTGCAGCATTTGCCTTTGTCTGTGACTTGTGCACTTCTACTGTGGTTTAAGTCTTGAGGAGATTTAAACACTGGCTGTACAGGTATAACAGATGCCAGGAGGCGGTTGCTTGCTGCATTGTTGGAATGATGTGCAGCAGGCAGGTACATATCCAGTTCAGATGCAGCATCCCAGGCAGCAAGAAGAGATTGCCACAGGGTGGGCAATGCTAGAGTTACTATACATGCTTAAGTTCAGCAATTATCCTAGGGAACAGTAAAATTGCTTTTTTGTTTTTGTTTGGTCTTTGCTTCTTTTGTTTTTTGCGACACAAGGTTTCTCTGTATAACAGTCCTGGCTGTCCTGAAACTCACTCTGTAGACCAGGCTGGCCTCTAACTCACAGAGAACTTCCTGCCTCTGCCTCCTGAGTACTGTGATTAAAGGCGTGTGCCACCACTGCCCAGCTGGAACAGTAAAATTGTTTCTTTGGTTTTGTGGTATGTCGCCTCCCCCACTTCCTCACATTCAGGGTCTCAATGCTGGCCTGGAGCTCGCTTTGTAGACCAGGTTTGTCTTGAGCCTGTGGAGATCCCCCTGCTTCTAGGGTACTAGGATTAAAGGTTATAATACCATGCCCAGCAAATTCTGTGCTGCTGCTTTTTTTTTTTTTTTTTTTAATTGCAGTGTGACCTCTCCTATTGTGGGTTCTGTTAGTCTTGTGGTGACAGATGCATGAGCCATCTTACCAGCCCTGGGTTTTGAAACTTGTAGATACTTTATTTTCTATCCATTGTTGGCTAAACTCTGGTCTGTGATGGGCAATCAGGTTCAGGGCCAGGATTTAAATTTGGTCAGGCGGTGGGCTGTAAGCCCTAGCCTGAGGTAAGCAGGCCTGTTTGGTCCAAGGTCTGTTGTTCTTTTCATATATCTTCAGGTTTAGAAATTAAGATTCTTTTGGTGGGGGCTTGTTGAGACAGTTTTTGTTTATGTTCCTGGCTGTCCTGAAACTCACTCTGTAGACCAGGCTGGCCTCGAACTCAGAGATCAGCCTGCCTCTGCCTCCTTAGTGCTGGTTGGGATTAAGGTGTGCGGCGCTACTGCCTGGTGAAATTAAGATTCTTATTAGGATTTTCTCAGGTCAGTGATGTTTCTCCAGGGATCTGTTTCAGAGGTGGCCTAGGTAAGGAGCACAGGTACTGCTCCGTGTCAGCTGAATTAGTGGCCTTATGTGGCCTATTTGGTCTCACTCTTTCATGTCCCTTTCAGTGTATGTGACCAGTCTCAGGGAACGGACCCCCCTGCGAACCCCCAGTGGTAATGCATGTGCCAGGATAGTCTTTGTATGCACACCTTAAGGGCCTGGTAGGCTTCCTTGGCTGGCCAGACAGGCCCACCCCAGTACACACTCTCCTTACCTAGTTGAGGGGCAGACCCCTAAGGGCCCACTGTGAAGGAGGATATGGCATTGCTATGCCCTAGAAGGTAGCTTTTATGTGGGCAATTTCTAGGAGGCCTAGCTCCTCAGCAGTGCAACACTCCACCCCCCACCCCCTTGCCAAATGCTGAGGCTAAAGTCAGCAGCCTAGTCTTCAGGAGACAGGGATGGCCTCACAAAAGGAGAGCTTGCTTGACTGCAGAATGGGAAGGTGTCTATAAGGCTACAGTAGGCCAAGCGGCTTTCTCCAGGGGGATCGGATGTTCAGCTCTGCTGGGGAGCTTTGGCCTCCTTTCACATGTGGTGGAGGCCAGTATTGGCAGAGCCCTGGGGTGAATAAGAATGGCCAGGGAAGGTGATGGGAGATGGGATACCAGGCTCTTTGGGGCCCTTCAAGTGTAATGGTGGCAGGGACTTCACACAGATGTCTTGCATGGTGAATGGGAGCTGTCCTGCCTGTCACTCTTCCAAGGGTCAGCCTGTCTTTGTTCTGTGTAGATGATGACAATCCTCCAGTGTCCTTCGTGAAGTTCTCTCCAAATGGCAAATACATCCTGGCTGCAACTTTGGACAAGTGAGTGCTTTGGTTCCCTGAGGAGTAGGCACAGCCTTTATTGGTGGTGTTTCTTTCCTTTTGTAGTGTGCTGTGTCTTTTCCCAGTGGCCCAGTTGAGGTGTTTTATATTTGTGTGTTAAAGCTTGGCCCTAGGTTGTGGGCTGAGGGGCTGAAGAAAGGATTGTCCACTCCAGCTAGTTCTAGTATGAGAATTTGAGGTCTAGGCTGTTCCTGCAAGGCAGGCCAAAGGTTTCCTACACAGAGCTAAGGCAGGACAGGTGGCCTCTGAAGGTCTCCCTGGGCCCCTGAGCTCCTCCTTTTTGTTTGTTTGCAGTAAGGGCTGGAGGCCACGTCTCACATGCTAGGCTGACTCTAAGCTAGTTCTCAGTTTCTGAGCACCTTCATGTAGCAGAGTCTCACTGCCACATAGGCTGCCCCCTCCTAGGGCATTTAAGCTGGCACCCTGTCCACACAG
>CAJQZJ010031933.1:7291579-7344784 GCA_907164525.1 Lophiomys imhausi | reverse complement strand
CCCTCCTAGGGCATTTAAGCTGGCACCCTGTCCACACAGGCTGCCCCTTCCTAGGGCATTTAAGCTGGCACCCTGTCCACACAGGCTGACCCCTCCTAAGTCATTTAAGCTGGCATCCCGCACAAGGTCTTTGAGGAACTGTTCCTGACTGTGCCCCTGAGAGCTGCCTGATCGGCGTTGTTCTAGTTAGCCTTCCATCCCTCCACCGGGGTCCACATGAGTCTCTGTCCCTCGGATAAGCAAAAGATGCTTCCTGTGACGCTGTCCTGGCTGTTTCTGGAACCACATGGTTTCCCAAATTCTGCTTGTGACTAACCACTGGTTTTGAGAAGACAGCCAATAACCGCTTTTCTTCAGTCTCTGAACTAAAAGTACTAGGGTCCTTAGGTTTGCTCTTGTGTGTCATGGAGCGGCTGAACCTGATGAACTCAAGGATCCTCTATCCTAACACTCAAGGGAAATGGTGGCATCAGAGGTGGGGCATGCCAAAAATGGGCTACCCCTCACTCCCACTCTCTGTCTTTCAGCACGTTGAAGCTCTGGGACTACAGCAAGGGGAAGGTGAGCTTCAGGCACGTGGCTGGCCTGGCCTTGTCTGTGCCAGCCCCAGGTAACAGGTTGAGGGTGGTGTAGCAGACTCAGGAGGTACACAGCAGGAGCAGCTCAGAACCGCCTTCTGATGAGCAAGTTTGGTGCAACTCCCTTTAAACACATGGTGTTTTATGAATGACTAGACTGCAGGTTAACTTTTGGACTTGTATGTGTCTAGAATATTTTCAAAATATGTTCAGGTTAGATGTGTGTAGCCAGAACTTGGAATCCTCTGGAATGAAAGAGAACTACAGGTGCTAACAGTGCACACCCCCATTTCAGTGCCTGAAGACATACACTGGCCACAAGAATGAGAAGTACTGCATATTTGCCAACTTTTCCGTGACAGGAGGGAAGGTGAGTTTTCCACTGAGCTGCTGTCACCCTGCCAGCTCTCTTCCTGAGAGGCCAGCCATCACAGGTGGCTTCCTGAGCCTGTAGAACAAACCCATACATGCCCTTTTGGATGGAGCTGTGGTGTCTTGCACTTGGATCTTTTTGAAGATCTAAGCAGGTGGTGACTGGATAGAAACTCAGACCCACTGAGGGCTAGCATGGGAGGTGTTTGGCATGTCCCCAAGTTGGGAGTATAAGGGATCAGAGAGGTGTCAGGCAGCTGGCCTGTCCTACCAACTCAGCATCTAACCTGGTATCTTGCCTGTCCTTGCTGGCTGCCTGCCACGCTGTTGCAGTGGATCGTGTCTGGCTCTGAAGATAACCTGGTATATATCTGGAATCTGCAGACCAAGGAGATTGTGCAGAAGTTGCAGGGTCACACAGGTGGGCAGTCATTTGGAGATGGTCCACATGGGTGGGGGGAGCCACACAGGGGAGCTCCTCAGTTCCCCAAGGTGCTTGGTTTGTCTCGAGTTTAGGGACGCACAGACGGTTGTTGCTGCTATGTTCTGCCTGCCATTCTAGCTCTGTAGGCCTGAGAGGGCGTGTGACTAGCCTTGGAAGCAGCATCAAGGACTCTTATCTAGGGTCCAGGGCCTGGTTTGCTGTGGGTGTTAATTCGGACCCAGGGCTCCTGAGAATATAGCTTGTTTTCCTCACTGGGGCCTCATAGCTGCTGGCACTGGAACTCAGTGAATATGGAGACTGTCTTAGCCACATGGTGAGCTATGTTTCCTTGAGGTTCCAGCCCCTTTCAGGGATGATGGTTTTCCATCTCCCAGGCAGAGCTCAGCCTTGAGTGAGTCCAGCACCTGATTCTGAGGTGCAGCTATGGAGTAGCCTTGTTTTAGTTGTTCCTGCCTGTCCACCTTCTGAGTGGGGGCAGGGATGTCATCTGCCCCTTTATATCCCTGAGGAGCAGATTGCTCTTTTTCTGAAAGAGCAGTTGTCCTCAGCTGGCTGTGGCTTCCGTCACAGGCAACAGGCAGAGTTAGTGGATCTCACATGCCATCTCATTAATGCCAGTATCCCTGCCCAGGTGTATGGTTACCTCAGCTAGAGCAGCCTCCTGAAGGTTGTGCTGGGTGGTGGGAGTACTCAGCCCTGGGACCTGTGAGGATGGCATGTGGACAGGAATTGAGGACCCTGCTGGACTCCTACCAGGTTTCCTGTGCTCAGCAGAGCGAGGCAGTGGTACTTGTTACTATTTCTGGCATTCCCCCAAAATCCTTTGGTGCTCCTGAGACCAGCCAGGTGTGTGCTGCCACTGCCCCCTGACTAACTTTCTGCTTTCAGATGTTGTGATTTCCACAGCTTGTCACCCGACAGAGAACATCATTGCCTCAGCAGCATTAGAGAATGACAAAACAATCAAGCTGTGGAAGAGTGACTGCTAAGTCCTGGCTCCATGAGAGACTTCAGGAAGCCGCTGGATTGGCAAGAAACACATGTGGGGCAGAGGTGTGGGGCCAGGCTGGGGTGACAGGCCTGGTGCACCTCCCCTCTGAAGATGTCAGGGAGGAGTGCACACTACCGAGTCTTGATAGCCACTGTGATATTTCTTGCCAATTCTGTCCCTGCCTGGGGGGAGTTTCTGGTCTGTTCTGTGCTCAGAGGCAACAAATTTTTAATTTTTTATTACAAGAGTGAGTTCAACTCATCATGGGTGGTTTTTCCCTGTAATGGTTCTGTATCTTTTTGGTATTGTATTGCCCAGTGCACACACTGGAACAGGACCTGCAGCCCTACTCCCATCCCCTGCCTCCAGCCCTGGCCTGCTTGTTCAAGTTCCCTGCCTGTAATAGTACCCAGTATGTTTCCAGGACTTTCTGGAAACACAGAAAGGTTGTAAGTTGTATCCGTGTCAAGTCCCTTTGTATTTTTGGAGTTCATAGGTCAGCATTGACCTCTCAGTGATTGCACAGTGTCCCTTGTCTCACTGGTATCACTCAGCTGCACATACTTTAATAAAAGGTGGGTTTGGACTGGCTTTGGCCCTGAGTTCTGACCCCCCACCCCACCCCCGGCAGGGCTTGGAAAGGTCTCTGGGAGGATGGATCCTTGCTGTGCCTCTTCCCAATGGCTGCTGTGGGCACTGAGTAGTTTGAGAGGAAGAGCCTCAGTTGAAAGAGTGGAAGTCTTGGATAGGCACCGTGTAGGGAGGTTCTGATCTCTCCATTCTGGGTGAGGCTGAGAGTCACTTGCGCAGGAGGGAGGATTTCAAATTGGTGCTTTCCCCAACATATACAGCCTCCTGCCTTGGCCTCTGAACCCACCAGCCTTTCTTAGCCCTTGCCCCAAATGGATCCTCTGTTGTCCTGGCTTCTGGGTTGAGCAGGCCTGGAAAGGTGGTGACCAAGCTCTGAGCTGCACAGCATTTTGAGAATTGCTGCTGGCTGAACCCAGGGTGGGCTAACATGGGGCAGAGTGCAGAGGTCCTATGGGTGGGTGAGGCTGCTGGGCACAGGCACAAGGCTGCAGGGAGGCTGTGGATTTGCTCTGCTTGTGGCAGCCTGCAGAGCTAACACTGATACATATGAAGCCAGGTCATCTGGTCTGTAGCTGCTCTACTCTACCTTTGCTGAGGACCTGTCCCCAGCTGTGGCCCTGACAGCCCTTCCTCGGCCACCCCATGTGGCAAGTTGAAAATCCAAAGGTGTTGGAAGAGGAACTCCCTGTGCACTGCCTGTCCCCTCTTTTGGGGAAATGATGTGCACATAGGCTATCTACTCAAAGAAGCCATTGTTACAGAAAGTGGCTTGTCACTGACTGACATGTGGGTTCTGGAGCCCCTGGCATCTGTTGGATAGATGTACCTGGGTTCTGGGCAGTGTTGTGGGCATGTTGCTGGGATTTCTGGAGGGGTGTTGAGGTCCTTCCAGCTATGGCCTGGTGTGCAGCCCCCTCCTGAGGGAGGGAGCTTGCTTGCCATGTTGAGCGCAGTATCCCCAAGTATAGTTTATTTTTTCTACAGTTGAGCTCTGTTGTAGATTTATGTAAAAATACATTCTCTTTTTGAAAATAAAGATTTTCATGTCTTGTAATTTTGTTCCAAACAAGTTCTTTTAAAGGAATTCGTTTTGTGTTCATACATATATAAGTTGCATGTGTGTGTGTGTGTGTGTCTGTCTGTCTGTCTGTCTGTCTTTCCCTTCTATCATGTGGGCCCTGGGTTAGGACTCAGGTCATCAGGCTTAAGCCACTTTACTGGCACTTCTATGAGAATTTCTTTAGCAGGGTGGGCAGTGGAGGTGCACACCTTTAGTTCCAGCACTCAGGAGGCAGAGGCAGGCAGATCTTGTGAGTTCAAGGCCAGCCAGGACTACCCAAAGAAACCGTGTCTCAGATACATCTACCCCCAAATAAAAGAAAGCCCCCTCCCCTTTTAAAATCAGGCAAGGTGATGCGTCCCAACATTGAGAGTTCAAGACTAGCCTGGGCTATGTGTTCAGACCCAGTCTGAAAAACAAGTCTGTTTTTAATGTGCTTTTCTTTTTGTGCTGTGTATATGTGTGGGGGTTCATGAGTGTGTAGAGGCCAGAGATTGATGCCAAGTAGCTTCCTTGATAGCTCTTATCTCAGTAGCTCTCTCACTTGAACCCAGAGCTGCTCAATTAGGCTGATGTAGCTCTGGGAGCCCAGCCAGTCTCAAGTGCTGGGCAGTGAAGGCAGGCTGCAGTCTGTGTGCATAGATGACTGCTGGGGAGCCACTCGGATACTCACGTCAATGTGGCCAGTGCATTGTCTTCCAGCCCCTGACTCTGCTTCATTTACTTTTTTCTTTTTTTTTTTTTGTTTTGTTTGTTTTTTCGAGACAGGGTTTCTCTGCGTAGCCCTGGCTGTCCTGGACTCACTTTGTAGACCAGGCTGGCCTTGAACTCGCAAAGATCCTCCTGCCTCTGCCTCCCAAGTGCTGGAATTAAAGGCGTGCGCCACCATCGCCCGGCTTGCTTCATTTACTTTTTTTTTTTTTTGGTTTTTCGAGACAGGGTTTCTCTGTATAACAGCTCTGGCTGTCCTAGACTCACTTTGTAGACCAGGCTGGCCTCGAACTCACAGAGATCCGCCTACCTCTGCCTCCCAAGTGCTGGGATTAAAGGCGTGCGCCACCAACGCCCGGCCTGCTTCATTTACTTTTGATGAAGGGTTTAATGTAAGTCTCTGCTGTGCAGTGCCGTGGATCCTGTGTTAGTGGCCTTAGTGTAAGGGTTCGGAATGGCACATGCAGCTGGTCTGTGGGCTCATGCTACCTTTTCCTAATTGAATGACATTGTGTGGATTTCCGCTGGGTGTCTTTAAGTTCTTGGTGTCCGTAGACTGTGATCTTCTCTGGGCTACTTACTAAGACTAGAGAACTAAGGATGGACCGAAGTAACAATCCTACTCAAGTCCAACTTGTGATCAGCGAGTTTATGGGGGTTGCATAAACAAGTCTGCCCAGCCTGGATGACACCTCTGGAGTGACATCCGAGTTTCCCCACACGCCTGCAGGCAGTGCCACGGGTGGGAGTCTCTGCTCCTTAGCATTTTAAAAACATGCTGGGTGGTAGTGGCACATTCCTTTAATCCCAGCACTTAGGCATGGGACATTCTGATAATCTGCCAGTTCAGGACAGATAGTTCCAGGACAGACCCAGGACTACACAAAGAAACCCTGTCTTGAAAAACAAACTGAGCCGGGCGTGGTGGCGCACGCCTTTAATCCCAGCACTTGGGAGGCAGAGGCAGGTGGATCTTTGTGAGTTCGAGGCCAGCCTGGTCTACAAAGCGAGTCCAGGACAGCCAGGGCTACACAGAGAAACCCTGTCTCGAAAAAAAATCAACCCCCCCCCCCCAAAAAAAAGAAAAACAAACTGAAAAATATTTGTGTTGTGTGGGTGCTTTGTGTGGTTATGTACCATATGTGTTTCTGGTGGCAGTGGAGGCTAGAAAAGGGTGTCTGGTCCTCTGGGACAGGAGTTGTAGATGGTTGTGAGTGGCCATGTGAGTTCTGGAAGAGCAGCCAGTGCTCTTGAGCCCCCAACAATCTCTCCCAGCCTCTCCCCAGCAATTGTTCACTGCTCATGCATTTTTTTGGGAGGAGCCTTATGAATAGCTTTCAGCTTACTGGGACTCCTCTAAGTTTACTTTTTGGAATTCATGGGAGTATCATAAACCACCCTGCCCTTCCTCCTTCCCCCAAGAGAAGTGTGCTGCTCTGTAACCAAATGCCTTAAACATTTCCACCTTCTATTTGGGGAAGAGCTGTGTTCTCTTGGTTCCAGCAATGCCATGTAGAGCAAATGTGGGCCTGAGTACGACTTTTCACGTGTCTGCCTGTCAGTTCTACCCCAGCAGGTGCCATGGGCTACTCTGAGGAGGGTTGCTGCTGCTCTGGCACCCTTGTGGGTGGGCCAGTTCAGCCCCAGAGTCTATCAGTGTGATTTCAAACTCCTTGGTATTTTGGGGTTTGTATTAAAATAACCTCAAATTTGCATATTTATGTTATTTTTTAATATTTATTTTTCGAGACATGGTTTCTCTTCGTAATAGTCCCAGCTGTCTAGGACTAGCTTTGTAGACCAGGCGGGCCTTGAACTCACTGAGATCCGCCTGCCTCTGCCTCTGGAGTGCTGGGATTAAGGGCCTTCACTACCATGTCCCAGCCTTATGTTAATTTCAAAGACATGCAATGATAACATTCTACATCTTGGGAAATGTTTTGAAGTATATCTGTTGTACACAAACAAGGGATAGGTGTGCAGGGTTGTAATCGCAGCTGTTTCAGTCCCTGAGGCAGGAGGACATGGAAAGTTCCAGGGCAGGATTGCAGAGCTGGAACATCTTAGTGAGGCTGTCTTTTAAAAGACAGGACTGCAAGTTCAGTGGTAGTGTTTATCTTGATAAGCAATGCTTTTTACTGACCCCCCAAACCAAAAAAGATAACCTTTGGGTGTGGTGGTGTTACACCTGTAATTCCAGCATTTGGGAGTTGGAGGCAGGAAGGTAAGGAGTTCAAGACCACCCTCAGACCACCTCAAACCTGGACTACATGTGACCCTGCCTAGCAGAAACAAGACATGACTATTTTAGAAGCTTCCAACTGTGTAGAGTGTGGAGAGCAGTGTGTTGTACCTCTACCCCTCCTCTCCCTTCAGATATGTCACAGGGTTTTCTCAAATTTGATTTTGAGATTAAAGCATGTGATTTCAGTTTTTCAGTGTCGTTATACTTCAAAATTTTGTGCTGTGTGTCCATATCGTAGGTGCACATTTGTTCACATGAGTCCAGGGCATATACAGTACATATATTTACATGCATGCACACATATGGATATATACCTCCGCCCAGACCACAGTACACACATATACCTGTTCCCACTGCATGGGTTTCTGTTACTTAGTACACAGAACATGCTAGGTATGTGCTACAGTAAATTTAAGGAAGCCCATGTGGATATACCTCCTGGTACAGCCTCCTCTAGGAGAAGTTCACAGGAGCCCAAGGCACAGCCACCTGCATGACTGGAGTAGTATGGAGTAGCTCAGGATCTGTTAACAGTTTGAGCATACAGTGCCAGAATTCTTTCTGGAAAACCCCAATATCTGAAGATGATGAGCAAATGACTTTTAGCAGATGGGAAGTTGAGCTACCAAACCTGGCAGCGCTCCAGGCTTCAGACTAAAACTGCCTATTTGAAGTAGTTTACACCTTTCCCAGGTAAAGGATTGAGAGAGCCAGGGATAATGATCACAACAGAAATTGAGCAAGAATGTAGGGTGTATAAAACTGCATGCTTGCTATCCTTGTGTATCTCCAAATTTGTGCACTCAGAGGGGGGGGGGAGGGAAAACAGTGGTTAGATGCCACGAAGTAGGTGGCAATGCCTTAACCGTATGCGTGTTGTTAGGCCCAAGGGCCTCTTCCATCCTTGTCAAGGGGAGTGCTAACCTTCTCTCCTTTCATACAACACAGCATCATCTGTACACACAGCGTTATTTATGGACCAAAAACGGTGCCACTTTTAAGTAACGGTGATTCTTTTGTTTAGTGTCTACAAAAATATGTTAGTAGAAAGATACTATAATGTTCATTCAGTTGCTTGATAATTTAAGCGCTTATCCAAGAACAGAAAAAAAATTATTCATTTTACCCTGACTGCGCTTTAATTAATTCATAAAACTAGCCAATCAAAGGCCAAAGGGAACACCGGAAGTTGTGAGCATTCCTCAGAAAAAACAGATTCCCCGGAAACAAAACGAGACGGGCTCGCAGCCAACGGGCACACGCTTGCTGACGGCGGCGGGAAGTGGAAGTGGTCGGGAACGAATCAGAGGAGGAGCGTCCGATGATCCTCTACGGATTTCCGGATGCCAGGTTGTGGGCGCTAAGGTTGCAGGGGAAGCTACGCGGGAAGTCTACGCATGCTCCGCGGCTCCACCATCGACTGCGCCTGCTCCGCGTCTCCTCCACCATCGGCTGCGCATGCGCTGCAACAGCTACCTCTGTCCTCTAGAGAGGGTTTGGGGAAGGGAATGGCTGTCGTCGTTGGCGCTCCTAGCTTTTGTACCCACGTCCAGGGATCCTTAGTTAAGCCCATTCTATAAAAGAAGCCGTCGAGCCATAATAGCCTGGTGATAGCCTCCTTCATAAAAACATGGTGGTACGAGTTCACACGTGTCTCTTCAGGGACAGGCATATCCACGCGTGCGTGTCATGCACGTTTTTACAAACGCATAGCCTAGTGCACACACGTATCCATATGTACACAGACAGTGAAGGACCCAGCTGTATGTATCTGCTGTGTTTACTTTTGTGTTTTTCGGGCTGGGTGTGTTCCCAGGTGTGCTTGTGTTTTACACGTGGTGCTTAGCTGTACTCTCAGTACCTGGGAAATGCAGGCAGGTGGACTGAGTGCTAGGCCAGCCTAGTCGAAGTGAAGGAGATGTGTCTCGGAAACAAACAAGACAGAATTTTTATTTGTTAAGGCAGGTTCATGGCCAGGCACTGAAGGAATCGAAGAGGTGCCAGGGTTGTTCGACTAGGTATTCTGGATGAGGGTGTGTGCACATCATATCTGAAAAACTAGCATTATTCATTTAGAGAAGGTTTGTTAGTTACAGATGGAAAACTGACCACAGATGGAGGGAGAGAGCAGGTCACTGGAGATTATATGAGAGAGCACACGCTGCCTGAGTCACTTAGGACCTGAGGCTAGAGGTGGTATTTTGAGTGATCTTGGGTAAGTTCACAGGGTACCAGGAGGTCTAGGTGTTGCCTGGAGCAGGGAGAATGAATTGGCAGCTTTGGTTTGGCACCAGCATGGCTTCATCCACCTAGTGAGTTTGCAAATATTCATTGCGAATGATGAAAGGGGTAGCTGGCTCCATAGGAACACCAGAGCCAGGCTCTTAAGCTTTTAAAACAAAACAAAGGCATGTTGTCCCCTGATAACTTTTCAGAGTCAGTTTTGTCATGTGGGTCCCTGGAATCAAACTCAGGCCATCACATTAGTCACACTGAATCCTCTCGCCAACCCTCTGTGGTCCCTATTATCATAGCCTGTCTCTGCGTTTGCTGCAAATAGAGGTCATTGCCTGGTTTAGAGACAAAGCTGTAATGACTCGGAGAAAGGAAAGACTGCTAGAGGGGCTTCATAGGGTTGGGACCAAGCTGGGAGGACCTATTTTGACAACCTGTAGAAACTGTGACAAACAGGGAGGTTCTTTGTTGCCTTGGTTAATAGAGGATGCTCTTCCGGTGCCTCTGGGCCTTGAGCTGTGATAAACACCTTCTGTTTCATTGTCTACTCCACCAGCACCTGCTTACAGGAAGGCCCAAGGTGCTCATTGAATATATGTCTGGTCAGCATAGGACTTCCTTCACTGAGGTCCTTGCCATGAACCATGCCATGACAAATCTTGACTGATATCCCAGGGCTTAAGAAACTGTGAGAATGCGCTGAAGCCAGCAGGCTGGGCTACAGGTAGAGCGGCTTTTTTCCATGTGCCCACAGTCTGGGGCAGAAAGATGGACAAGTAGAGTGGATTGCTTATGGACTGGTGGCTGTCCTTAAATGCTCCTGAGTATAACACGGACTGCATATTGACAAAAAAACTCCTAGGATCTAAAAATGTTCAGGTCACTTCACTAACCAGAAACTGAAAGAGTGGGGGGCTGGTCATATGAGACTCAGGGACCTGGAAAACTTGTCACTAGAGTAGTTTGATGGGATTAAGTACCCACTCCCAGGTACTGGGGACAGAGGAGTTTGTGTGGGTGTTCCAGCCATGGTGCTGAGTTCTTTCCTACTTTGTATCATGATGCAGTTGCTACATGGAATACAACACACACAACTAAACTGAAATGTCAGATAAAACAATGGAAAAAATGTATGTATATTTGTGTTTTTGAGACAGGGTTTCTCTGTGTAACAGTACTGACTGTCCTGGAACTCACTTTGTAGGCCAGGCTGGCCTGGAACTCACAGAAATCCTCTTGCCTCTGTGCTGGTATAACAGGCATGTGCCACCCCCCTCCCCATGATTTTTTTTTTTTTTTTAGTGTATGTCCCAAACATTTCACTGGATATATTTCACAAAAACTAAACTGTTTACTTGATATTCACATTTAATGGAATATCCTGTTTTTTTAAAATTTTACTATTTTTTAATAATTTTATGTGTACAAGTGTTTTGTCTGCTTGTAAGTAAGTGATGTATGATGTATATGCAGAGAGCAGAAGAGGGTTCTGAATCCTTGGAACTCGAATTAAGGTGCTTATGAGCTGTCATGTGGATGCTGGGTATTGAACCAGGGTCTTTGGTTGAGCAACAAGTCCTCTTAATTACTAAACCATAGACAGACAGACAGACAGACACACATACGTATATTAGTTGAAATAACTCCTCCCTAGGTTGCTTTTGGTCAGTGTGTGTGTGTGTGTGTGTGTGTGTGTGTGTGTGTAAACTGTATATGAATGAAGACAGCTAGCTGGGGATAAGCAGCAAACAGTCAGCCTGGGTGTGTTTGTTTATCCAAACTTGTGTGTAGATGTGATGTACTATAACCTGGAACTATCAGATGAATTAACCCTTTTCTCCCTAAGTTGCTTTTGGTCAGGGTGTTTAATCACAGCATCAGGAATGAAACTAGGGTACCATCTCAGCCCAGCTTGTGCAGGGCATGAGAGAAAGAGAATGCAAATTACATCTGTGCTGAAGAGCTCCTCCTGAGATCCAAAATTTTGGAACTCCTGAGAAGAACAAGGTAGAAGGAATAGTGAGGGAGATGGGCTGGGAGTGGTGTGCGATGCCCTGTTCATCAGCCCAGTTGTGAAGGAAGGGAATTCAGCAGGAGCCTTGGTATTGGTTTATGCTTTTTGTGGCTTTGCTGCACGCCTGGCGGTCATGATCTTTACAAAGTAGAAGAGCCTTTTGTGGATCTCAGTGAGTGAGTTTGTAACATGCTAAAGCAATCAAGAACAGACAAGAAAAAGAAAAACAGATAAATGGGCCCAATCAGGCTCACTGAAAAGCAAATTGGGAGATGCTCAGTGGGTAAAATGTTGTGCAAGCATGAGGAACGAGCTTGGAACCCTAGCACCCACATAGAAACCAAGTCTTGTTGCATATATCTGCTGGAGGCAGTGGGGAGTGGAGTGGTAGTGGAGTCAGGCAGGTCCCTGTAGCTCATTGGCTGGATACCTTAGCTGAAATAGTGATCTCCAGGTTCAGTGAGGGACCCTGTCTCAAAAAGTATACAGGTAAAAGTGTGGAGTGATTGTGGAAGACAGCCATTGTCAGCTGCGGGCCCCCGCACATAATGTGCAGAGGCAGACACATGTACATGCACCACACATAGCTTTTAAAATAAAGCAAATGTGGCAAGATTTCTGTTCTGAAGTTCTCAGGGGGGAAAATGACAAGAAGCCAAAGCCTGTGCTTGTGAGCCTCTGGGAGGCTTAAACATCTGAGCAATTCTTCACCAGATGTGTGGTTTCTATTACATCCCCTTCTGTGGGAGACTATCTCATGTGGGAACCACCTGTCTTAGTCTGTTCTCTTGCTGGGAAGAGAAAGACACCATGACCATGGCAACTCTTATGAGAGAAAGCATTTAATTGGGACTGGCTTACAGTTTCAGAGGTTTAGTCCATTCTCATCATGGCGGGAAGCATGGCAGCACACAAGAAGACATGGTGCTGGAGAAGTAGCTGAGAATTCTACTTCTAGATCTGCAGGAAGCAGGAAGAAAGAGACACTGGCCCTGGCTTGAGCTTTTGAAACCTAAAGCCCACCCCTAGTGACACAGGTCCTCCAAGAAGGCCACACCTCCTAATCCCTCTTAAGTAGCACCACTCCCTGATGACCATGCATTCCAATCTATGAGCCTGTGGGGGCCATTCTTTTTGTTGTTGTTGTTTTGTTTTTTCGAGACAAGGTTTCTCTGTGTATCTCTGGCTGTCCTGGACTCACTTTGTAGACAAGGCTGGCCTCGAACTCACAAAGATCCGCCTGCCTCTGCCTCCTAAGTGCTGGGATTAAAGGCGTGTGTGTGCCACCACCGCCCGGCTTGTGGGGGCCATTCTTATTCAAACTACCACATTAATTTACTGGCTGCCACAAGCTTGTAACCATATCATAATGCAAATAACCACATTCAGCCCAACTTTAATTAATTATTTATTTTGGTTAATTAAATGAATTAATTAATTTGGTTTTTTTTTTCCTCTGTGTTTTCCTGGCTGTCCTGGACTCATGCTGTAAACCAGGCTAGCCTTGAACTCACAGAGATCCCATTGCCTCTGCATCCTGGAATTAAAGGCATGCACCACCACCCCTGGCAATTACAGACAGCTGTGATCTGTCATGTGGGTGCTGGGACTTGAACCTGGATCCTTTGGAAGAGCAGCCAGTGCTCTTAACCACTGAGCTATTTCTCCAGCCCCAGCCCAACTTTAAAAGGCCCTATATATATATATTTTTTTTTGGTTTTAAGATTGCTTCAAAGTCCAAAGTCTCCTCTGACACTGAAGGAAATAGCTTAAAAAAAAGATTTATTTATTTAACATATGAGAACTCTTATCTGTATATATCCCTGCATGCCAGAAGAGGGCATCAGATTCCAGTATAGATGGTTGTGAGCCACCATGTGGTTGCTGGGAATTGAACTCAGGACCTCTGGAAGAGCAGCCAGTGCTCTTAACTGCTAAGCCATCTCTCCAGCCCCCATGAAGGAAATATCTTAATTGTAACCCCCTTTAAAATAAAAATAAAAAAAGTAGATCACATATTTCCAGCATATCATGGCACAGAATATATATTACAATTCCAAAAGGGAGGAAATACTGGATCAAAGAAAGACCAAAAACTAGCTGAGCAAACTCCAAACTCTCCATCTCCATGTCTGATGTCAAAGCACTCTTCAGATCTCCAGCTCCTTTCAGCTTTGTTGACTGCGGCACACTTCTTTCTCTTGGGCTGGTTCCACGCACAGTCTGCAGCTCTCCTTGGCGGGTATCCCACGGCTCTGGCATCTCCAACATCTTGGGGTCTCCAACAAGATCCAGGCTTCATCTTCACAGTTTCATGCAATGGCCTCTCTGGGCCTCCTTGTAGGGACTCCCCTGACACATAACTGGTCTCAGCAGCTTTCCTTAGCCACAGAGGGAGATTCCATAACCCCTTTCTTGTATTATTGACTCTAAAGCCAGAACCACGTGGCCAAAGCTGCCAAGTTCTGTTGTTTTCTGGGGTTGGAATTTGGCCCCTTGTTCAATTACATCTGCATCAGCTTTCTGTTTTCAGTGGATTCTCCAACTGTTTAAGCTTGTCTTTAATTCCTTTTCACAAGCTGGAAGCTTAGCTGGGTGGGGTCTTACCCTGAGGTCACTGCTTCCTTTATTCCATTTAGTGTCAGACTTTTCTTTAAGCCTTTTATCTCCTTGAACACTGGACATAGCTCCATTACACTTCCTGGTGCTCCTTTTCTCCTCAAAAAATGGACATTTAGAATTTTTTTTTTTTGGTTTTTCGAGACAGGGTTTCTCTGTATAACAGCTCTGGCTGTTCTGGACTCACTTTGTAGACCAGGCTGGCCTCGAACTCACAGAGATCCGCCTGCCTCTGCCTCCCAAGTGCTGGGATTAAAGGCGTGTGCCACCACCACCCGGCTTAGAATTTTTCTGTTTCCAGATTGCTCCTTTTCATTTTAGATCTACATAAGAATGACCACTAATAACCAAGGTAGTAATAACCTAGCCAATACTAGGCTGTCTTCAAATCTCCTCTGCCAACACCATTAATCCAAAACTCTTCAATTTCGCTTCAGCCAGATTTTTAGGACAAGGGCAAAAAGCAGCCACATTTTTTGCCAAAATATCACAAGAACTATCTCTAGGCCATTAAATAATATTCTCCTCTGAAGCCTCTTGATCTGAGCCATCATAATTTACATTTCAGCACCACCATCTTCCATGCTCCTAGTAGGGTGGCCCAGTCAGCCTCACTTAAAGTATTCAACTGTTTTCCTAATCCAAAGTCCCAAAATTCACATTCTGCCAACAAGAAGCATGGTCAGGCCTGTCACAGAAATACCTCACTCCTTGGTATCAGCTTCTGTCTTAGTCAGGGTTCTATTGGTATAAAGAGACCGTAACCACAGCAAGTCTTTGTGTTTGTTTTTGGTTTTTGGGACAGGGTTTCACTGTGTAGCTGTTGCTTTCCTGATTCTGTCTGTGAGCCAGGCTGGCCTTGAATTCACAGAGATTTACCTGCCTCTGCCTCTCAGGTGCAGGGATTAAAGTGTGTGTCACCACTGCCTGGCCACAGCAACTCTTATAAAGGAAAGCATTTAATTGGGGGTTTGCTTACAGTTTCAGAAACTTTGTCCATTATCATCATATTATCATGGTGGGAAGCATGGAAGCCTGCAGGCAGAGAGGGTGCTGGAATAGGTGAGAGTTTTAGGTCCGATCTGTAGACAGCAGAAAGAGAGAGAAAGGCTCTGGGCCTGGCCTGAGCTTCTGATACCTCAAAGCCTACCCCCAGTGACACACTTCCTCCAACAAGGCCACACCTACTTCAACAAGGCCACACCTCCAAATATTTTCGAATAGTGCCACTCCCTACTGTTAAGGTCTGAATCCCTGGGACACCAGGTTCTCCCAGCATCCCTCAGTCCCTGCCTGTTACTGGGTTCTCTTGGCTGGCATACCCCACCCTCTACTCTGAACTCTCCAGCCCAGAGGGCTGGGCTGCTCTTCCCCATGTAATCCAGCCATTTTGGGTACCTGCCCCTTTTGTACTTTTGTGTCCTTGCCTGATGCACCTGGTCCCCCTGCTCTTCCTTCTTCCTTCCCCTCTGCCTCTCCTACCTGCTTCCATGGTCCAGCTCAGTCTGAACCAAGGATCCAGCACCGAGGGAAAGTATCTTTACTCACTGAGACATCTTGCTGAATGTGGTGGTTTGAATGAAAATGCCCCCCCCCCCATAGGCTCAAAGGTGAATGAAAAAATAAATAAATAAAAAGGAAAGGACATGACTGCTCCTATGTATGAAGGAAGAGAAAGTTTATTGTAGATAAAAGGGAGAGCATAGCCAGAGGCAGGGAGGGACATCTGGGAGAGTCCAGAGTGGACATAACCTCCTGCTGTAAAAAATGTTTTTAAAGATTTGTTTAAAAGAAAGTGTGAGCCAACTGGTGGTGGCACATGCCTTTAATCCCAGTCCTGGGGAGGCAGAGGCAGGTAAATCTCTGTGAGTTCGAGGCCAGCCCAATCTAAAGAGCAAATTCCATGACAGCCAGGGTTACACAGAGAAACCCTGTCTTGAAAAACAAAAAGACAAAGAAACAAAAAAGTGTGAAAGGAACTTAAGACCTTAGTGCAAGCAAGACCTCTGGGTTTATAGATTGGTTCAATTAGTTGAGAAGCTACAACCCTGTTTTGCTAATTTAAGTTAGACTCTGTTCAACGGAATTCAAAGATTTCATTCAAGTGATCAATAACAATATAGACAGCATGTCTGTCTTCCCTCTCAGGACACCTCTGTCAGCTAACCAGCACCCTAAGCCTCCCAGAGTCAGATCCTTTTACTACCACATCCATGTTATAAATGAATTTTTTGTTTGGTTTTTGGTTTTCTGAGACATGGCTTGTGTAGCCCTGGCTGCCCTGGCCTGGAACTCAGAGATTCTCCTGCCTTAACCTCCTGAGTACTGGATTAAAGGCATGTGCCACCACTGCCTGGTCCCACGGTGTGTGGTTATTGACTGTTATGCCCATCCAGTTATTCTCCTTGCAGCTATGGGTATCAGTATGGCAGTGGTTCACTATGTAATTCTTGACATGTGGGGAGAGACCACAGGGTTCTTGCTGATCCACTGGTAAAATGACTTCTCCCAGTCCTGGCAAGACCAGTGTCATCTGGACCATCTGGCAGGGATGAGCAGATGTGCTGGGATGGATCTAATGCAACATGCCAGTCTTTCCGAGGCCCCAGACACTTCGATCTGTGACCCCAAAGCAGTTCTGGGCTTCGGTTTCAGGGTCACTAACCTCATGGGCCATGTTTTACCAACCAGCCAAACTGCTGGAACTTCTCTGACCACTCTATAACCTTCTGAACTACAAAACTAGAATCTCTGCTCAGTTTTGTCTGCCCAATAAATCCAACCTATGCAGGTTGATTCCTCCATAATTATCACACATGTTTAATAGTGCCTTGGATTCAAGGTAGAGATGGGGTCCACATCATTCAGACAAGAAAGCTATCCCAGCCTCCAATAACACTTACTTCCTTATTTTGGGCAGTCTGAATTTCCCAGATCTCAGATGCAATTTCTGCTCCTGTTCTAGGGGAAGGTCAATGAATCAGGACACAGGCAGCTGGAGGGAAGATGGAGGCCAGTGTGGGCCTGGAGGGAGGTAGTTGAGGCAGAGTCCTTCCTTTTCTTTTTCTTTCTTTCTTTCTTTCTTTCTTTCTTTCTTTCTTTCTTTCTTTTAAAGATTTTACTTATTTATTATACATAGTGGTCTCCCTACAGGTATATCTGCAGGCCAGAAGAGGGCACCAGATCCCATTATAGATGGTTGTGAGCCACCATGTGGTTGCTGGGAATTGAACTCAGGACCTCTGGAAGAACAGCCAGTGAGTGCTCTTAAACCTCTGAGCCATCTCTCCAGCCCGAGTCCTTCCTTTTCAACTGTGCAGATGACCTACATGTGCTGGCTCTTCTTAACTTGAAGCTCTGAGCACCAACCATGGAGGGTGTTCCTTCCCCACCTCCAGCTAGAGAAGTGGGAGGTGGTCTTACTCCAGTAGAGGCCATTGGTGAGGCTACTCTCAGGGAATTTCTCTAGGACCCTAGACTTCTGGGGTGTCTGTGGGTTGCATGGGTGAGGCAGAGGGAGGAAAGTCCAGCAGCTGACTCACAGCCCCCACCATCAGCCAGCCTCAGGACTTTCCAGAGCTTCGGAGAGACTCCTGGGATGAGCATCAGAGCCAAGGCGACATTGCCAGGAACTGAGACCCTAAAGACTCACTGCTTCTTCAGACAGAAGGCCTTAGTTACCTGGGTCCCTTCTTGTGCTGTCACAAGCCTTTCAGGATAACCACTGGAGCCCAGAGGATCAACTTCAAGGCCACTGCAAGACTATCACACTGAACAGCCTTTTAGAATCGGGTCATGCCTGGCTGGTGGTGGCTGGTTGGCTGACCCATACCAGTGGAGGCAGAGCCAACCTTCCTGGGGCTTCTGACTTGGAAATCCCATCAGTCTCCACTTGGGGGCGGGCTTGCACCACTCAGGGTGTGGAGGCCCTGGAAAAGCCAAACTGGTCCTGCATCCTGAGCAAAGGGACTTTTGCTCCTCACCTCCAAGCCTCAGGCGTGCTAAATCCCACTTCCCTCTGGCTTGGACAAGTTGCCTACCCAGACTGGGCTTCAGGTTTTTTTTTTTTCCCAAAGGGACTGACCATAGAACTATATAATGTAGACCTTAGAGCTTGGCAGCTTGGCAGCTTGGCTCTGGGGCAGGCTCAGGAGGGCCAGCTATGGCTGTCCTATTTTCCAGAGGGAGAGACCAGGACTTGGAATGCTCACAGAGTGGTGGGGAGGTGACACAGGTCACTTTTGTTCTAGCACCTAGGATGACATGCATGAACCAAACTGGGGGCTGCAGCCCCCAGAGGTCTCTGGGATGTGAGGGAATGCCCTGAGCTTGTGGCCTGCGTGTAGTATATTTTGCTTCTCTGGCTAAGTGCTGTAGAGGACCAGTCACCTACCATTGCATTTGTGGTCTGCCCACGCGCAATTCCGCAATTCCTACGTGCAATGGTTGATGTTGACTGCCAACTTGACAGGATCTAGTGTCACCCATGAGACAAGCCTCCAGGCATGTCTGTGAGGAATTTCCTGGACTGAGCTTATCCAAGTAGGAAAACCCACGCTGAAAGCGGCCAGGACCATCTCAAGGCTGGGGGTCCAGACTGATTGAGGAGACCGTGAACTGAGCACCAGCAGTCAGCTTTCTCTGCTTCCTGAGTGTGGATGCCATGTGACCAGTTGCTCCTGTTGCCACACCTTCCCCACTATGATGATCATACTGTCAAACTGCGTCCCCCCACAATCCCTACTTCTTCTACTTTTTTTTTTTTTTTCAGGTTTTTTGAGTCAGGATTTCTCTGTGTATCCTTGACTATCTATCCTGGACTCACTCTGTAGATCAGGCTGGCCTTGAACTCATGGAGATCCGCCTGCCTCTGCCTCCCTAGTGCTGGGATTAAAGGTGAGTGCCACCACGCCTAGCAGTTACAGACAGCTGTGAACTGCCATGTGAGTTCTGGGATTTGAACCCGGTCCTTTGGAAGAGCCCCCAGTGCTCTTTGGAAGAACAGTCAGTGCTCTTAACCACTGAGCCACCTCTCCAGCCCCAACCCCTACTTCTTTAAGTTGCCTCTGTCAGATGTTTTGTTATATAAGCAACAAAGAGAATAACAAATACACTGCATGTTTTTCATACCACCCAGGAGACAGATGGAAATGTGAACCCAAGAGCCCAATCCAGTCCCCAGATTTTCTGAGGGACACAGACTGTATTCTGTAAGCCTGATCATCTGTTTCTTGTGAATGGCCCTGGGAAGATACAACCAAACAGTGGCTATGAAAGCTCAGCTGAGTCCCTGCAGGAAACAAGGGACTGGGCTAGAGATTTTTGGTGTGTATGCCTGGCTCAGGTGGCTTGACGGGACCTTGTCTGCGGACACCTCTGACTACAGCAGTGTCTTGCAGATAGACCATGTGTTGGTTTTCCTGTGTCTCAATGAGACTCGTGACAGTTTTAAAGTAGCTGGTGTCTGCTGGAGCCAGGGATCTGTCAGGTTGGTTTTTCATTTCACATAGCAGAGAGTGACTGAGGCCAAGCTGTCTCTGGGAGGTGCTCCTGGGAGTGGCCAAGGCTGTCTCCCTCCAAGGGATGCCCTTGTGCTTCTGGTCCAGCCTGCCCTGGATGCTTTTCTGCTTCTACAGGGAGGTGAATGGCCACCCAGTGGGGTAAGGCTTCTCCTTGGGGCCCTCTATTAATAAAACAACCACTGACCTCCGGACATGCGGGCAGATGAGGGGACACAGTATTCCCAGGATCGGCGGTTGTCCAGAGACCTTTCGTGCCTGACCCAGCCGCCTCTGGAGTACTCCCATCCTGCTCTGGCCCCTTGGCTGAAGGACCGGAAGTTCTGCATGGACCAAGCTGGGGCTGCCTTTCCTCCAATATATAAATAACCTACTACCAGCTCCCTGGGAGAGTCCTAAGGGCCCAAAGGAGGGAGGGACAGAGCCCCAGGCCCTTGAGAATAGGTATGACTCAGATACAAGTCATCTGCTTTCCAGGCTGTTCCAGAACCTTCTTGGGCTACCCTGGTGTCCTTTTTTGCTTGAGGAACCCAGAGGCAGCCTGGATGAGGGGGCTTTCTCTGTTTCTCTTTCATTCAGTTGTTTTTGTAGAGTTGATGGCTATTGGCTGGGGACAGATAGGGAGACAACTTCCTTCTAGCTCTGGAGGCCTAGCTGTGCTGCAAAGATAGGAAGGCTGAGATCCAGGGGAAAGACCAAATTTCTATCATCTAGCTAGGCCAGTGGTTCTCAACCTTCCTAATGCTGCAACTCTTTAATACAGTTCCTCATGTTGTGGTGACCCCCAACTATAACACTATTTTTGTTGCTACTTCATAAGTGAAATTTTGCTACTGTTATGAATAATAATGTAAATATCTGTGTTTTCTGGTGGTTTAGGTGGTGGTTTTCTGGTGGATAGCCCTGTGAAAGGGTTATTTGACTTTCAAAGGGGTCGGGACTCACAGGTTGAGAACCACTGATCTAGAGTACCATGCAACACTCTGCTGAAGCTCTTCGAGAGGGCTCCTCAGCCAGCCTGTTCCTTCTGGGTTCTCCCAAGTGCCTCAATCCTGACTCAGTGACAGTGACCTTGTCCTGTGGTCCCTGGTAGCCTCTGGTATTTTCCATTCTTTTGAACTGGGGCCTGCCTTTTTGTCTGCTCCCTGCCAGCTCACCTCTCACTGAGCCACAGGGGAAGAGCAACCAGACCGACTTTATGTGCTTCAGTGGGTTCTCGACCTTCCTAATGCTGCAACTCTTTAATACAGTTCCTCATGTTCCTACATTATCCCAAAGCATGGGGCTTTGTGATAACTACTGTTGCCAGTCACAGATGCACACTGGGATTCTCAGAAACCCGAAGTGAAGACAAAATGGGCCTGGCTCTGCTCACCTAAGCTTCCCATTTGGGTGGGTCAGCAGACAATGATGTCTGGAGCTCCGGGCCCAGGCTCCATGTTCAGGACACCACATCCAGGCTGGGTCCTGTTTTACCTGGAGCAGATAAAGGTTTCTGAGCATCCTCATACTGCATCATCGAAGGTCCATGAACTGACACTGGGTTTTTCAAAACAAATCTCCCTGTTCTGGAGGTCAGAGTTCTATACTAAAGCATGGGGGTGGAGGGCTGGTACTTCCGAAGGCTCCCGAAGGGATGGTTGCTCCTGTCTCCCAGACACTTCTTGGGTTGAAAATATGTCAATAATTTTCACACTTTTAGGTCTTCTCTTAGGTCTCTTCTTAGTTCCCTATGTGATGTGTGTCTCTTATAATGTCACTTGTCATTTGACTGAAGGCTTTCAGTCCACTGATCTCTTTTCATGATCCTGTCCCATTCACATCTGCAAAGTCCTTTTTCACAAACAAGGGCAGTCATAGACTTCAAGGGATATGTCTTTGGGAGGACAGGATTCAGTCCAGTACTCTCCACACCTCAATTTTCACATATGCATCCTTCTTTGTGAAGTGGGGTGCCATGAGGCCATAGGTGGTATCAGTCAGTGATGTACAGTTCTATGCCCCTTACTTCAGGTCTGTACCTCCAGGTGAAGCAGCTCCTTCCCACAAGTGGGGGCCCAGTGTTAGTTCTTCTCTGCGGCCATACCCTGTGTGTGGAATGCAGGAGGCACTTGTCAGGGACTGCCTTTCCCACTCTGGGGGAAGTCTAGAAGACTACAGCCATGACTGCACATGACTGCAGGGTCGCTTGGGAATTATGGCCTGGGGTCATTCCATGTTTCATAAGTACTGTAAGTTGTCCATTGATCCATGTGGAACAGTGTGGTACCCAGCCTGGGAGGCCACCAGACCTACCCAGCCTATCCCTGACTCTGTCCTTCCTTTCCTTCTAGAATGTTTAACTTTTCCCACCTCAGGGTCTTTATTCATGTAGTTCCCTGCCTTTTCAGGATGTCCTCTGAGCTGGTCTTTCAGCCATCCTAGTTGTGACCCTGTCCACTGTGCCTCCAGTAGGCACTGCAGAGGCCTTTTGGCAAATGTAGGATCCAAGAAAGATCAGGACCATGACTGGAGTTTGGTGGGTGGGGGGGGGGGGCAGCAGTTGGGAACCAAGGGATCAGATGGAGGCCTGGCCAGGCTTGCATGGGGGCTGCTCATGAACAGCAGGGCTGCCCCATGAGGCATTGTGCCCTCTAGTGCATGGGCTGAAGGCACAGAGGACAAAACACCATTTCTAGGCTAGGGATCCTTTGTAGGCCCACTGTACATTGACTTTTAGGGAGGTTGAAATGGTCTAACTTGGGCTGGAGAGATGGCTCAGCAATTAAGAGCACTGGCTGCTCTTCTAAAGGATCCGGGTTCAAATCCCAGAACCCACATGACAGTTCACAGCTGTCTAATTGCCAGGCGTGCTGACGCTTGCCTTTAATCCTAGCACACAGGAGACAGAGGCAGGTGGATCTCTGTGCGCTCAAGGCTAGCCTGGTCTACAAAGGGAGTCCAGGACAGCCAGGATACACAGAGAAACCCTGTCTCAAAACAAAACAAAAACAAATAAAAAAGAAATGATCTAACCTCAGCCAAAGGCCATGCCTCAAGGTGTGTGTGGGGGGAATGAACAGACAGCCTGGCTGTTCTCCCCACTCTACTTGCAATTGAGCATCAGGAGATGCTCATTTTGTTTTATGACAGACAACATCTTGAAGGGGCAAAGCCACTACCCCAGGATCCACTAGGAAGGCCTGGACTCAGGCCTCCTCTGTAGTGTAGAGAGCTCAGGCTGGGCTGGGAGTGCAGAGGCTGCTTAACAAACAAATAAAAACAAAAAACCAACCCCCCCAAAACAAACAAACAAAAACCCCCAACTACCTGGGGAAGTGTTTTCCTAGGTTCAACTCCAAAGACACACTGCTGTGGCAATAAGGTCCACACTGGCCTCAGGATGACTCAAATCCTCTTTGAGGTACTAGTTTTGGAGGCATGCAGATGCCTCCAAGTGTTTACAGGGCCATGGAGGTTTGCACTAAAGTTCCAGAAAGTCACTGTGATGGTACTGTGTGTGTGGCAGGCTTAGAGACCCTACAAGGAGGCCCTGAGAGACCTCTGTGTGGAGTTTGAAGGTGAAAACTTAAGTTGTAATGGGGATCCCAGGATGTTGGAGATGGAAGGATTATGAAGCATCTGCTGGGAAAAGCTGCAGACAGATTGTAGAGCCGACCTGGGAGAGGCTAAATGTGCTGCAGGTGGTAGCATTGGAGGCATGGGGTTAATCAAGGCTGTGTGGGTCCAGGTGGGGCCCCCACAAGCCTCAGATGCTGGACACAGAGCACACGACCTAACCCCTCTGAATTTTGGTCTGTCTTTGATCTGATTTTTTTTTCTTGCTATTTTCCATTTTTCCCCTTTAGAATGAGAATGCCCACTTTGTGCCTTTAAAGAAAAACAGAGCTTGTTTGTCGAAAACTTCATTTAGGTCTGTAGAGTGCTTGTTGCTCCCGCAGAGGACCACGTTGGGTTCCCAGCACCCACATGGTAGCTCACAACCATCCCTGGAACACCAGGAAATCTGAAGCCCTCTTCTGACCTCCATGGGCACCAGGCATGTACATGATACACATACACAGACGTGAAGGTAAAACACTCATACCCACAAGATAAAAATAAATAAGTTGGGCTGCAGAGATGGCTCAGTGGTTAAGAGCACTAGCTGGTCTTGCAGAGGACCTGGGTTCAATTCCCAGCACTGACATGGTGGCCCATAACCATTTGTAACTCCACTGTATGCTCTAATTCCAGTTCCAGAAAATCTGGCCTCCACAGGCACCAGACATGTATAAACTGTACATTTATGCATGCAGACAAAACATTCATACATATTAAAATTTATTTTATTTATTATTTGAGTTCTTAGTTAAGACTTTCTTAAGTCTCAGCCAGGTGTGGTGGCGCACGCCTTTAATCCCAGCACTCGGGAGGCAGAGGCAGGTGGATCTCTGTGAGTTCGAGGCCAGCCTGGTCTACAAAGTGAGTCCAGGACAGCCAAGGCTTGGTACACAGAGAAACCCTGTCTTGAACCCCCCCCAAAAAAAAACCCAGGCGTTTCTTAAGTCTCAGATGAAACTGCACTTGAGCAATGTTGGCACCCTCAAAGACTATAGGGACTTCTGAAGTTGGACTGAAGATGTTTTGGATGGGAACCAAGGTTGTACTGTTAATGTTTCAGAGTGATATGTTGCTGGTCATGGTGGCACACGACTTAGTCCCAGCACTTGAGAGGCAGAGGCAGGCAGATCTCTGTGAGTTCAAGGCCAGCCTGCTCTACAGAGTGAGTTCCAGGATAGCCAGGACTGTTACACAGAGAAACCCTGTGTAACCAAAAACAACAACAAAAACCAAAAGAGTGATATGTTTGGATGTCAACTTGTCAACCTCATGAAATTTAGAATCACCTAGGAGACACACCTCTGGATGTGTCTGTGAGGGTGTTTTTAGAAAGGTTTAACTGTGGAAGGAAGACCTACGAATGTGGCTAGAACCATCCCATGGGACTACATTCCCAGGCTGAATAAAAAGGAAGAAAAGAAGAAAACAACTTGTGCTAGCTTGTCCTTTCCATGCTTCCTGATCTACCATGCTGTGAGCAAGCAACCTCCTGCCACCATGTTAAGTACTGTATGCTCTGGCTTGAGACCTAAATATACCTCCTCCGCCATTAAACTGCTTCTTGTTGAGTGTTTGGTAATAGTAATGACTACAGCTCATTCCCCCTTTAGACACACAGACAAATTACTAGATACCCTCCTTTTATCTTGCTGACTTTATAGATTGACTAAAGGCATTGCCAGCTGGGTGGGGGTAAAGAGGTATCTGCCTCTTTAAAGTGTTTTTGTTTTCACTGTGTTGCCCAGCTTGATCTCAAACTCTTGGTCCTCCTGCCTCAGCTCCTGAGGGCTGGGACAGTAGACATATACTCCACCCAAACTCCAGCTTTATCCTCTCATTTTTGTACATTTTGGACTTGGAGAAGTTAACTATTTTAAACATGCTGTGGTTGGCCGTGCCAGTGACCAGCTTTCCCTCTAGCATGAGAACCTCCTCTTGTCTGCATTTGTTGGAATTCTGGGTATGCCAACAAAATCTCTTTCAGTTGTCTCTTGTGGAAACTTTTTTTTCTTTCCTCCAGTTTGTCTCTTCTTTGTTGACTTAGCTTCTTGATTTATATATGTTTGTATGTGTGTGTTCCATGTCAGTTATTTTTATTATTTTTTTCAAGACAAGATTTCTCTGGTTAGCCTTGGCTGTCCTGGACTCACTGTGTAGACCAGGCTGCCCTTGAACTCACAGAGATCTGCCTGCTTGGATTAAAGGCGTGTGCCACCATGCCCGGCAGTTACAGACAGCTGTGAACTGGGTGCTGGGATTTGAACCTGGGTCCTTTGGAAGAACAGCCAGCGCTCTTAACTGCTGAACCATCTCTCCAGCCCCCATGTCGATTTTTTAATGCGTGTGTATGTGTAAGTGTGTGCATATTTGTGTGCCACGGGAAGGTCAGGAGTCAGTCTCAGCTGTCATTCTTCAGCAGTTGTCCACTTCGATCTCTGAGACAAGGTCTCTCACTGGGGTCTGGGGCTCACTCACTGGGCTGGGCTTGCTGACCACCAAGTTCCAGGGGTCCTTCTCTTTCTAGCTCCCTTGTACCAGGGTTACAGTGTGCACAATTTTTATATGGGCACTGGAGACCAATAAGGTCCTTATGCTTGCAAAGCAGGCACTTTTACAATGGTGCTATCCTATCTTTCCAGCCCATGACAACTTTTATTAAATATTTTATTTTAGTTTACATCTTCAGATTTATTATTCTTTTTAAAATTCTGTGTCTGTGTGTGGGTAAGTACATGTGCATGCGGTGCCCCCGCAGGCCAGAGAAGGGTGTTGAATCCCCTAGATCAGGAGGTGCAGGTGGTGGTCAGCTGCCTGGCATGGGTGCTAGAGACCAAACTTGAATCCTCTGGAAGAGTAGTGCTTATTCTTAACAGCTGAGCCAACTCTCCAGCACCCCAATATTAAAATAAAAAAGATTTATTGTATTTTTTATGTTTGAGTGTTTTGCCTGTATGTATGTATGTATGTGAACCAATTGCATGCCCAGTGCCTGAAGAAGTCAGAAGAAGGCACTGAGTCTCCTGAACTGAACTTACAGTTGTTGATAAGTACCACATGACTGCTGGGAATCAAACCCGAGTCTTCTGCAAGAACAAGTGCTCTTAACTACTATCTCCAGCCCTGCGTGTCAAGGTTTCTTTTTAAAGATTTATTTTCAGTTATGTAATTATGTGTATGCTGTGTGTGTGTGTGTGTGTGTGTGTGTGTGTGCCATTGAGTGTAGGTGCCTGTGGAGCCCATCAGGGTGTGTTGTATCCTCTAGAGTTATAGGCAGTAGCGAAGCCACCTAATGTGGGTTCTAGGAACTGAACTTGCTCACTCTTTTTTTTTTTTTTTTTTGCTTTTGTCTTTTGGAAGATAAGGTGTCACTATGTTGTAGCCCTGGGTATCTTGGAACTCACTATGTAGACCAGGCTGGCTCCAAAATTCACTTGCCTCTGCCTTTTGGATGGTAGGTTAAAGGTGAATGGTTTGTCTCATGACCTGCATGAACAGTAGTCCCTCCTAACCACTCAACCATCTTTCTAGCCCCATATGTCAGTCTTTAACATATACACAGTCAAGCGTGCTTTCTTGATGGTGTGTTTTGTGTGAGTGCAGCTGCCCTTTGAGACAGCTCTGTTCTTTGGGCTTCTGCCGGGTCTCGTGAACTCTTCCTGGAACTGGGTCCTGTGGTGGATGGTTCAGGGTCACCCCTTTGGCTCCTGTGGACCTAAACAGGACATTCTGTTGCAGAATCAGAAATCATGTTTGTTTGTTGGAAAATCAACAAGATATAACAGTGTGTGAGGAAACGGGGCAAAAGTCACCCAATTAGTAGGCTCAACATAGCCTTTGACCATTCCCCAGAATCTGTTTCCTCTTGTGCCTGGTGATTAGCAGAGTGCCTTTGCTGAGTGCTCAGCCCAGGGGTGTGATGATGGGTCCACCAGGAGGGGACCAGTAAGTGTGACGGTTTGGCTTAGGCAGCTCACAGATTTCCAAGAGAGTAGGACCCTAGGTCACCTGCATAGATTTTTGGTTTTGTTCTGGGTTCTGTTCCCAGGCTGATCCCAAACTCCTGGAGCCCAAGCGATCTTCTGCTTCAGAATTCAGGCAGAGAAGTAAGACAGTCTGGAGGTAACCACTCAAGATCACTCTTCTAGAGCCTCTCCTGCTTGGAGTGCCTCACAGGCAGGCAAAGGTATTCTAGGGATGCTGTCAGATCTCTGGGGACAGAGTTCTAAAGAGACTGTCCCTCCTGTGGACCTAGCTTCCCACTGAGATGTGGCCATTCTGGTCTCTAGCTTTTGCCCTGTGAGATGGGACATTGCTCCGAGGACATGATCCTTTTTTGCTTAGCTACTGAGAACTCATTCCCTGGTACACAGTAGGTGTTTGGTCAGTGATGGCCAGGAAATGTTGGACAAGAGTCTCATTCATGTGCTGTGATTGTCACAATGTCCCAGGGGGTGGGGATGTGTGGAGCAGATGCTCTATCTAGGGAGTGAGGACTGCTTGTAAGCTCTGGAGCTGGGTCTGCCCCTGCCTCGACCCTTGTAAGATGTAGTACTCTAGCTGTCTATCTGAGAAGTGGTCAGACTGCTAGCTCTTAGGCACCCTGAAATCATTTCACATGTTCAGTGACAAGGCTTGTTCCTGGGCACCAACCCAGTCCTTGGAAACATCAGGTTGGCCCTGGACTCTAAGCCCTAGTTTTAGGCCCAGGATCTATTCTTCTGTAGCTGAGTGGCCACCTATGGAAGCTCAGGATTCCCCTCCCTAACGTGGGCCTAGGGAGCACAGTGTGCCCCCTTATAAGTCAGGGGCATCATGGAGCTCTGTGGTCATTTGTGGTACCTCCTTGTAGAGTGTTTGTATGGGTGAATGGTTTGTCTCTTCTATATGTCACAGTCACCCCTCTCTTACCCCCATTGTCTCCCTCTTACTCCTTCCAGGACCCAGGCAGGAGTCATTAGAAACTCCTGAAGCCAACTCCTAGGCCTCCTGCTGCAAAGGGTCAGATCTTTAGATTTGCTGCTAGTACAGAGGCAACCAGGCTGGCTTCATTGCCTGTGTGCCACCCCCACTTACAGCAGAGCCAGCAGACAGTCGGCTCTAGGCCAGTGCTCAGGGACTTTCCGTGGTGAAGAAGCCCAACTGAGGCCCTATGGCTGTTCTGTCCACTGCCCAATCTCCAGCTGCCCCGCTGCATGGTCCTTTCAGGACTGAGTCCTAGAACCTCCAGAGGCCATAGACCCACCCAGGTGGGCAGTGGGAGGATTATGACACAAGGTAGGGTTGTCCCCAGGTTTCCTAGATGGAAAACAGTTGACAAAGAGACCTTTCCCTAGAGCCGGGAATCCTGTCGGCCAGCCTGCCCAAACTTTGGCTGAGGAGAAACTATGGGGCTCTCAGAGTGCAGCAGAGCTCCTGGGGTACTCTGACCCAGCTCCCCAGCTTTCCGGCTCTGGGAGTGTTGATTTCTCCCCACCACTCCCTGCTCAGCCTCCAATCAATCAATAGAGGAAATCTTTCACATGGCACCTCTCCGAGCCCCGCAGGCCCCTACAAGATTGATTAGCACAAACATCAATTTCGTGGGCTGCACGTCTCTGAAAACACCGTGCTTTCTCAGATTGAATTGCTACTGTGCACCCAGTGTAAATAAAAGAGAGGGAATAACAGGGAAGATTTGTGACTGCGTGCTGTGGCTGCCCTCTCAGCTGGGTGGCAGGGAGAGGGAGGGCAGAGGAGAGAGGGGAGCGTATGTGTCGTCTCTCCACTGCCCCCCCTACCCCAGATAGATGAGCCAGGGGGTGTGAAAAGTCAGGACTATGGTACAGCTGATCTGTAGCAGGACCTCTGGAAGATTCGTGCTAATTGGTTCTTTATTTTCTCTGCCTGTCTGGAGGGTGTCACCAGAGGGGCAGGTGTCAGGACTGGTCCTGCAGCAGCTGTGGGGTAGCTCTGCTTCTGGCCCTGAGGCTCATGTGGCTGCTTTTGCTTTGTCCCTCCCTCTCCCTTTTCAGTGCAAAACAAGGCATGATCGAGCAGGCTCAGACTAGGCACCTCATGGGCACAGGGCCCAGGAGAACCGGAGCAGGAGAGTTTGGTGGCAAGGTGTAGCCCTGGCTGTCCTGGAACTCGACACTGCACTGGGAGTGATCACAGTCCTGAGGATATTGAGTGAGACCTCCTTTGAGGCCACACCCTGCCCTGCTTGGCTCCAAGATGTGTCCCTAAGCCCTGCTCCCTCTCTCCTTGTTGTGAGGCCCAGTTGCCTCTGTACGCCTAAGCTTCTTACCTGGATCATGGGGACTCTCTTAAGTTTTTTTCCTGTTACTGAATTAAAACACTCTGACAGACAGGTGGTGGTGGTGACTCACGCCTTTAAACCTAGTTCCTTGGAGACAGAGGCAGGCAGATCTCCATGAGTTCGAGGCCAGCCTGGTCTACAGAGCAAGTTCCAGGACAGCCAGGGCTACACAGAGAAACCCTGCCTGGAAAAAACAAAACAAAACAAAATCCTCCCAAACCAAAACAACAGCAACAAAACCACTCTGACAAAAATAACTTAGAGGACAAGGGTTTGTTTCAGGTCACAGTTCAAAGTACAGCCCATTGCAGTGGGGAAGGGAAGGCTACAGGGGCTTAGGCATCTGGTCATGTTGAATCCACAACCAGGAAGCAGACATGCCGCTGCTCAGGGCCATTTCTCAGGACCCATGCCTAGGGAATGGCACCGCCTATGGTTTATATGAGCCTTTCCATATGGATTCATGTAATCGACATAATCCCCTAAAAGCTCAGAGGCCCATCTCCCTGGTGATTCTAGATTCTGACAAACTGACAAGTAACAGTAATCCTCACAGGGTGCCCTCTAGCCCAGGATATGTGAACTCAGCCATTGCTGAGGAGTCTCTCAAGGAACAAAAAGGGAATTGAGTGAGGCTGGTGTCAAAAATCAAGACCTTGAATTCCCCACAGCAGCATGGCCACCTCAGCCTGACACAGTGAGGAACTGCCTTCTGCACGGCTTCCCTGTCAGGTCTGTAACTACATGGCTGCCACCTGCTGGTGCTTGAGGCAAGATGGTGTTGTGGGGTGGCTCTGCTATTCTGCTTTGTCTCTGCAGTAAAGGCCCAGGTCTCTCCAGGTTCAGCATTTGTTCAGATCTGATGACACACCTGTCACACCAGGAAAGTTGAGGGCTACAGTTGAGGTGATAGCAAAGGTGGGACTGGGGGTGGCTCCGAGAGGAGGAAGAGCCCACATTTCTAGTGAGTTCTGAGCTTCATACTTTTTATCCTATACTCCAACTGGACTGGCCAGGAGACTCCAAGGGACTAACTTTAGACCTAGGCAACCAGGCAATGGGAAATTATTATCACCATCTTTGTCACCAGCTTAGCTCTGGGAAGAATCCTGGGTCCCTTTGTTGATTCTTATTAGGTGGACTGTGTGGATCTGGGTCCTGCAGTGATAGGCTGGTCCTAAATGTGGTATGGTCTTGTCCAGTTCTTGGAATGTCTGCAATCAGAGCTCCTGCTGACCCTGAAGCCACCTGTCAGCCCAACTGGACCTGGGTTGTCCAGGTGAGGTTACCCCTGTAACTGAGGATGGATAGGTGGTGGGAAGTGGGTTTGCAGAAGCTGTCTGGCCTGACCCTTACCTCCCATGCCACAAACCTTCCTTCCATTGCTCCCTGGTACCCTCAAAGTCAAGGGCCTCTATTGGGATCCCTGAAGCTTAGAACATGCTCCCTTTATGACCTGACATCTGAGCCCTGGTGATGCCTGCAGGGCTTCTCTGGTACCCTTCCCAAGGCTGACTCCAACCCCTCAGGATGTGGTTTCTAAGAGGGCAAGTGCTTGCCAAGGCCTTAGTGTGTTCTGGGTGCCAAGCAAGCCCAGCAGGGTCATGACTTCTGATCTTTTGGTCCAGGGTCCTGCCTTTCTTCTAGAAGTAGGGCCTTTCCTGAGCTCAGGGGTATGCAAGGGTGTGGCATACAGCAGAAGGGGTACCTTATTCTCTGGGGTATCCTTTAGAGCATATGAATAAGCCCTGGTTCCCTCCCCAGCTTGTGGCCTGTGTCCCAGATGCTTCCACATCCCTGGGCTCTTCACCAGAGCTGTGGGGCTAGGCTGTCCCAGAATGGGGAGTGTGGGGAGTGGGGAGCAGGATTGTAACACCCTCACTGACCAGCCATATCCCGAGCCAAGGGCCAGGAACGTTTCCTGCCAGAGAGAAAACCCACAAAGGTGTGACTGAATGAGAGAGGCCTTGGAGAACTGATGAAGCCTACAGAGGTGCCTCCTAGTGCCAGGCATCCGGGCATGCTTCCAGGGGATGTAGCTCTGCCGACGGATACGGATACAGGGATTCAAAGGTTCACGGGAGGATGGGAACCAGAGGCTTCCAGTTAAATAGATTTTGAAAAGGTTGTGGGGGCTCTCTGGGTGGGGAGCCAGAGAGGCCAGAGCCTGTATGCTCTAGAGGTAGGAAACAGCTGGGCTGCAGAGATGCTTGGAGGCAAAAGGATGACCCTGGTGGCCAAGGGCAGGAGTAAGGCTGGCACTCTCCTTTTCTGGATACCCCTGCAGAGAGACCCCACGTCCTTCCCTTCAGCATGTCACTGGGAACAAGTGAGCCATAGAGTTCAGCATAGTTTCTCCCTGGTAAGGCTCTTTGCTGCTGTTTCTCTATGCAGCCCTTCTCATTAGACAAAGAGAGGGTTTGAGTGCCTGCCTACCCCTTCCTTGGGATTCTGTTCTTCTTTAGGTACCTGGCATTTAAGAGACTAGAGGTGGAGATTCCAGTGTCCCGCAGATGTGTTTATACTCCTTCAGTCTGAACTGCTGTCCCCGTGAGACATCGAAGAGCTCAGGGCAGGGCCAGGGCTGGATGCTGCCGCCTGGGGTTTCAAGTGGCATTAAGTGAGTCAGCCTCTGCAGTGCGCCCAGGCGTGCAGTAGCTGCCGATGGCAGGCACTTGAGTTAAGTGTGGCTAATTTGGTACAAGAACATGATGCCACCAGTAATTTTGCATTTTGGAGACAGTAAGTAAGAGACAGTTTAAGGCCTGTTCCGGATGCAGCAAGAAGAGGGGCAAGAGAGAGAGTGGACAAAGAGATTGGTGTGGGAATGGAAAGGGCTGGGGATATGCCAGCCACTTCCTGAAGCCAGGGACCTGGGGTGGCACCTGTAGCCCATGGGGGTTTGTGGGAAAGGTGAACTTCATCCTAGGTTGGTGAAGCAGTGAGCCCGAGGACAGGTTGAGTGCAGGGCCCGAAGTCCCCCATGTTTGCTTGGTCCCCTCTTGCATCAGGAGGAGCCTGGTGTCCTGAAGTGAGCTTGGCGTAGGAGCCAGCCCTGAGGAGCAGAAGGACAGAGGCAGCTGAAGCTGGGAGTCAGCTTGTTAAAATCATCCTTACATCTTGGTTCAGTAGCATAAAACCCACCTTCGCTCTAGATGAGAAGGGGCTAGGCAGGGAATCTGCAGGACGGTGGTTCTGAGTCACACTCAGAGCCACAGCTTACCCCCACCCATGGTCTCCCCATTTCACTTCATCCTTCAACGAACATCCTGTGAGCTCTGGGTGCCTGTGTGAGTCAATCAGGCCCATGAGGCCTGCACATCCACTCTCACCCAGGATGTTTCTGGCTGAGTGACCTTGGCTAACGTGGGCTGATGGTGACTTGGAGGTCCTAGCCCATGGTCACAGATGGACAGCGAAAGCTTCCTACCATTGTCACCACTGTTCTCTTGGGCCAGTGGACACAGCTGCAGAGGTGGAAAGTTCCTCTCTTTGGAGCGTTGGTAACTAAGAAGTATTCAGAACCAGGAAGGTCGGGGTTCTGTTGCCACAGTAGGTAGGATGGTGTCAGGAAGGCTGAGCTGAAGAGGACATCAGGGCAGCTGATTCAGTTTTCCTCTGAACTGACTGGCCTGGGGCAGTATACCCTCACTCAGAATCCTAGACTTGAAGCTCCAGATTCCCAGACACCCCTCTGCAAGCACCCCCATCTTATTTGTCTAAGACCACACAGCTTATATAGGGAAATAACAAAACACTCCACACTAATGAAAATTAAAGTCTAATAAGGTGTGATGTTTGGGTGGCACATACACACACACACACACAAAAAGAAAAATTCATAGCAGGAAATGATTACATTAAAAAGAGACCAGTCATCTTAGATGACACCTTAAGGAGGGGTAAAAAGGGAGTTAACTAAGTTGGGGCTGTAGCTCAGAGGGTAGATAAGCTGCCATGCATGCCCAAAGTCCTCTTTTCCTTCCCCAGCATCTTATAAAATCGGTAGAGTGCTGCATGCCTGTAATTCTAGCACCTGAGACAGGAAGGTAGGAGGATCAGAAGTTCAAGACTGGGCCAGTGGGCTTAGACTGGGTGTGATCCCTAGAGCCCACTGTGGAAGGAGAGAACCCACTTGATGGGGTGATGTTATGCATTCTAAATGTTAATTAATTGGTCCTGCTTGCTGTCTGTTACTTTGTTTTCTAATCATTGTCTCTGATTAGTTGAATAAATACTGAGGCCTAAGATTGGGCAAAGACAGAGGTAGGCGGGACTAAGGTGCATGGGCTTCTGAAGCAGAGAGCATCTTGGGTAGAAGAAGCCTTTGGTAGAAGAAGCCTCCAGCAGAAGAAGAAGGAAGAAGCCAAGAGCAGGAAGGAGACACGATGGTGTAGATGAAAGAAGATCATTCCACATGGCCTGGAATATCAGCATAGGGTGGAGAATAACAGTATATATGGGGTCATATCTGGGCAATAGAATTAAGAGCTAGCTTAGATGGGCTAAGACTGCACAATCTGGGCCAAGGCTTGTTAAAATCCATCAGGTCTCTGTGTGCTCATTTATAATGGTGGGTTAAAGATAACACCACTGACCAATTAAATATAATATAAATACAGATTAATAATTTAATTAGCCATTTTTCTACAAATGGCGCCCAATGTAATTTAATTAAGTTCTTCTACACCTATTCCCAAAAGTTGTCCTTTGCCCATCACAGGCACATAGTGGTGCCCATGCCTCCTCTCACCTCATAATAAAATAAAGAAGTTCAAGGTCATCCTTAGCCATATAGCAAAATTGAAGCTGGCTTGGGCTACACGAGCCCTTGTGTCAAAAACACCAACCAACTAACTAACCAACCAACCAAAAACCAAAACAAAATGACCAACTCCCCCTCCATCAAACAAGAGGCTGGAGAGGTACCTCAGCAGTTAAAAAGCACGGCTGTTCTTTCAGAGGACCCGGGTTCGATTCTCAGCATCCACATTGTGGTTCATAACTGTAACTCCAGTTCCAGGAGATCTGACACCCTTTTCTTGTCTTCTCGGGCACTGGATATGCACACGATGCACAGAAATACACACAGGCAAAGAAATTATACATATGAGATCATAAAAAAAAACCTTAAAAAACAAACCATGTGTATGGCGTTGAATTCTTTCAGTGTGAGTATGATACACGTCCATTACTAATGTGTCCATTGATCAGTAAAGTTACATACATTTTCCTAAGTCTTCAACCAGATTTATTTCTAGGAAACTGAGATATCTTGATATTGTGGTAGGTTGTATCATTTATGTTTTTTTCGATGCTGAGGATCAAATCCAGGGCTCCAAGCATGCTAGCCATTATTTTCCCACTGTCATCCCTAGCCCTAACTTGAAAAAGACTTATTTGTTTAGTTTTGTATTTTAAAGACGTATTTTATTATTTATCCATGTGTATGTTTCCCTGGGTGAGTGTATAGGCACCCTCGGAGGCCAGGACAGGCCATCCGACACCCTAGAGCTGGTGTTACAGGTGGTTGTGAGCCACCCAACATGGTTTCTGGGAGCCAAACTTAAGTCATCTGAAAGAGCAGCAAGCACTCTTGAAGGCTGAGCCCTCTCTCCAGCCCTTCGGTTAGTCCTACTATGTAAAAACATGGCAGTGTGTGTTGATTTTGTGTTCAACATTCCGTAAAACTCAGTAATTCTGGTAAATGATCAGTAAGGTATTTCAGGTCTATATATGCAATCCTGCCACCTGTGAAAAATTACAGTTTTGTCCCCGCTTTCCTGGGAGTCTTTCCATCTTCTATTTGCTTTTCTTATCTTATTGCACTGGCCACGGCTGCTCCTACAGAGCTGAAGAGACACCATAGGAGCTGAAACACTCACTTCACTTCTGGGATCAAAAGGGAAGTTTTCAACATCCTCCTACCAAAGACTAACTCTTCAGATTTCTTTTAAAATAGGATATCTTTTATTTATTCTTTGAGGATTTAAAAATATTTAAAAATGTATTTATGTGCACACGTGTTTTGCCTGCATGTATGTAAGTGTATTGCATGAGTGCCTTGTGTCTCCTGAGGGCAGAACTGGAATTAGGGATGGCTGTTAGCTGCCCTGAGGGTTCTGGGAAAGGAACCCATGTCCTCTGAAAGACTAGTAAGTGCTTTTAACCACTCAGCCACCTCTCCAGTCCTGAGATTTTTATACATGTAAAAAGTGGGTGTTCAGTATTCTTATCCCCTTACTCCTAAACAACCAGACTCTCCGAACATGTCTCTCCCCTCTTCCTGTCTTCTCTTTGTTTTGTCCCCCCACCACCACCACTGAGTCCAATTAGTGCTGCTTGTTAGAATGTCAACAGCTCTTTTTGGCTTCCTTTTGCACAGATCTGCAGTGAGTTCATGGCCATTTCACTGCATTCCTCCTATCCTCTAGATCTTACTTAACAAAACAAAATAAAACAGCAACAAGGTCTCACTATGCAGCCCTGCCTGTCCTGCAACTCTTTGTAGACCAGGCTGGTCTTGAACTCACAGAGATCTACCCACCTCTGCCTCCTGAGTGCTGCAATCAAAGGTGTGCGCCACGGTGACTTTGAAATAAGATTCTTGCTCCTTTTCTGCACTGTTTACACTCATCTCTTTTCTAATAATAATGAAACCTGTACTTTAATATAAAGCAGCTCTTGATGGCTGCCCTTTTCACTGCTGAATTCCACTCTAATCTTTTTTTTTTTTAAACATTTATTTATTATGTATACAGGACTTGCTCTACATATATGCCCGGGCACCAGATCTCAATGTAGATGGTTGTGTTGTGAGCCACCATGTGGTTGCTGGGAATTGAACTCAGGACCTTTGGAAGAACAGCCAGTGCTCTTAACCTCTGAGCCATCTCTCCAGCCCCCACTCTAATCTTTTGCTGCACGTGTTCATATCTGTGTATGTGAGATTCTCTTTTGTTAGGGCTGGGAACACAAAGTCCTGGGTTACAAAGTGTATGTTGCCTTCTGCTCTGTTGCTGACCCCATCCTGAAGTATTGAGTTTTTGGCCCCTTGCTTTACCTCCTGGACTTAACTTTCTCATTTATGTTTAGTTTAATTTTACAATCATATCATTATCACAATACAATCAAAGAATACTATGTCTGCCTGTTTTCTGGAAAAGTCAGGGCAAGATTCGGATTGTGGCCAACCTTCTACAAGTAGAGTTTACAGGTGAGTGATATGACCCTCGTGTTCTGTGTTAGGGATTCTTTCTTTCTTCTCTCTGTCCCTGCTTTGCTTTGTTATTTTGTTTGTTTGTTTGTTTTTGTTTTTCTTGCATATATACTTGTGTGTGCAGTGAGTGTCTTAGGAGGTCAGAAGAGGGTATCTGATCCCCTCAAACTGAAGTTAAAGATGGTTGTGAGCCACCATGTGGGTGCTGGGAATTGAACCCAGGTCCTCTGTAAAAGACCAGCCAGTGTCCTTTTCCTGCTGGGCCCTCTCCAGCTCTATGTACCTAACTTTTTGAGAGCTCATCAATCTGGCGAGGCTGGCTGGCCACTGAGCTCCAGGGACCTGCCTGTCCCTGCCCCAGGACTGGAGCTATGATTTGCACATCATGCCCAGCTTTTACATGGATGCTGGGCACGCAAACTCAGGACCTGATGCTTTCGTGGGAGTAGCTTTACCAAGTGAGCTGTCTCCCCACCTCCTGGTGTGTCTTCTCAAGTTTAAAAATCTATCTTGCTCTTTCTGGTCTGGAGGACGTCCGAGCTGGCTCTGCCTGCTTTATTTGTCCTGTCCTCTCTAGCCTTGGCTAGTTTGGCGGTCCCTGATTGCAATTAATCGGCCTTCATGTTGTGTAACCTAAACTCCTGACAGAGGGTTTATTTGGACAGATTGTCTCGAGAGGGGTTGGTCCATGGTCACTTGGCCCCATGCTGCTGGGCTGGACACTGTGGTAGTAGGAACATGTGGAGAAGAGCTATGAAGCTCACCACACCCAGAAAGCAGAGAGACAGAGACATGATACCCACTGGTGACTTACTTTCTCCAATGAAGTCCCACTTCCCAAAGTTATCAAATCTCCCAAAACAGTGCCACCTGCGAGGGACCAAGAGTTCAACACATGAACCTGCGGGGAACACTTCATATTCAATAGCACCAGCCCAGTTCCCGGGTCCATCACCCAGCCCAAGCGGTTCTGTACTGCTATGATATCAGCACAGAGCGGATTCTGTCCCATGGGCAGATGGCCTCTTGCTTGGAGGTGGTGTCAGTCCTCTCTCATGGCTACCCACTCAGGCTGTAGCGTCCCCAGATGTCACAGGCAGAAGCAGAGCTGTCACTGGACTTTCTGTTCTCTTCTTTCGTAAGTCTGAGCTGTGTATCTATCTGGTCACAGGCCCCACTGATTGTAGGGAGTGATCTAGGTCCAGCCTCACCTGCCCCTTCACCTGGAGCCTGTAGGCTGCTTGTCCTACCGCTCCTGGGGAGGCTTCTGCTCCTGGTTTATGGGGAGTACAGCATTGCTGTCAGTACCCCTGTAATCCTTAGGGTGTCCCTCATACGTGTGTGCACCAATCCTTATGCTGGGACCATGACGGGAGAACTGTTCATTGGCAGCAGACCCCTTCGCAATGGAGTGACTTTCACTTCCTGTCCTCTGTTGCCTGCGTTCCGGCGGATAGACCCTCCACCTGAGAGCTGAGGGTCTTACTATGTTTACTACAGAAATAACACCTTCCCATGGCCTACACACTGCAATTCTGGGAAGCAACAGGGCCATGCTGCAGTTTGTACATGTGTGGCAGGGCTCCTGGTCATCTTAGATTTGAGACTTGCTTGCCACTCACCCCTGACAGAAACCTGCTCCTTATCTGCCCCCATCTTCCCTGGTCCAGCTTAAGCAGGGTCCCCCAGAGAGGTCTGTACCTTGTCTTTGCTTTGAAGGTGTCCTCTTGCCCAGGCCTACAGGCCAGCCCTGAAGGTGGTCTCAGGGACAGGTCCACTGAAGTAGACCAAAGGACGCCATGCTTTGCTAAACTGCCATGATCAGACATCGCTGCTGTGTCACAAGAGGGACAAGGTTGACTTCATTGTCTCCCCACCAGGGCCCCGGCTGACGTCCCTACCCCCTCCTCTCTGTCCCCTCTGAAGGGATCAGCGTTCAGACTTGGAATGTGCGTGCTTCTCTGAGAGGTCCAGTGTGACTTCCTGTTTGAAGATCTTCTAAGTTTATGGAATTTCAAAAACGCTCTGTTAATAAAGCAGGGTGACTTTTGACCCTCCCCCACCCCAACATCCTGTAACAGGAAGCCAGAGATTCACTTCTGCCCCACCTACCCGAGGGGAGCAAGAGAACATCCCTGGGAGGAAGGCCATTGCCTTTTGCCCTCCACCCTTATTCTGGAAAGTTCCATGCCCTCCCCTGGGGGTGACTGAGATACCCTTGTGGGATAGCTTAGGATAGTTAATGAGGACCAGAGCTCTGCATGGACAGTGGAGGTGGTTTTCCTCTCATGGGGTGGAGGCACAGAGCCTGGGGGAGGGGCACATTACCGCCAGCAAAAACTGTGAGGACCCTTGGGGACCCTCAGAGCCTAGCTCTCCCACCCAGGGAGGGGTGGTGGGGAGGCCATCAATTTAAAAGTCTTATTTACCTTGAACTACTCAGCCAAGCAGACACATTATTTAGGGACTAGAATAAAAAGCCATTCACTTTACTTCAATTGACCATTTAGTTCAATTTGTGTGTTAGTGCAGGTAATTACTGCAGTAATGACACGTGGTAATCGTGTTGATTGGGAGCCTGCCGGCTCTGTATTAATACCTCCCGTCATATACACTAATTACCCATGTGTTGCCATGGTATCTGCATGGACGCCGTGTTAACGACACCCTGGAAACATAGAGCAATAGCGGGTGCTGAATTAAATCTTTGTGTTCTCTTAGAGCTAAAAGCGCATTTCACATAAAATAATCATGAATAAAATGAGATCATCCTGGCGGAGTTGCCAGGAAGCTGATTAACTGAGCTGTGTAAATGTGACTTTACTCCCCCCCTTCAAGAGCAGAGTCTCCCAAACATTGTTGGGTTGCTAGGCAACGCCCCTTGATTACATCACTCACACAAGCCGGGCTGCATGGCTACAGCGCTTCTGTGGAGAGGGTGAGTGTTACAGAAAGGACATTACTTCCCTTTGAGCGATGATGGGTCTGAATGGCTGGCAGGCCTCTGAGGGCTGAGGAGGAAAGGTTTGGGAACACTTGGGTATGATGCACTGGGGTGTGACAGATGCTACCCCAGTGACGTAATGTGTGCACACAGGAAGGTAGGTGCCTAGATAGATGAGGGGTCTGAAAACCTGGTCAGTGGAGCCCACCCTCTTCCCTCCTGTGAATGGGCCACTGGCAAAGGAGCTACATAGCATGAGCTGGGGAAAGCTCCTTGTCCTGCACCACCAGGGTTCTACTCCTGTTGCACCTGGAACACCAAGGGTGAAGCCTTAAAGCAGAGGCCAGGAGTGGTGCTGAGCGTCATGTTACAGGAGGCAATCAAAAAGAGGCTGTGTGGCCAGAGCACAGAGGAAAGGGGGTTGGGCGGCCAGAGGCTTGCCTGGATGACCTGTCATTGGTTGGCTCTCATCTGTCCCCTCTTTGGCCCCATCAGTCTCCAGCTGGCCCTGCTGATCCTGTGACACCATCCTGGGTGCTGTGTGACACTTCTATCTTGGGTTTGATCCCTCAGACCACATAGCTCATTCCCACCCCACGGCCTTTGCATTCACAACTCCCTGAACCCTCCCCAGTGTTCTCCAGCCCTCCTCAGTGGGAATCCGCTCACTCTCTGACTCTCTGAGCTCTCAGCTCTGGTGTCCATCTTCAGATGGATTGCCTCTAGTCTCCCCTGGCTCTGTGCACTCCTATCTTGATTTGCTGTGTGACACATATCTTTTATGTCAGAAACCGAGTTCTCTGCTTATGAGTTTGCCGAGTTTCATCACTAACTTGGACTCCATGGGAGCAGTAGAAAGGTTCATCTCCTTGTCTATGTTCAACATGGACTTGTCAGTTTAGTAGCATACAATGGAGCTGGTGGCCGGTAGGCACTCAGGAGGCTTTAAGACATACAGGGAATGGTCATCTCTTCAACAGTGTCTTCAGGTCAAAGCAGGACAGTGGCTCTCTGTTTCCAGGCCCTGGGAGGTAGCCCAAGGCCATGTGTGATTCAATGGTACTCTTTCCTTGGTGTAGTGTCCCAAGGGAACCAGAGAGGGAAGAACACAGGCATACTAGGAGCTGACATCTGTTTTGAGAGATGTGTGATGCTGTCCACTTGCTAGGCATAGCTGGCAGGGGACAGCCACCACAGGGCTGCCTGAGGGTCACTGGAGATTCCCAACTTGGGATGTCCTTCAGGGAAAAGACCACTGTGGCTTCCCACTGAGAGTCCAGCGTGAAGGTTGAAGATTATCTGAGTGTATACGCTTCCTGTGGGGTGGGCTGCCTGGTTGGCTTATGGGTCTGGGGCTGGTCCAAGGCTTCAGACTTGGGATGGAGGAGTAGAGGGTTCCTAGGGTCCCTCAGAGAGTGGCCTTTTTTTTAAAGATTTATTTTTATTTTATTTTATTTTTTATGTATACAGAGTTCTGTCTGCAGGTATGCCTGCAGGCCAGAAGAGGGCACCAAATTTCATTATAGATGGATGTGAGCCCCCATGTGGTTGCTGGGAATTGAACTCAGGAGCTCTGGAAGAGCAACCAGTGCTCTTAACCTCTGAGCCATCTCTCCAGCCCCAGAGAGCCTTTAAGGGGTAAGTTTTGATGAGGATATGACTCTGGGATGCAGATGATGGAGAGGCCCCTGGACCACACTGATGGAAGCTCTGTTCCCCTCAGAATGATGTCCCCACCTTGCACAAGTAGCCAGGGCTCGTCATAATGTAGGATCACATTTATAATTTGTTTGTTTCTGCAGTGCTGGGTGTACAGACCAGTTCCCAGCTTCTACAGAAAGGTGCTCCACCACTGCTAAATGCTAGCTTGTGCGCTCTCTCTCTCTCTCTCTCTCTCTCTCTCTCTGGATCTCTTCAAGTAGTCCAGGTTGGTCTCCAACTTCTGGGCTCAAGCAATCCCCCTTTCTTAGCCTCTTGAAATGATGGAACTTCTCAGGAGCTGTGCACCCAGATTAGAGTTATAGCTTCATTGATCCAGAGCATGCTGGGATGAAGTGCTTTACATAGTAAGGGCAAGGTGGGGACAAGACAGAAGAGGTGGGGATACCCAGGCCTGGAGAGAGAGAGAGACAGAGAGAGAGAGAGAGAGAGAGAGAGAGAGAGAGAGAGAGAGAGAGAACACTATGTAGTGGGCTGACAGTCACCACTGACTCTAAGGCTCATGGGTACCTGTGGTAGAGAGAGTCCTCTGTCCCTCACTGCCCTGGTGAGTCTAAGTTCCCAACAGTCCAACAACTGTTCTTAAGTGAGTCTTCAGCATTCCAGCCAGGCTGACAAGAGCTGCATACTTATGCATATAGGCTCACAGTCAACTGCTGCCAAGATCGCAGCAGACATGACATTCATACATCTAGAATGACAATGATGGGGACTCAACTCAAGGCCTTGCCACCAACTGCACTCAGCCAGGGGATGGAATCTCGTGAGGCCCTGGCAGGAACTCTGGAGATACTAGGTCCCATACTGACCCATGATTAGGACCTGAGGGCTAGGCATGCCTGACTTCAGATTTCCCGTGGCTGTGTGTGGTAACACTCTGTTAGCTCTCCTTTCTGCCAGATATAGCATACCTGCTGGATTTGGAAACTGAGTCCCAGTTTCTTCATCGTGTTACCCATGAGCGCTTTCCAATTCAATTCATGGGGCTGAAATGCTCCACAGGGTTTAAGAGCAAAACCTGGGAATGCTGACTCTCCACTTCTCTTTCTCTGCCTCTCGTGAAGCCTGACCGGTGCCAATCTGCTCCCAGAACCTGGTTGGGAAATGCTCTGGTGGGGAGAACTTGGCACATGCTGGGGCTGTAAGCAGGGCAAAGATCCTCCTGGCCTCCACTCCCAGATTTGTAGCCACTGACAATGCTCCTCGGCCCAGACCCCTGACACACATGCTTTTGCTTCTAGCAGGCTAGGGGGTCCCTCCCCAGCTGTACTCATTCCAGGCCTGTTCTGTGATCTGGACCCTCCTCCTTTCTGCCACAAGCCAACCCAACCGTGTAGCCAGTGTGTAGCCAACTAGGCCATAGCCCATGGAGGCTGACTTACAGTGTGCTATACTGGGTGCTGTTTGCGATTGAGAAGGCAAGGTCTTTGGAACCCCTGGTTGAGTGATAATGACCTGCTGGAACTGGTTCTCAGCAGGCCTCCAGGGCCAAGGGAGACACTGAAACTTGGGTTGGGAGATGGAAAGAAAGCTGGAGAGTTCTGGACTTGATAGCACATATCTACAGTGCCATCTCCTGAGAGATGGAGGTTGGAAGATCAGGAGTTCAAGTCAGCTTTGAATACATAGTGAGTTTGAGGCTAGCCTGGGCTACAGGAGATTCTGCCTAAGAAAAAAAAAGTTCTAATGGGGTTGGGAAAATGACTCAATGATTAAGAGTGTTTGCTCTGTAAGCACAGGACCTGCATTGGAATCCCTGGCACCCCTGTAAAAAGCTGGGCATGGTTGTGCATGCTTGTATCCCCAGTACGGAGGAGGAGGAGGAGGAGACGACAGGTAGACCCTGAGAGCCCAGTGGCCAGTCAGCCTAACAGAGGAGGTGAACTTCTGGTTTAACGAGAGACCCTGATTTAAGGCAGCAAGGTGGCAAGCAGCACAGGATGGTGCCCGGTGCCCTGCTCTGGTCTCCACACGTGTGCACACGCACTCCCATGCATGCACCATGCACCACCTACATACACCACACATAAACTCCTCTACACACACTTGATCAGGAAGAGGGGGTTCATGCTCAGTGCCCAGAGGTGGTAAGCTGGGACTTGGGGCGAAGGAGCAGATAGCTGGTGAAGAAGGTTGAGACCCTGAGTGGGCGTAGCTGCTGGCACATATCAGCCAGCAACAGCTCGGGGTCTCCTGACCGGCTGTGAGCCTATTGCTCTGCCTATCTCCCCTCCCAAAAGCCATGGCATGCCCTGCGGCACAGGCAGATAATGCAGAGAGAAAACGCCGAGACTCTTGATAGAGAACAACACTGGAGAGCTGGCCTTTAGCGGAGTTGGCCTCTGGGTCCACTCCTCACTCGGGGACACAGAGAGCAGGAAGTGACCAGAGACCTCAGGGTTCCTGTCCCTGTCTTCTGGGCCTGGAATAGGAAAGATCTGCTCACAATGGGGGACTTGCTGCCTTAACTCACATTGGCTTCCCACCCAAGAGTGTTGGGGGCGGGTGTTGGACAACTGCCCTAACCAACAAACAGCTTGGCCTTCCTTTGTCTCCTGAAGATCTCAGCCCTGATGTGATTCAGTTCTCCCCAGTTGAGAGTGTGAAAAGGTGAGAGTTGCCTCTGTGGTGGCTCTGGGTTACCAGTGGCAAGAAGCATGGAGGTTGATTCATTTTGGACCCAGCACAGCCCAATGATGCTGCCAACATCCCGAGTTGATTTTCTTAGACCCATTTCATAAGCCATGCCTGAGACACTCACTAGCATGGGGCTATTAAAAGCCCCAATGGGCTTCAAGCCACCATAGTAGTGAGTGAGAAGGTTCCTGGTGAGTTGTTGGGGGACAAGGCCTCTGGGCAGTGGCAACAATCTGACCGGCTTAAGGCTATGTGCTAAGCACCTGCTCTCTCTATACTGGAGCCAAGGTAGGGTAGTGTCAAGACCGACATTCAAATTCATCTTTGCCAGTGCTCAGAAGTGACCTTGCCCAAGTAATGGTACCCAGGAGAGTCCTGCATTTCTGATGGGTACATGGGAACTGTGTGTTCCCGTGGTGTGCAGAGCAGAGCCAGTGGCTCTTGCTGATGCCTTATCTCCCCACTCCTCTCCTCCAGGCCCCATGAAGCTGCATGCACCAGGTCACTTGTCCGATATAGGGTGGTCTTGCTGTGACTCCAGAGGGAACTTGCAGGGGCATTCTAAACTGTGTGCAGTCTGCTGTGCTGTGTGCTGGGAGTGTGAGGCTAGAAGGAAACAAAAGACAATTGTTCCAGGCTGTCTATGGGGGTGGAGGTTGAACCATCCCAGCCTTCATGTGGAAGTGGGAGCCGCAGGAAGCTGTCAGAGGTCTCTGTAGGATGTGAGACATGAGGAGTAGTAGGGCAAAGGAGGTCCTTGGATATGGCCCCCCTGCTTCAATGTCCCCAGTGGAAGAAGGGGACCTTTCATAGCATAGCCCTCTACAAGAAGTAGGGACTCCTAGGAAACCTAGGACACATGATCTGGATTCTGGTTTGCACGTGGGCTCTACTCACTGGTAGATGTGTGCCTTTGGAAAGTTATCCACTTCTCTGTGGTGCCTGTTAAATCTAGTATGAGCCGGGCGTGGTGGCGCACACCTTTAATCCCAGCACTTGGGAGGCAGAGGCCGGCGGATCTCTGTGAGTTCGGGGCCAGCCTGGTCTACAAAGGGTGTCCAAGACAGCCAGGGCTGTTACACAGAGAAACCCTGTCTCAAAACAAAATGAAATGAAACGAAACAAAACGAAACAAAACAAAACAAAACAAAACAAAACAAAAGCTCTGGTATGGAAAATGGCATGAGGACAGCCCAGCATCCTAGGTTGTGGTGAGGACAACAGTGTTAGCACTCCTAAGGAGGAGGGAGCAGAGGACAAAGCAGTGGCCAGCCACTGGGGGTGATTTTTTGCAGGAAGCTCACTTAAGCACCAGTCACTCAGGAGGAGTACCGTTCTACTGGGGAGGAGGACCTCCAGGGAAAGGCCTCAGCCCAGGTAAGCTGGGTGGGTACTGGGTGGACGTAGGACTGCAGAGACCCTCACAGCTCACCTCTCCATCTCCATCCCTGATCTTCATTCACCAATGAGGCTGTCACACCCTGGAGAGGGTGTGAGGTGTGAGGAGGCCTTGTCCAGGCCTGTCGGGTGGTGTGCACCTGTCAGTTCTTGGTGGGGTAGAGATGGACAGGAGCCTGGTTCAAGGCTGAGGTCAGCCTGGGGCTGCTGACTTGCTATGTGTGTGTGGGGAAGTCTGCACAGTGGGCCTTTCACCAGGCCACAGAGCCCCACATGGCCTTTCTGCCAGGCCTCAGGAGGGAAGGAAGACTGGGACTTCCCAGCAGAGTGCTGCACTTACCCTTGGTTTTTGATGGATGGACCTTTTCTCTGTCCATCAGAGCTGCCTGCCTTTGGGTTAGTACTGCATATCACAGGGCAGAGGTGGTGCTGGAGATAATATCAGTGTCCCACACGGGAACCCACAGAAACTAAGGGCAAGTATCTTGCCAAGAAAATTCTTTCTGCAAAGGGGTGAGCTGGAACTCAAAGTAGGCCAGCAACACACAGGAGCTAACATGTAGGTGATGTCTGTGCTTCTCCCATTGGTGGGAGCTTGACCACACATCTGATGTGATTGGTTTGTACATGCAAAGGGGAAGAGAAAGGAAAGAAAAAGTTCATATAAGAGTCTTTTCTTGGTTAGACAGAGGAACTCAGCAAGAGCATAGAACCCTTTTTCTTTCCTTTTTAGACAGCCTAGGCTTTGAGCTCTAGAACCTCTGCCCCCACCTCCAGCTACCCCAACCCCTTTGCAAACAGGCCATGTGTGTGACGCATGGGCTGTCCTGAAAACTTCCATTGGGTGAGGATGGCGGGAGCCCAGAGTCACCAACTTATTCTCTACTCTGGCTGGTCTAACTCCTAGCTCCTGCCCTTGGCAGGTGACAGTCACCATGGGATCACAGGTGTGCATTATCACACATGACTGGACAAAGTCTTGACAGGGTATTAGTGGACCCGGAGGCTTGGAAGGCGGTACTCAAGGCTGCTTTGTAGAAAGTCTCAAGAAAGGGCTGGTCAGGGGCAGGAAGATGCCATCTATATAGCCTTGGCCTATCAGTTCATCTCTTTGCAAATAGACCAAATAACAGCCACTCTGAGGATGAGTGTATAAAGTACGTGCTCCATTGATGTCCTTAGTTCCTACTGCGGGAGGCCAAGGATGGGAAGCTGAGGCCCATGAAGGGTCCCCAAGCTGGCCTGTTATCCAGGGACGTAACCACCCATTCAGACACCCGGAGCTATGGTAGGGTATCCTTTGGTCTTCCCATGAGCCTCCTTTCCCCCAATTGCCTCTTTTCCTCTGATGCTCTCTCCGAGGTTCTCCATCTCCTCCCATTACAGTTTACAGCTGGGGTGTCTCCGTAGGAGTCCTCAGGCCCTGCTGCAAGGAGCCTGTAGTGGGGCAAATGCTCTAAAGCCAGTGTTGATAGAGAGGGGGGTGCAAAGCTCCCTTCACCCTCAGCAGCCAGCTCTACCCTCTTCCACCAGGGCCATTTCCCTGACTTCTGATTTTTCATTACAGCAGCACACAGGCTCCGAGCTGCCCAAGGTCACAGAGCTGCAAGGGGAGCAGAATGAGGCCATTACACCAGCCTCTAATGTCCCTGCGGCCTCAGCTCGCTAGCTGCCTCGATCAAGCACCCGGGACACTCCAATTTCCGCCTGTCCTGAGGTGATCGTATCAGGGCCTGAGTGATCTCCTTGCCGGCGGGTAGTGGAGATGCTGTGGCAGCAAGCTGGCTGTTCTCCTGCTCAGTCACCATCTAAGTCCACCAGTCCTCTCCCTTGGGAACAAAGGGAGGCACCAACTGAGACCATTGGCTGAGAAATGGCTGGCAGGATGTCTCCCTGCGCTTCACCCTTGCCCTGCAAGGGTTCAGGCTTAGTTCAGCCGCTGGCTGGCCAGGAGTGCGAGCCACTGCCCATCAGCCTGGCTGGCTGGAAGGGCTGAGATGCTAGGACCTAGATGTCCTGTGTGGGATGGGTGGGTGAGGAGTTATGCTGGCTGGGGGTCTGGGGAGAGGGAATAATAGCTGCCTTCAGGGATTCTCAAAGCCCCAGACCTCTCTCACCCATCATTCATTTATGAAAAGCCTGCGATCCTGGGATATTAGCTGCTACTGAGCCCTGTTACTCCCGCCTGCCAAGGGCAGGAGCTGGCCTAGGGTAAAGAATGAGTTGGTGACCTTGGATCTCTGCTCTTCACTACTTAGTAGTTTTTGTGATGGCCCATTTGCAAGGAATGTGGAGACCAAGATGCTGACTCGGAGCTGGAAAACCATTTATTAGGATCTATCTTAACAAAAATAGCAAAAATGCAAATGTCTCTACAGGGGGAGAAAGAGACAGACTGTGTGACCAGCCCCTGGGACAAAAAGTCCTCAGCAAACAACAGAAGGGAGTATAGTGCAGGCACCCTTAGCTTCCTGGTGCTCATGGGGTGAGGTGCTGGCATCAGAGGTGAGGAGGGGTGGACAGAGTGAGTGTGCTTGTCTGGAGTGTACGTTTACAGACTCTGAACTGTACATGGAAAAGAACAACTTCTGCCTGGGACAATGCTACAGGACTACGTGGGCAATGGGCATATATTACAATCAGATGGTCACTGGCTGGGATACTGCCATAAGCCAGATAAGCCAGAATTGGACCTCAGGCCAACTATCCCTTTGTCTCTTTGCTTTTGCTAGGCCTGGATTTGCTTCTGGTCTTGAAGCCCAGGGCAGGGTTCTTGGGGTTGGAATATTCTTCTATGGGTTTAGCTGCCAATGTGCATTGTGGGGTTCTCACTATCCTGGGCCAACTTCAGTTTTCTCTGGCTTGAGAGAGCAGCCTGTGGGAGTTGGCTTTCTTCTCCAGCATGTACTGCCCTCACCCCATGTTCCCCTGTGACTTCCACTGCACTGTAAGCAAACCAACACCAGGATTAAACCCATAGGGGATGGCAATGGCGGACACAGAGCTTGGACTGGAGCTGGAACTGCAGAGGCATGCCACACAGCTTTCTTTCTTATGAGGTAGCAGATGCTTAAAGAAGAAGACTGACGAAAACCAGGATTTTCAGGGCAGGGTCCTTGGGATACGAATCCAAGGTCTCAGGTCCCATTACAAGATGTGCTGGAGTCCTCAGGAAAGCTGGGAGGCATGGATGTCACCCACAGCCCCCACCTTCTCACCACTGGAAGCTCTCTGTGTGAAATGTGACGTGAAACTTTTTTTTTTTTTTTTTAATGAGTAGCTCTCCCTCTTTCTAAGGAATCCAGACCCTTGCAGTGACTCTAAAATATGCAGCCACATAGACCATGTCTTCAAACTGTCCCATCCTATGACAAGTTAGATTGACTGCCTTTAGTTGCAATATTTTCCACACAGGGGATGGGACCCTGGGCACTCCTAGTGAATGTTCTTGTTTTCTCTGACGAGGAAACTAGGGCATTGCCTCATCTCTACACTCAACCCAAGGTTTGGCCATGTCCTCTTGGAGGCTCTTGACCTACCCGACCCACGTTGTCTGGATCAGGCATCTCCGCATCTTGGGCATAGCCTGGCACTGGAGTTTTATGACATTGTGGTGATTTGGGGAGGTCTTTCTGGTTGAACTGAGGTTCTCACCCCTCAGGCTGGGTGTTTCCTCATTGTCTGGGATGGAAACCACAGACCACCCTCCAAGCTCACAAGACTCTGAAGAAAATCAGTACAGCATCTCCTGTAACAGGATGGAGGAATTAAAGGGGATCCCTGGTGATGAACTCATATAGGTCTCAATGTGCAAATGCCCGGCCTGCTTCCTGCCTGGCACACCTGTGGAAGAGCCCAGAACATGCCGAGTGTGTCCAGGCCATTGGATCCCTGCAGTCCCCTAAGAGTGGATGAATCTGAAAGAAGCTTGCAATATATGGAGTGCTGGAGAGATGACTCAGTGCTTAAAGGCACTTCCTGCTCTTGCAGAGGCCCTGAATTCTATTCCAGGACCTTGAACTGGGTGGTTCATAACTGCTTGTAACTCCAGCTCCATGAGATCCTACTCCCTCTTCTGGCCTCCAAGGGCACTGCACTCATGAGCACATAAACACACATATACGTACACACACAAGTTAAAGGATAAAAAAAAATTAAAAAAAAAATAAAAAGGTCTCTGGGGCTGTTTTATGGAGTCCTACCTCAGGTAGCCAGAGATCTTACCACTCACCTAAAACTTGGGTGGGGGTGGGTATTGTTGTCTACAAGGCTGTTAGTCATTAGAAAACTCAGAACTGCTGTTTCTGATTTCTAAAATGTCCCCTTGAAGTTAAGCCACTTAAGGTTATCAGCCATCTAGTGTTTCTTGGTGATAGGTAATAACATACACTCTGGGAGACACACAGAGCCTGCAGGGAGACCACCTGCTTGGGGCTTGGCATGCCATCATGTAAAGCTTGTGGCTAGCCATGTACCCAGAGGAAGGGGCAATGGGCAGGGTTAGGGGCACATCTGTGGAAGACCCCTGGTTGAGCCAAGATGTCCCAGATCCAAAAGGGTGCACAATCAAGAGAGATGGTATTTGAGTTATTTGAATATGATTCCCCCCTTTAATAAATTTATTTATTTATTTTTTATATATGAGAGCTCTATCTGCATGTACTCCTACACGCCAGAAGACGGCATCAGATTCCTGTATAGAAGGTTGTGAGCCACCATGTGCATGCTGGGAATTGAACCCTGAACCTCTGGAAGAGCAGACAGTGCTCTTAACTGCTGAGCCATCTCTCCAGCCCTGGATATGATCCCTTTAAAAAGCAAAGTTAAGTAAAAATGAATGTTAGCTAGATCCTACTCACAGGTCTCAGGCTCTGTGGGCTGGGTAGGGTCTCTCTGAAGTGTCTGTGTGGTGGCCATTCTTGGTTGTCGACTTGACTACATCTGGAATTAACTAAAACCCAAGCAGCTGGGTACACCTGTGAGGGATTTTTAAAAAATTAAATCGTCCAAAATGGGAAGGCCCACCTTTAATCCAGATCTTTTGAGACAGGAACATCCACCTTTAATCTGGGCAATACTTGCTAGTGGCAGCCTATATAAGGACATGGAAGAAGGAAGGGTTTTCTCTTTGCCTGCTTGCTCTGGCTGGCAAGTCCATTCCTTTATTGGCATTAGAGCCTTCTTCAAGATTCCAGTGTATACTGGAGACCAGCTGAGCCATCCAGCCTCAACTACTCAATTCTTGGACTTTCTTCTGGTACACAGCCATTGTGAACAGCTGAACCGCGGCCTGTAAGTCTCTCTCTCTCCCCGCACCTCTCCTGTTCCTCTAGAGAACCCTGACTAAGAAACATATCTGGCAACCACAGGGCCCTCTTCTGGCAGAAAGACCCCGAGTGTCAGACACTCCAGGCCTGTCACAACCCTCTGTAACACTGGTTAAGGTGTGGCCCTTCCAGGCTACTTGTGGTATCAGTGTCTGACTGACCCAGAGCCCAGATGCCTTGTTGAGGGAGGTACTTAGTAGGGAAAGACTAACCCGACCTCATACAGGTGTGAGTGTAGGGGTGTGTGTGTGTGTGTGTGTGTGTGTGTGTGTGTGTGTGTGTGTACAGAAGGGACCATGACTCATTGAAAACAACTGTTTGGCTCTGACTTTGGGCCCCTTTGAGGTACCTGTGGTTCATCTTCTTGTTCCCTTTGCAGCTTCAAGGTCTTTCCAAGGGGTCTCAGAGGTCGGGACCCCAGTGGGATGCATGCTAGGGCATTAGCCTCAGGTATTCTAGGGACTAGTCTTAGCTAGCTAGACTTCTCAGGCTAGCTCAGAGTTCTCTGTCTAGCTTTCATGCAGACTGGGAAGCCCAAGTGTCTGGGGGCACATGAGACTTGGGTATCCTGAAGCCTTCTTTGACTCAGGATCAGGAGCCACTGGTCCTATCTACCTCTGGGCCCATGTGATGTCACATTCGAGATCCCTGCCCCATGCCTTCCTCACTTCTATGATTCTCCCCCTTGGCTGACATTCAAGAATGGCAGACGAATGTGTATTGCAGGAAACAAGGGACCATTTGAATGTTCTGTGCGCACCTTATGCCAGGCTTCATGCTTCCCCGGCTTCACAGACCCCAGACCCCAGGCCGAGGCACAGAGCAGCATGACTCAGTTCCTGGTCAGGATTGGAGGGGTAACCGTATCCCAGCCCTCAGCACTTACTCCAGTCTTAACATGGCTCACTTGGTGACTGACTCTTTCCCCGCTCCTCCGCCCTTCCAGTGAGCCCTTCCAGTGTCTTTTCCTAGTCACTCAGGGCCATTGATGCTGGCCTGATCTATCTGGATGAAACTGGCGACCTCAGCTGTGGTTATTGTGTTTTGCTCTGAGGTGCTTGGATTTACTGGGTTATTGGGTCATTTTTCACTCTGAGTCTGTGGTAACCAGACTTGGAAATGAAAAGCCGTGTGGTGCCTAACCATGATGGAAGAGGGTTGGGCAGGCGTGAGAGCCTGCCGACCTGCAGGGGCTAAGAGACTGGGACAGAAGAGAGCAGTGCTCGTGGCCCAGTGGCCAGAACAGCATGGCAGGAGACCATGGCCAAAGCTGAGCTGCTGGGGGAGGGAGCCTGCCTTACAGAGTTCTCCACACATCTGGGCCGTTCCACACCAGAGTCATCTAGCTATGACATGCTATAACGGTAACATCTGTGAGGCAGAAAATAATAGACCTAATTTTATTTGGGGGATCTCTTATAACATAAAAGGGAGAAAGAAGTATGAAATGACCATCTTGAGGAAAGCTTCTTCTGGCATTCAGTCATCTCCCCTCTCCCTCCTCCCTCTTCTTCTTTCTCCTCTTCTGAAATTGGATTATTTCAGAGCCCACAATCCACTTGTGCAATACCCGAACCCCTTCCGAGAGAGCACATGGTGTCCTAGGCCTCGCTTTCTAGTGGGCGAATAGTGAGGGCTGGAGAGGGTGAGAGGACTTGGGTTATCCTATGGGGTCACAAGCGACTCAGGAGCAGGGTTGAGACTCCCACTCAAGTCTGAGCTTAAGAGTGTTTATGATCCAACATCTGGTCACCATCCATAGACGCTTGTGACACAGGGACCCAGAAGGCAGCAAGAAGTTGGGGCCTGGAGCAGAGTTCTGGTGGGGAGAGACAAAAAGAGACAGAAAAGAAAATCAAAGAACACACCACTTAAATGCTCCTAAGGGCTTTGAGGAAAGGTCTGGGGACTCTGCTGTGGACAGTTGGTGGCATTGAGGAGGAACCTTTGCTCCATGGGAACAAGCACAGCCATTGCAGTCTCTAGAGTTTTCACAAGGGCAGCACGGCTTGGGGAGGGCAGAGGGGTGGATAGGTTCACTTTCATATTCTGTATTCTGAAATCCTGTTTTGGAGGAAGGTATTAGTTCCCAGCTTAGCTTATACACACAGGTTATGTTCACTCTGAGTTAATGGTTAGTTATGGTTAGTTAGTAGTTATGGTTAGTTCATTCTGAGCTAATCCTTCCAGTCCACATACCCTGGAGGAGTCCAAGATTAGTGTCAGCATCCCCCCTTTAATCCCAGCACTGAGGGGGCAGAGGCAAGTCATCTCTGTAAGTTTGAGGCCAGCCTGAGCTACATAGTGAGACTGACCCTGCCTCAAAACAAGCGGTAAGACAAAATAATCAAGAAAACAACAACAACAAAGTAAGGAATACCTGGACAAGCACAGGATACGGGAAGAGAGCAAGGCATGATGATCAGCGAAGCCATCGAGGGTCTGAGAAATAGGGCTGACCACCTGATGGGAGGGGCTACTGGAATGATAGACTGATCCTGCATCTCCTTTGCCTGCTGACTGAAGATAAGATGGAATACACACACGCACGCACGCACACGCACACACACACACGCACACACACGCACACACACGCACGCTCACACGCACGCTCACACGCACACACACACATGCACACACACGCGCACACACACACACACGTGCGCACACACACACACAC
>CAJQZJ010031933.1:7213633-7286020 GCA_907164525.1 Lophiomys imhausi | reverse complement strand
TGTGTGTGTGTGTGTGTGTGTGTGTGTGTGTGTGTGTGTGTGTGTGTTTGTGTGTGTTTTCCCCTGGCTGGCTTCCCCATCGCACTGGGCGCTGTTTCCCCTGGGCGTGTGGCTCCAGGCTGCCCAGTGCCTAACAGGGTAGGGACGGGTCAGTTTGGATTTGGGGGGCACTTGGGATGTCATCCTGCTGTGTGGAGCCTGGTCTGTCAGACTCCAGTTAGCCTGTGTGACTGTCTGTCTGGCCGTAGGTTGTGTGAGCCTCCCCCAGGCCCTTCTTTGCCCCAGAGTCAGATAACCCAGGGGCACATCAGGGTGTTGGTGGCCCTTTCTCAATCTCAGGCTTTGGGAAGGAGAGGGTCTGGCCTTCATTCTAGATCCCTGGCTCCTACCTCAGCCCTGTCTCCAGGTCACCCACATACTATTAAGTCACTGTCTCCTTCTGAGAAGGGAGGGGAGACTGAATATCCTAATTAGCCTTAACTGACAACTTGACACAGCCCAGATCCACCTGAGAAGAGTCCCAAGTGAAGGATTAGCTTTTGGCCATGTTTGTGGGGGAATTGTCTTGATCGTCAATGGTTGTAGGAGGGTCTAGCCCACTGTGGGCAGCACTAGCCCTAGAAAGGTGGACTTCTGTAAGAAAGCTAGCTGAACAAGGGTCTGTGAGTGACCCAGTTAGCAGCTCTCCTTCATGGTTTCTGCTTCACGAACCTACTATGCTTCCCTCAATGATGGGTAGAACCTGTAATGTTAAATAAACACTTTCCTCTCCCAAGCTGCTTTTGGTCATGGTATTGTGACAGTGACATATAGGAAGTTGGAACACTGAGTGAAGAAGTGAATTCTGAGGCTGAGTTTAGCTCAGCGCCCTCTCAAGGGTGTGTAGGTGTCTAGGCTCTGAAGCTTTACACCTGTAGCTGCAAGAGCTGCCTCCAAACTCCATTTAAATAGAGGTTCAAGTCCAGAGGGGGGGGGGGAATCACTCAGGCTTTCTTGCACATGGGATGTGGAGGGGCAGAGATGGGGTGAGCTGTTTATGGGTATGAGGAATGCATAGCTGGGATCCCTGGGAAAGTGGGCCAGGAGGAGGAGGAGGTGTGACCTCAATTCAGGAGCCATATTGAGAATGGGCAGCAGGATGGGTGATGGCATCCGTGAAGGGTGAGTGATAAAGGTAGCATCAGAAGCTCCATTTTGGATAATGGGAAGTTCAACAACCTTTCAGATCCTGAGCGATAGCTCTGTGGGATGCTGGCTCTCGGAGGTTCCTATGGAAAGTACTAAGTTCTACCTATCTTTACCGAGGGACCTCTCAACTTGACCAGTGCCCACAGTCCCCAAAGCTGGCTGGACGCAGTTCTTTCTGGAGAGGAGGATGAGCCAGGACTCTCTCTGCTCTGGGTAGGACCTCATGTGGACTTCCTTGGGGTGGCCTGCCTATGCCTGCAAACTGGGCAGCAGGGCTGCTCCTACCCTCATCATCCGTGGGTCTTAGAAGGGATGCAGGTCAGTTAGAGGAACATGGGAGTCCTTTAGGCTGAATGCCCATGTATGTTCTCATGGTGGCCTTATGAGGTGGGCTGGGAGCTTGCTTATCCTACAGAACAGGGTGCTCAGGCTCGGGACGTAGTCCTGGCCCAAGGCAGCCAGTCTCTTTTGGACGACTATAGCCTCCTCTACACCTTATTATGCCTTATGCTTTATTTATGGCTTGGAAATCTCTGGGCACTTCAGCTCTGCAGGAAAGAGAGGACCCTTCTGATGCCACTGCCACCTCTCCGGCTCCTCCCCCTTGGTGTCCTTCCTCCTTTTCCTTTCTCCATAGACCCATGGAGGGTCCCTGTGTATTGTATTGTATGTCCTGGTGTTCTTGTACCCTACATGTCCAGCCCAGTATATGACAGGGGACAGGGACTTCTCTGATGACATTATGGAAATTTGGGCCCCTCTCTTGGGGTTCTTAGTCTCTTTAATAAAGGAATTCAAGAATAGACTCAAAGAGATGCTCCAGGATAATTTTATTAGAGTTTATAAGAAAACCCCAGGGTGGAACAGTGGTAAATCTCAGCAGCTGTCTGGAGGAGAATGGAGAAGAAGAGAAAGAACACCATGCCGTATGAGTTAAGCTGGCATGGAGGTCAGCCAGCTACATGACAAACAAGCAACCACACGGCAAGGAGAGGAGATTTAGGGAAAGAGTTGGGAAGCCTAAAGTATAAAATGAGTCATGCTTAGAACAAAGAAATTTTAAAGGGAAACATTATGTTTTTCTGAGCAATTCAGAAAAGTGGGTAGACTTATGAAGCTGCTTGGCTGTGGCTCTGTAAGCCGCCACACTCAAGGGCCAGATTCTGAGAAGGCAAAGTACAGTCTCTCACTAAAGGCATAGTTATTCCGCCTATCTCTGTATTGCAGCTTAAGGCGAGTCTGACTTCACAGGGTGGTCCCTTGGCCAGATCAATCCAGAATGTTAGGTCTCCACCCAGGTCAGGGATGCCATCCTCTTGACCACATGAAATAGTTTTTCCTTAATGGGCCTTTTACTGCTTCTGTGAGTCCCTGGCACCTTGGGAGACCTTGGCCTAACCCTGTGGGGGGACATTCCTGTCTTTATGGTCTTGGGAGGCAGAGGCTTCCCCATAGGTGGGCCTTTGGAGATGTGGCTTGTTTCTCCCTGCTTTGCTGAAGGACTAACCCAGACTTCCTCTCCACTCTCAGCCCTTGCATCCTGGGGCCTGGACTTGTGGCAGAAGGAATTGGGAGCAGATCCAGTGGCCTTCTCTCTCCCTTCTCCTGTCCTGTGCTCCGCGGACTCCCACAACTCTGGCCCACTGGAAGAGAGAACCCTGCCTTCCTGAGCAGTCTCTCTGTTCTCCATATCAGGCCCCACCCACCGGCCCTGGCCCCACCCACCGGCCCTGGCTCCACCCACCGGCCCTGGCTCTACCCTCCAGGCGCGACTTCTGTCCTGTTCTCCCATCCTCCTAGAACCTAGAGGGCTTGGCAGCCTAGTCTATCTTCAGCCCTTTTACAAGGGCATTCTTCCTCTGACCATGTGACCTTGAGCTCTTTTGTTTGACCTCTTCTGACCTGATGTGTCTACAGGGGTCCCAGCACCGCCTGAGCACACAGACCACAGAAGGATACACAGGTCTGGCCTCAGATGACACCCGACAGCTGTCATAGTGGCCTCCCGTGCCCTTCCCTTCTTCCCACTGGCCTTGGGGCTTCCTTGGTTTCCTGGGAAGGGCATCGGGCATAAGCAAGCTTTACAAGACCAGGGCCAGCACAGGGCATACAAGAAGAGTCCTCACTGTGTGTCTACCTGGCAGAGGATTTCGGGAGCATCTCAAGACATGTCATGCCTACTCCCTGCTAGCGGCCTTATCATGCTTTGCTAGTAGGGGGGCTTGCTCCCCCCGCCTGGGATACTTCAGAAGAGGATTTATCTAGCCTATGTGTTTTGAGTGGCTTCGGCTCACAGGTAGTCATAGGCTCAGCCCTGCCAGGAGACCCCACCCCTACCCTCTCTGTGGCAGTTGAAGGGGTGGATGCCCTGGCTGTCCTGGCATTGGCTGGCTCTGCTGCAAGCTCTACTGATAGGCATTTCCCAAATGGTTCTCCTGGCTGTGCTGCCTCCTGCAGTGGCCAGGAGGTGGATGTACCTCCCAAGGCCACCCCAATGGGCTGGGCAGGGGGCCAGGGATTCGGCTGCTCCATTCTGCCTGGCTCTCCAGCCACTCTAAGGACAGAGTCCACCCCCTGGCTCTGGGAAACAACTGCGCTGTCTGGGGAGGAGTGGGCCATTATGAGCACCAACCTACCAACCTTCTCTCTGCCAAGGCCAGGTGGGGTTGACACCAGGTCAGGTTGACACCAGAATGGCAGGGCTCTACCACTTTTATGTCCCCTCTGTGTCTTAGGGTGCTGCCTCACAGGGTTCAGCCACCCACTAGATAAGCACTGACTGCGGACCCAGTCCTGTTCTAGTCTGAATTCTGATGGCTCCTCTTCCTTCAGACCCTTCTCACAACTCCACTCCACAGAACCTTGCCTGTCTTTACACCCTAGCTTGGTTCTATGTCTCTCCGTGCTCCTGCTACTGTGTAGCTCCTTCCCAGCCTGGCACACAGGGAGGTCCTGCTTTTTGCCTGTCCTAAGGCCAAAGACTGTGTTGAGGTCCCCGGTGCCTAGCCGTAGAGGAGCCTGTGTAGAGGAGCCTGCGTAGAGGAGCCTGCGTAGAGGAGCCTGCGTAGAGGAGCTTGTTGAACGGTTGCTGCAGGCTCTATGTGGGATGACTCAGAGGAAACCATCCCTCCTCTGCAGGATGGCTACAGCCAGAGGACAAGCTGTGGAACTGGGAAGCTCCTGTCATTGACACAGAGGAGGGCCATGAGGATTAGTTCCTAGTGCCAGGCACCTTGCCTGGCTCCAATCCAATTGCACACTGCTGTCTGCCCATTCCACCACATAGTAGCAAGGCAGCCTTGGAGGGCATGTTCTGACATGCTCCAGGTGGCTGAGGTGGTATGGGGGTGGATCTTCGTAGCTAAGGCCAGCCTCTGGTATCTGCTAGCACAGGTCATGTCCCAGTGGTGTGACAAAGCCCTTGGCACCATCATTACAACTGAGAGCAGTCCCAGATGAGCTGAGTCTGGCCCTGTGACAAGTGTTTGCCCCTGAGAGATGTTCACCTGGCTTCTTTGGCTTCGTGGCTCTTCAGACTCCTTGTCTTCAGCCACCAAGTCACCATGTTCCTGTCTCTAATTAGCTGCCAGGGGAGCAGGGCTCCTGGCAACCTTCCCATCCTAGGCTAGGGGCCCTGAGGCCTGGGCCAAGGACAACCTCAGCCTGTGTTCTGTAGGGTTGGTGTCCTGGCTAGTCTCATGTCAGCTTGACACAAACCAGAGTCATCTGAAAGCAGGGAACCTCAATTGAGAAAATGTCTCCATAAGATCCAGCTGTAAGGGATTTTGTTAATTAGTGGTTGATGAGGAAGGGCCCAGCCCATTGTGGGCCATTCCTGGGCTGGTGGTCCTGGGTGTTATAACAAAGCAGGCTGAGCAAGCCATGGGGAGCAAACCATTAAGCAGCCCCCCTCCATGGCCTCTGCATCAGCTCCTGCCTCCAGGTTCCTGCCCTGTTTCAGTTCCTGTCCTGACTTCCTTTAGTGGTGAAAAGTGTGTGGAAGCAGAAGCTGAATAAATCCTTTCTTTCCCCAAGTTGCTTTAGTCTTAGTGTTTCCTCCCAGCAATAATAACCCTGGCTAGGACAAATGAGTTCCAGGGAGAGCTGTGTGGAGCGGTACTCACACATATGAGCTCAGTTTGCACACTCCTGACCACCCCTGCACTCATGTATAGCCATGGGCTTTTACCTACTGTGTGTGTGCACATAAGGTTGATTGTATGCACATCTCCTTGTCAGCTGACATATATACATGCACATACACACCCTTTTTTTTAACATGGGCAGATCCCACCGCTGTACACACGTGTGCACACACCCCTCCCTAACACAGGCCATAGATGTCTGGTGTATACACGCATGCACACCCAAGGCAGTTTGGTTGCAGCACAGCCCCCTCCTGCAGCCCAGAGTCTCCCTTTGGAACTCTTGCATTTCCAGCACAGTCCTTTGTATAGGCAGAAGCTTTCAAAACACTTCGGGCTTGTTTACCAAGCTATGCAAGAACATTTTGTCTCCTCTCCAGATAGGCCTTCCACAAGGGGCAGGAACGTGCCCGGCCCAGTACTGGGCCAGCTGTGCATTTGCCAACAGTGTCCCTGGCCTCTTAAAGGGCCAGCTGGGCTCACCTCAGAGGAGGACAGTGAGTCTTGGACAGAGGCCAGCTGGTCAGCTCTTGCCATCCCAATGACTCCTGGTTCCTCACACCAGGTCCCTTGTGAGAGGAAGCATTAAAGGACCAGAGCCTGGGAACCAGCCTAGGAGCTGTTCATGGGGGTGGGCTCTGAAGGGGATCGCTGGATAGTTGTCATTAAAGTGAGGTCAGGGTCATACTCCGGCCAGTGTGAGGTATGGACTGTGCCAGGGGTATATGTCAGTTCTGCCCCACAGTCTCTAGAGTTGGTGGTAGATGGAGTGTCACAGAAGATACTGTGCTAGCTTGGACCATGCCATTCTGGCATTGGGGTCCAGGCATTTTCTGGGAAGGCCAGCCACACTGTAGACCCAGGAGTTTCCCTTGGCTGGTGTTTTGGGGCAGTGATCTTTGTCTTGCTTCTGACCTCTTCCTGAGCCTCACCCTCTGGCCAGGAGCCCCTCCAGTTTCCAGCCATTATAGCCATTGTTCTTGAATATGCAATGCCCTCCCTGGCAAGACTGATGCGTGTCCCCAACCTTTGCTTTTCATTCCACTTCCCGTTCTCATCCAGCCTGCCATCTACCTTGCTCTTGGCTTCAGCCTCCTTTGGTCCAGGACATGAAGTGAGCAAAGGTTGGGACTACCCCAGTCTGCTGAGCTCAGGGTATGCCAGGAACATAGAAGGGAGATGGAAAAGCAAAGCCAGCCCCAGAAGTCAAGGTCTAGTGGGGGAAACACACACATTGACTCTGTGCTTGGATCCTAGTATAGTGTTGAGCAGCATGGTAGCCAGGACAATAAGGGAAGTATGACCCAAGAGAGATTCTTCCTATTGAGAAAACAAGTCTTTTACGCTATGTATGAAAGGCTCCTTAAACCCAGGCTCCCAGGGGCAGGGTAAAACGCAGCTGAGGCTTCTGTTAAAACTCTTGCCTAAAATATCCTCAGAGGGGCCTGCTGAGGACTTACGGTTCTGAGGAGGGGGCTGTGGGGCACCACAGTGGCAGAGTGAGGGTTGGAGGTCATGACAGATGGAAGGCAGGTGGCACTAAGGTCCCTGAAATCTCAGAGCCTGAATATGTGCTTTGGGTGCTCTCCGGGGCTTGGACTTGAATGTTTGAGCAGACTGAAGTTGTCCCAGTGGCTTTTGCTGGGGACTACAGGAACCCTGAATTCCCATCCCCCCCAAGATGCGACTCTGAATGGGGGTAGTCCCTGCCTAGAGGCCATGGAACCTGTGCCAGAGTCTCAAAACCCAGTGGCACTTCAGGGGATCAAGGGTGCTCAGTGGCCCCTCTCAGCCTCAGCCTCTGGAAGAGGGAGGATCTTGTCTTCATTCTAGACCCCTGGGTCCTACCCAGCCCTGCTTGTAAGTTATAGAGGTGTTTCTAAGTCTCTGTACCCTTCTGAGAAGGAAGGGGAGAAGGTGAGTTACGCAGTGAACTAGGAGACTGGCTTGGCTCCTTCCTCAACATCTGTTGGGGTTGGGGTGATGTCTGGGCTCTCCAGCCTCACGTCTATGGCTGTGGGGGGGGGTTTCTTGGTGCCCTACTTAAATAGGAGAGCATGGGGCCTAGCCTGTCCAAGAGCCTCCCTCTCCTCCCTCACCCACTGCGACAGCCTCTCCATAGGCCTGACTGGCTTGACAGGTTTAAGGGAGACTTGGTCCCGTGACAGGGATGCAAAACAGCTGGTGGATGCTGGGGTTCTGCTCAGTTCCTACTTGGATGCAAGGCCTAGGCATCTGGCTGGTCTTGTGGCCAAACTTGGGAGCAGGGAGGCCATGCCCACCACTCTCAGGAGGCCCCAGTAAGGTGAGGAGAGAGAGAGAGAGTCCAGAAGCATCGAGACTGACAAAATATAGAAAAAGCCGGTGGGCTAAAAACCAGGAGGCCCCTCACCAGAGATGCATGTAATGGGCAGAGCATGTTCAAAGATAGTCTGCACTCTCCGAATGCTGGAGGAGGCGGGTGGGTGTGAATGACCCCAGGAGGATCAGGGCTCTTGTGGCCTGGGGCTTTTGGCCTTAGTCTTTCCCCAGGTCTTCACTCACTCTCAAGAACGCCGCCGCTCTCTTTGTACTAAACGGTCTCTGTTTCTGCCGCCATCCACATATGCCCAGTCCAATTCTTTACTCTTAGAGAGAAGATCCCGGAGAGGTGCCCTCTGGACTCTAATCCGTGCTTGTAACACAGCAGCCCGCCCTGGCAGCTGAAGCATGGATTCCACCCTGGTGTGCCCTGCTTGTAGCGCTCAGCCTGGTGACCCCCTGTGTCATAGAGGTGCAGGCGATGGCCTTTCACCCCTAAGGCCATCGCCTGCACCACCTTCTCTTCCTACCCAGAGCCTCAGCCCCGCAGCCTTTCCGGTGCTCCAGAAAGCAACGTTTCTTAACCCCTTTCTCCCTAGCACTTTAAGCTCTGATGTCTGGAGTAGTTCATCCGGCCCTGTATCCATCTGCCCTCCCTTTTCACACAGAGAGCACCACTGTGTCTGTGGCCCCGTGGCTCCTCAAGGACAGCTGCAGCTCTCAGGTATCCTGCAGGTTAGAAAAGCTCAGCATACCCAAGACCCTCCTTTTGCTCCAGGTTCAGGCTAAGGTCCATGCTGAATCGAGCCTCTTGCTTACTTTGTGGTAGTCTCAGGTCTTCCATGATCCTGGCCTGATTGCTGGCCTAGCCCTAACCTAGCATGGGGCCAGCTCTCTTAGGCCTCCCTACTTTTCCTGTCCAGCCTGAGAACAGGTCAACGCCTGGACCCCTGTTTGTAGCCTTCAAGTTCATTCTTCACGGTAGAAGCTGGAGATGGTAGGAGGCAGAGCACTTACTTCACAAGCACAAAACCGTGGGGTTTGATGTCCAGCACTGCATAAAACTGGGTGGTGGACCACGCCTGTCATCCCAGCACAGGGGAGTGGAAACAGGAGAATAAGTTCGAGGTCATCCCTGGTTACATAGAAAATTTGAGATCAGCTTGTGTTTCAGGAGTCCCTGTCTCAGAAAAGGATCAAAGTTGACTTCATGGTAGAATGCTGGCATAAGGGTCTTTGGGGACTGACCTGGATACCCTCCTCTCCTGCCCACAAGCTCCTGCCAGGGATGGGACTGCTGATCAGCCTGTGGTCATGGATGCAGCACAGAGTGGACACAAATCAGCCACAAGCTTCAAGTCAGTGGCTTTGTGAACTTATACTCATGGCCTCTTTCTCGTGAGAATGGAAACAGAGGCTCCCAGCATGACTGTCATACGTGTATACTAGGGCACCATTGACAACTGCCATTATGGTTTATCAAATGTGTGTGTGTGTAGGGTTAAGACAGGGTTTCTCTGTGTAGCCTTGGCTGTCCTGGAACTCCGTAGACCAGGCTGGCCTTGAACTCAGAGATCCGCCTGCCTCTGCGTCCCTAGTGCTGGGATTAAAGGCGTGCGCCACCATCGCCTGGCTGCCATCATGCTTCTTAGTTGGGGATAGAGGATCGGGTATCTCTGTCCACAGGAGGGAGAGAGAGATGGACAGGCAAGGTGAACCTGAGAGGACAGGGTCTGCCTCTGTTTCCCCAAGGAAATAGTCTGGGGTCCTGGGAGCTTGTGGGCCAGAAGCTGCTGCTCTGGGAGTGGGGCTCTGGGGGTGCTGATGAGACAGTGTTGGCCCATGCAGAACATTCCTCCTCCCTCAACAGTCTTCACTCCTGCTCGGCTCAGAGACTCTCTTGCTGCCCCCTGACCTGGCCCTCTCTCCACAGCTGTCCAGGGACCTTCCTAGGATGCAGGGTCCTGAGTGGAGGCCAAGCTACAGAGCCGGCAAGTGAGGTTCTTGTGGAGCCTGGAGGAAAGCAGAGAAGGAAGGGACCTCCTGCTCTGCTCTACCAGCCCTGTGAGGAATGGGGTAAGGTCCAAGGCAATGGCTGTTCACAGTCTCTTCTGGTCTGACTTGCCCTGTGAGAGTACACAGGGGTCCAGGACAAGATGCTGGTTATCTGGAGAATGGTCTGGGAGACAGCAGGAAGATAGTGGCTCCTTCACAGAGCCTGTGTACTTATCCTGTCTTGTCGGTTTCCTTGGATCACCCACCTCTGCTGTCCCTCTTCTAGACAGACCCACTGACACCTCAGGGAACAGGTGCTGGGCAGTCTTCCTCACCTCCCCACACCCCTAGGGAATGTGAGGCTCCTGTACTATGTGGGTCCCCTCCTCATCCATCTTCCCTGGCACACTTGCTCCAGGTGAGCCCTGGAAGCTTGGCAACCAAGCTTCCTGTAATATTTATCTCTGGGCCTACCCTGCCCCCGTGTTCCTGTTTCCCTCCTGCTCAGCCCACTCTGCCCTCCCTACCAGGTCCAGCTCAGGTATCCTGGCCCAGAATCTCCCAGTCCCATGCGCGGAGGGGTGGCCTTCAGTCTTCTAGGCACGTACTTGGGATCCAGCTTTTGCCCCTCCATTGTGCGGTGGGTGACCTCTTAAGTCTGGGCCTTAGCAGGTCTGTGGCCACAGGACTCTTGGGGCTGGTCATCATGCCTGGCACTGTAACTGTGCTGTGGCCATCTTTCCAGTGTCTGGGGATTACACAGGGCCCGCTCAATGGCTTTTTCAGGCTTGTTTGTTTCCGTTCCTATGGCAGTGCCTTGGGTGGGGTGCTCCCTGGAAGCCTTGGCTCCCCACTCCTGAGCTGTAACTTTCCTCTCTGGGGCCCTCTTCTCATTGCTCCACTACCCTCCTTTGTGCACAGACTTGGGTTAGAGTCAGGGGCTGCCCAAGTTTCCCGAGGAAACAGTGCAAGCAATGTTTTTCCCTTTATCTCCACATCCTGGCTGGCAGCTCAGATCTCCTCAACATCATGCTGCCCTGCTTGGTTTCTGAAAGGCCCCTTCAGGCACTGGACTAGAGCTCTGAGACACCCCGCTTCCCCCATCACAGATCTAGAACTTGCCACTCACCCAGCACTGGACTAGAACCCTGGAAGTGCTTTCTTCCCAAGAGAGTTCTGTCAGCTCCACACACTCTAGAATCAACTCGAAGCGAGTCTCACCCCCGGGCGGGTGTGTGTATGTGTGTATTTCCCAGGTCAGATTATGTTAATAAAGTAAACTGAAGTTGGAAGACCTGCCTGCTGTGGGAGGCAGCATTCCCTAGGGGAACTGCATAGAAGTGGAGAAAGTGAGCTGAGCGTGAGCATGCGTGTTTTAGCCATGGCTCGCTGCTCTTGATCATTCCTGATGGAATGTAACCAGTTCTCTTGAGCTCCTGGGGCTGTGACTTCCCTGACATGGTGGGCTGTAAACCTGGAATTGTGTGCTAAAGCAAACCCTTCTCCTTAAGTTGCTTTTGTTGGGGTATTTGATATAGCAATAGAAATGAATGAATCTAAGATATCACATCCTCCCCTCCCCAGCACTTGTCTGAAGCTCTGAAAGCCTCCCATGAAGTCTGCATAACAATGCAGTAAGACCAGTGACCCTCGGCTAAAAGCTGGGCAGCCATCTTGGCCTGGCTCAAGGAGGTTGTGAGCTTTCTAACTGACTTTGGCTCTGCCCAGTGGTGCAATCGATGGGCGAAGAAAGGTGCAAGAAGGTCTAAGGGGCATCTTTGTGATGCCAACAGAGACAGCTTTCAGCTTGTTTGGCCTTTGAGACACCAGGTACCTGTGATGGGGAGTTGGGGTGTGTGCTGATAGAGTTGAGGCCATCAAGGACAAAGGATCCTTGTGACCTTTCTAATAGTCTAATGTAGCCTCATTTTCAGACCTTGGGAAATGAGATTATTGTGGCCGTTGGATAGGTGGGTAAACCAAGACCAGGAAGGCAGGACAGAGGCAAGATCAGATGCCCCAGCTGACACAGGAGAGGGTGCAGGCTCTGGAGCTGAGTCACTTTCCAGCACCTTCGGCCAACTTGGCTGCACACTTCCTGGCCGTGGCTCTGCCCAGAGGCTGTCAGATATCCAGAACACACTCAGGGCCTGGGGGTCTCCCCAGAGCTCTGTCTGGGGACTAGAGTTGGCGCCTATGCTTCTTCCCCTCAGCACATTTCCTCTGAATGTTCATCCTTATGAGAAATAGCGGCAGGGAGTCTCTCCTCTCCTCTCCTCTCCTCTCCTCTCCTCTCCTCTCCTCTCCTCTCCTCTCCTTCCCCTCCCCTCCTCTCCCCTCCCTTCCCCTCCCTTCCCTTCTCTTTGAGACAGGGTCTCAGGGATTTCAGGCTGGCTCATCACTATGTAGCTCAGGATGGCCTGGGGCTTCTGACCCTCTAACCTCCACATCCCAAGTGCTGTGATTACAGACCTGGACCCCTACACCTAGTGTATGCAGTGCTGGAGGTGGACCGCAGGCTTTTTGCATTTTGGGCAAGCACTCTCCCAACTGAGACACATCCCCAGCCTTCTTCAATTTCTTCCTAATTGATCACAAAACTCAATGACAGGCTTTTTTCCAGGCCCGATAATGCCTCCCAAGTCTTTCCGAAAGGCAGGAACCTGAACACCAAGCCAGAGGAAGCCAAGGGAACTTCCCAGCTCATAGTTTTCCCACTCTGTCCACCCCAAGCTCCTCTGAACTTGGGGCTGAAAGGAGATGGGCACTCACACAACAAGCCCTTCTGTTGTGCCCGTATCCAAGAAGGTGAGTAGGAATCCCACTCTGACTCCTGTTTGTCTCCAATTAGGAGGAACTGGTTAAGTGAAGCTTAGGACACACAGCCAGAAGAGCAGCCTTGGGCAGGGCAGGACACTCTTGTCCAGGCCTGATGATGAGACGGCCCTAGGGGAGTGGTGCAGTACTCTCTGTAACTGTGTGTGTTGGGCTGTATTCCCTCCCCTAGGATTTGCAGGATAGGCTGCTCTGTGGCTATGACCCTCAGGTGTATAGCCAAAGCTACACCAGCACTTCCTGCTTTCTTTTCTGCAGACAGCCTAGAGGTGGAGGCAAATCGGAGGGACCAGAACAGGAAGAACTCTGTCCTTTCCTAGCTGTGGGCCCCGGGCAATGTCTTCTCTCCATTCTTTCCCCTAAAAGAGACGTTCTCAACCTTCCTAATGCTGTGACCCTTTAAGACAGTTCCTCATGTTGTGGAGACCCATCCCCCGCCAGCATAAAATTATTTTTGTTGCTTTTTTATAACTGTAATTTTGCTACTGTTATGCATCATAATGTAAATATCTGACATGCAACCCCTGTGAAAAAGGTTGTTCGACTCCCAAAGGGGACGTGACCCACAGTTGGAGAACCATTGCCCTAAAAGAAACTAGGGAGAAAACAAAGCCTGTATGTAGAGCTGGGCCTCTCCCTGGGGCAGTCTACTGTCTCTCCCTCGATAACCCAGGAGTTGGTAGCCAGCTTGAGTCAGGCTGTGAGGGACATGAATGGGTCCCCTAATCCTGCCTGCCCTGGGAGACCCCTTTACAATCAGTGGTCTACCTGGTCCAAGGGTGTATCTTTGGCTTGGGCTCTGCCTGCCCATCACCTCAGGGTATTAAGGGTCCTCTCCTATATTGGGGGTGTGGGTAACCATTCACACTTGTGGAGCCTTGGAGCCTCAGAGGAACATCTGTCTCTTTGGATACACCTAGTTTTAAGACAAGGGCACTGTCTGTTTAAGTATTTGCGTATTTTCCTGTGCTGTGGTTCTGATATGTATGCTGTTGGAAGCATAGTATTTGGTGAGGCAGTAAAAAAGAGGTCCCTTTGGCTGGGGAAGTCACTGGTGGGATTTGCTCAGGTTCCAAAAGCTGGGCAGAGGGAGGGAATTCCCCAGGGGAATGTAGCCTCTGAATGAGGCAACTTGAAGGAGCTGATTCTCATAGTGCCCTCCTCAGAGAGGCTAACCAGGTCCTACTGTGTAGAGAAATGGATTAGGTACACACTGTGTGCTTGACTTGAACTGACTCAGTGTTTCTGAAATGCCCAGGTCCTAGGCTTCCCTGGGGACCTGATAGAAAGGGAGGAGAGGAGACATTTACCTCAAAAGTTCTTGGCCAGCACAGAGGCCCCCTCTCAATGATGGGCACCCTTGATATTATGGACAAGAAGGAGGTGTCCCCTCTTTGGTCCTCTTCCCAAGAGCCCATCGCTTTGGGCTAGTCAGAGATGTGACAGATGAAGCCCAACTGAGAATGTTCTGGCTCAAAATGGTTAAGGTCATCACAGAAACGGAAAGTGTGAGGAATTTCACAGCCAAGGGGGAGTCCACAGGATTAGACAGTGAACTGTGCCCAAGCAGGAAAATGACCCTGGTAAAGACCAGTGCTGGGGCTGGAGGGATGGCTCAGTGGTTAAGAGCACTGGCTGCTCTTCCAAAGGATTGGAGTTCAAATCCCAGCACCCACATGGCAGTTCACAGCTGTCTGCAATTGTCAGGTGTGGTGGCAGGTGGAACTCTGTGAGTTCAAAGCCAGCCTAATCTACAGAGTGAGTTCCAGGATAGCCAGGGCTACACAGAGAAACCCTGTCTCAAAAAAAAAAAACCAAAAACAAAAACAAAAAAACAAAAACAAAAACCAGTGCCATCTGGATCTAGAACAGACTTCAGTTCCTGACCACATCGATGGGTCACTGTGACAAGTGAGCCATAAGAATGTAAGAAATGACTAGATCTGTGGCTCTCAACATACAGGTTTTGACCCGTGGGTATCCTGCACATTAAATATTTACATTGCGATTCATAGCAGTAGCAAAATTACAGCTATAAAGTAGCAACAGAAAATATATGGTTGGGGATCATCACATCACGAGGAACTATTAAAGGGTCAAATTGTTAGGAAGGTTGAGAACCACTGGTGTGGATGGAGGCTGTAGGGAAAAGAGGTACTGTCAGTGCTATTTTCTCTATTTTGATCTAATCTTAGACAATTCAATCATATTAAGTTTATGAGCAAAAAGGGGGTTCTGGGATGTGATGATTAATTTCTGCTGTCAACTAGATTGGATTAAAAAGCACCTACCTACAGCACTAGTGGGGCACACATCTGGGCAAATCTGTGAGCATTTCCAGATTGGATTAGCTGAAAATGGAGGTCCCTGAATGTGAGCAGGACCTTCCCAGCCACTGGAATCCTGGGATGAATGAAGTGGGAAAAAGAGAAACCTAGGAAACTGGAGAGATGGCTCAAAGGTTAAAAGAGCTTCTTGCTCTTGCAGAGGACCAGAGTTCAATTCCCTGCACCCACACGATGGGTCACAACTATCTATAACTTCAGCTCCAGGATTCACATGAGCTTACATATACAAAGACACATAATGAAGTAAAACAAATTTTAAGAAAAGGGAGAAAGCTGAAAGGTTTGGTGTGGCACTGGGGCTTCAAGAAGGACTCTGAGTTGGATTACTGGAGACTAAGGAGATTTTGGGGGCAACAACATGGTGGGGGGACCTCTCCAAGGAGAGTCAGGCCCAGCACTAGATAGACAGAATGGTGGGGCTCTGAGAAGAGGAATCAGAGCCCAGGGGCAGCAGTAGACTATCTTCTTACATCCTTCTGAGGATGGGGGGAGGTTTCCCAGGCTACAGTGAGGCTCCCTGATTCCCAGAGAGGAGGCAGGGAATGGGGTGAGGAGTGGGATGTGTGGCCACCAATAACCTCTTTGATGTAAACTCACTTCCCAGGTGACAGACCCTGGCACCAGGAAGTCTGTGAGCTAGGGACTCACAGAGGCTGTGAGTGCCTGTGGGGGTGTGTGAAAGGAGAATGGCCACTGAAGGTTCTGTGGCCGGAGCAGCTGGATTCTGATACTGCATTCCTACAAAAGCCAGCTAAGAGCCACAGTTCCTTTCTTTGCCTTCTGAACTGCCCAGGTGTGCGCAGGCAGCTTCTGGCTCCTGACGCCATACCTTTCCCACTATGCTGGCATCAAAATAAACCCTTCCACCCTCCAGCTCCTTCTTGTGTATTTTATCACCGTGATATAAAACTAAAATTGCACATGTGCCCAGGCACAGTTTTGGGTCTTGCTTTCACACTTTCCCTTTATCATCAGAAAGACCCTCTCGTAGGAAGAGATAGTTCTGCATTGGCCCAACATAGTGGAGGAGAGAGAGCCCCTGGGGATCCCATGGAGATGTCTCCCCTGGATGCTCAAAAGTGTCATGACCTGTTTTCTGGAAGTTCTGTCCTCTGGAGGAAGCATACAACCAAGAAAGACATCTTTGTCTTCCTGGTATGTGCCTAAGAGGATGATTTGGGAATGACTATGAGGAGAATCACAGTCAAGGGGCTCAGGGTGCTGTGTGCCCTGGGAAAGAGGGTCACCTGCTGGAGCACAGAAACAACCCACAGAAGAGAGGAGCTAGGAAAAGTCCTGCTTCCTCTCTCTTCCTACCTTCCACCTTGGCCAGTGGCTTGTGCTGACAGAATGTAACCAGGACCTGGAACTGGGGACACCAAGATATCCAAGCAGAGTGGGAAAGGGGTACAGACAGATATGAGATCGTACAGGCATGCTCAGCCACTGGAGCCCTCGTAAGACAGAGGCAGACATCAAGGTTAAGAGAAATCAAAGTCACACAGCCAATTTGAAGTGGACCTGAGATTTTAACCTAGCGACTACAGCTCCTCTAGCCTAGGGAATCTGACTGTTTTGTTCATTTTTGGTCACAGACCTCTGAGAAGCTAGTGAAAGCCACAGATCTTCCTGCAAAAATGAGCAGACACCCGAATGCAGCCACTCCTTTGTGTTGGTAGAGTGGGGACTCAAGTGGCCACAAATGAGAAGGATTTGAAAAAAGTCCATGTGCACTGAACATGCACTGACTTAATTTCATGTTGTCATTTCTTAAACAACACAGCCCAGCAGTTACTTACATTGCTCAGAGCTGCTTTGGTATTATGTGCTCTTTCTCTCTCTCTCTCTCACACACACACACATATACATGCACACATACATGCATACATACACCATTAAGAAAGGTGATGGAGAACATTTTTCATTGCCAGACCCATCCTGTAAACAAATACTTCAGAAAGTGAAGACCTGAGATGGAAACTCAGCTCTAGTGTGGAGGTGAGGAACTCCGTCCAGACACAGTAACAACACTGGGAGGTGGACAAGACAGCACACATGCTGTTTTAGCTTGGATCTCTCTTTCTCTCTGGTGTACCTTATTTGAAAGATTTCCACAAAGTTAAAATTACAACTCTAGGTTGATGAGTTTCCAGCTTTTAAAAGTGTGATTTGGGAGGCAGTAGCAGGGTAGAGGTTGGAAGGTATAGGAGGAGAGGTTGTGAATACTGCTCAAATTAGGTTGGTGTTAGCCAGGCGTGGTGGTGCATGCCTTTAATCCCAGCACTTGGGAGGCAGAGGTAGGTGAATCTCTGTGAGTTCGAGGCCAGCATGGTCTACAGAGTGAGTTCCAGGATAGCCAGAGGTACACAAAGAAATCCTATCTTGAAAAAAAAAAATAGGTTGGTGTTAATTGCAACTAGATTGTTACAAAATGTCAAGTGTAACCCCTAAAGCACCACAAGAAAAGCAATAAAACACATATAACAAGAGAAATTATAATGAAACTCAAATAGTACACTAAAAGCATCTACCCTGTGCCAAGTGTGCAGCAATAAAGGCTCTAAGGAACAAAAGTGTATAGACAACAAATGGTAAAAATCTTATAGAAGTTTGTTCTTTTTCTACGAGTAACTATATTAATGTGAACAGATTAAACCTTCATTAAAAGGCAGAGACTAGCAGACTGATGAAAACAATATGTCACAGCTATATGCTGTCTGTAAGACTGACTCATTTTACAACCACAGACTCAGATAAGTTGAAAGTAGCAGAATTTAAAAAAAAGAATGCTTGTCGGGTGTGGTGATGCATACCTGTAATCCCAGCACTTGGGAGTCTGAATAAGAGGACTGCATATTTCAGGCCAACCTGGGTCACCTAACAAGTCTGAAGCCTACCTGGCAACAAAATGAGGGGGGAAAAAGATATTTCTGGGTCTGGAGAGATGGGTCAGTGGTTAAGAGGACTTACTGTTCTTGCAGAGGAGCTGGGTTTGGTTGCTAACATTCATCTGTTGGCACACAACCATCTGTAATTCAAGTTCCGGGGCACTGACAGATCTCCTCAGGTTCCTGCATGTGTGTGACCCACACACATATATTCAGGCACTCAGACATACATTCTATATATAAAATAAATAAATATTTTAAAAAATAGTCAATGCAAACATTATTCAACAGATAGTGTGGCAACACTAATTCAGTCAAAACAGGCTTTAGCAGGAAAGTTACAATCATAGACAAGGAAGGGAAATATGTAGTGTTAAGAGGGTTGATCCCACATGAATGAATAATTATCATAAGCATATATGTACTTGATAACAGAGCCCTGAAATTATAAGTTGAAAACAGCGAAGAAAGAGATAATTCAATTAGATTAGGGGATTTAAGTTCCCAGCTTTCAATAATGGAGCAAGTGCAACAACAAGAAAGAAAACTGAAAAAGAGGTAAAAATTCCCACAATCCTTCATGTCCAGCACAGGTGCTGTCCAACTTTGCTCTCTGTTGCTCTGATAAAACCCCAATCGAAAGCCTGGGGAGGAAAGGGTTTATTTGGCTTATCCTTCCACATCACGGTCTGTTGTCAGGAAAATCAGGGCAGGAACTAAATCAGAGGCCATGGAGGAATGCTGCTTACTGGCTTGCTCAGTTTGCTTTCTTATAGCACCCAGGACCACCTGCCCAGGAGTGGCACCGTCCACAATGGGGTGCCTTCTCCTACATCAATCACTAATTATGAAAATGCTCACAGACAGAACCCTCCTTCATTGATGGTGGGAGTGCAAGCCTGTGTAACCACTATGGAGGTCAGTCTGGCGATATCTTAGAAAACTTGAAATAGATCTGCCCCAGGACCCAGCCATACCACTTCTAGGTATACATTCAAATGATTCTTCACCAAATCACAAGGAAGTTTCCTCATCTATGTTCATAGCAGCCTTATTTGTAATAGCTAGAAACTGGAAACAACCCAGATGTCCCTCAACCAAGGAATGGATAAAAAAAACAAAACAAAACTGTGGTACATCTACACAATGGAATACTACTCAGCTATCAGAAACAACAAAATCATGCAATTTGCAGCCAAATGGCTGGAACTAGAGAAGCTCATCCTGAGTGAGCTAACCCAGACTCAGAAGGATGCACATGGCATCTATTCACTTACAATCGGATTTTAACCATATGGTACAGGATAACTATACTACAGCCAATGCACCAAAGGGAACATGAACATAGACTTTATTTCCTGTCAATGAGACACTTTCCCCTACTGGTGCTGCCTTGTAGGCCCCCAGTGTATGAGGAGGCTCTTGGCCCTCATGTGACTGCTGAACTGGGGTGGGGGATTAATATGTAGGGACACTCCACTCCAGAGGAGTGGGATGGAAGGGATAGGGGGTAGGGGTGGGAAGGGGACACTGTGATGGAGATGTAACTTGAAGTAATAAATAAATATTTAAAAAAGGAAAGAAAATGCCCACAGACTTTTGAGGTTTCCTTTTCCCAGGTGACTCCAGCTCGTGTGTGTCAAGTGGACAAGCTAACGAGCATATTGTTGCACCCACAGAAGTGCTAACATTCCTTCTCAGTACATGGAACAATCCCAGGACAGGCAGATGTTAGGGTACAGACCAAGTCTCTATACTTTCAAAAAGACTGGAACTGTAAAGGCCCATTCTCTGATCATAGTGGGACATGTATATCTGTGGCTGTGTTAGACGCTAATAGCTCCAGAGACTTTGGAAATTTCACTGATCTGCAGAAATGAAATGCTGTCTCAAGCAACCAGTGGGGAAGAAGAAAATGCCTTGAAAAGAATGGAAATAACGACAGGACAAGCCAAACCTTAATGAATTTAGAAAAGGCTGTGCTCTGATGCATGTTCTGCCTTGAGAAGGAAGAATGGAGCCAGGGAGCTGGCTCTGTGGGTAAGAAAGATTGCTGTACAACCATGAGGACCTAAGTTCAAATCCCCAGCCAGTAGTGTTTGCACACTTCTTAAACACCAGTGCTATGGGGGTGGGGTGGGATGGAGACAGGAGGATCACTGAGTTTGCTGGCCACTAGCCTGGCTCCAGGTTCAGTGAGAGATCCTGTCTCAAGGGAATAAGGTGGAGACTGATACAGCAGAACAGCTTAGGTTTGTCTCTGGTCTCTATCTGTGTGTGCATGAGCACATGCAACTGTACACACATGTGCACACACGTCACACACATAAACCACATACCAATCACCTTGACCTCTCACCTTAAGAAACTAGAAAAAGAACAAACTCTGTGACAAAGACACTGTCAGTAGTCACATCACACACACGATCAGCAGCTGCAGGCTTTGCAAAGGACAGATAGCTGTGCAGAGGAGGCCCAGTTATAGGATACTACGGCAACATTGCTTAAAGCTGGGCCATCTTCCCTCGGACAGTATTAGGAGATGCTGTGCTCCATAGGTACAACCCTCAGCCCAGAAGTCAAGGAGGACATGGACATTTGTATTTCATTCTCCGTAGCTCCTGGCTATGTGGTCCAGGTGCCATGTCTCCCCAGGAGATCATGTTCTTCAGGGGACAGCACAAGAGCCCCATTGAACATCAGCCCAAGTGGCCATCCTGGGAGGAGTCATCATCCAAGCACATTGGGTGGCTGGTGTCACACTGCTGGACAGAAAAGAGTAGCTTTAGCACCAGGTGGCCCATGGAAGTATCTCTTGCTGTGTGCCTGCCCATCTGCAATGTAGGCTGTGGTATTATTTTCCTTGTTGCTGGGGCCGAATACCCAACAAAAGCAACTTCAGAAGGGACAGTTTATTATGGCTCACGGTTTGAGAGTACAGTTTACCATAGTAGGGCATCACAGTGGCAGGAGTGTGAGGCAGCTGGTTACACTGTAGCTGAGGCTCAGATGGCTTTCTTCTTTTTGTTCATTTCAGGACACCTAGACCATTGAATGGTGTCACCCAAATCCAGGGTGGATCTTCCCTCCTCAGTTAAAGCTCTCGGGAAGCATCCTAAAGACACACCCAGAGGTGCATGACTCTTAGATGAGCCCAAAGCCTGCCAAGCTTATGATAGTATCTGAAATAGCAACCACAGCCAATCAAGGACAAGGGGACTCAGGGCTCCCAGCAGGAAGCTGATTGGGGCAGCCGAAGAACTAGGCCAGGAAAGGGGACGTGTGTGAAGTGTGAGCACTCTGTGTAGGACGGACTGTGGGGAAATCACTTGTCAGCTGTGCATTAGGCTCTGTGAAACACTTGTCCCAGCTCCAGAGGTGTCAGGAGAGTTGAAGTCCTAGAGATGTCTTTGCTGCCTGGACATCTGCCAAGATCATATCTGTGTAAAGGCCTCCTGCAAACTGATAACAGCTAGCCAGCAGGAAGTGAACAGACACCTCTCCTGGGGACTTTGTGAGTAAGATTTTGAAGTAAGTACAGGGGTATTTGCTCTGCCGAGGGAGCTGTGAGGGTGGTGCCACTTGAACCCCAGGGACATGTCACTGCTCTTATAGGAGGGCTTCCGATTTTGGAAGTCCTTGGCATTCTCGGGGGACAGGGCAACCCCGCTTCCTGGACGTGAGCCCACTCGACTGATTAGCCACCTTGGAAAACTGGTTAGTGTTAGTTATAGAGTTGGAAATGTGTGTACCCGGAGGTCTGGCCTCCCACTGCCCGGCAATAGGAAGACACAACAGAACTGCTGTGGCCTAAGTCTGCTAGAGGAGACATCTTGGGGTCTCCTTAGCTGCAAAGGGAACTAGGAAACTACCCCTCACCGCCACTAGTCACACAGATGTGGAATTGAAAATATCTGCCTGAGGAGGGCTGTCAGACCACTGTAGTGGGCGGCAGCGAGGGTTTGCCTCACCCTGGTGGGCTGAGGGTCAGTGCCACCTGAGCGAGCCCACATATGCTAACCCTCTCCTTAGACATAATCTCACCTAAGAGGGCGGCTGATGGAGGAGGGTGGCCCCGGGACTGCCCCTGTCTACTGATCTGGGTGGATCAAGACTGGCTGAGCTGCTGGGCTTTGGGGTGAGCAATGATCTGGTTGGGAGTTCTGAAGTTGGTGCTTGCTCAGCCTTCCATATCTCAATGTCTTGTAGAATCCTCCTCTTTGGGGACAGAATAAAAAAGCAACTTTGAGGAAAGGAGCAGGGGCCAGGCCAACCCCGTCTTGCTTCTACTTGATGGGGACTATAGAGTCATTCCTTAGACATACACTAAGTGGACCCTTGGCATCTTCTTCAGTTGCTCTACCCCTTAATTGATTTGTTTAAATTTTTGTTTTAGATTTATTTTTATGTACATGAATGTTTTGTCTGCATGTATGTATGCACACCATGTGTATGCCTGGTGCCTGTGGAGGTTGGAAGAGGGCGTGGTACTCCCTGGAGTTGTGGATGGTTGTGAGCCTCTGTGTGGGTGCCTGGGAACTGAACCCCAGTCCTCTGTAGAGCAACAAATACTCTTAACCGCTGAACAATCTCCCCAGTCTCTGGTATCCTTACTTTTAAGTAAACTTAGCAATTAAAGTAGAAGATTCCAGTTCCCAGGGGACCCAAGTATGTCCTTCATCTGAGTGTGGCTGGACACCACCTCCAGACCCACCCAGCCCAGAATGTCACCTACTGGGGAGATAGAGGGAGCCTCCATTAGCCCAGTGTTGTACTGGGATGTTCCATCTCTCACTCTGGCTTCTGACTCCAGGACTGACTACGGATCTTGGAGGCTCACTGTTCTCCACTTCTCTATCGGTCCCTCCTCGTAGGTTCTGGGTCTTCAGGTTTGATAGCCACAGAATTGGTTGAGGACTGCTGCCAAGGCCCCTATGGGTCCTTCCCGTGTCATACAGTCAGTGAGGCTATGGACCCCAGTGTCATGCCTTCCACAGCAGATAACACATCAATTAGAGTGCAGCGCTCAGGGAGGTTAACACGGATTATGTTTGTTCATTGAGTGGAAGGGAATTTCTCTAACTTTAATTATAATTTAAGAGTAGACCCCGCCTCTTCTGCTGCTGTGTAATTACTTCTCGACAGTCTCCTAGCCACCCCCTTATGCTGCCATTTGCATGCTGCGAACAATTAATTTGTAGGCTGGTAATTGGCTCAAACAATATTTAAAGTAATTTGGCCCAATGTCACTTCCATTTCATGGCCTGCTAGCACCCCAGCTCCTGGACCCTTCATTTGACAGATGCATGGGGTTTTCTAGTCAGATGACAGGGGGGACAACAGGTGACCCACTGGCCTGGTCTGCAGGAGGCAGAAGCATGCTCATTGGTTCCTTACTGCATCAGAGCAGCATGTAGCAGGATACTCCGAAGGCTGAGGGACCAGAGGCTGGAGATGCTGAGCTCAGGTTTTTTTTTTTTTTCCTTGCTGATGTTGGGCAGAGGTTCATTAAGCGGAATCCAGGAGGGTGGGTGTGGAACAAGGAGGTGACTGTGGGCACTCAGGAGTGTGTATATGTGTCTGTTTGTGTGTACAAATATGTGCACTAGCCAGAGGAAAACCTGGGGTACCATTCCTCAGGTGATGTCTACTTTTTAAAAAAAAAATTTGTGTGTGTGTGTGTGTGTGTGCGTGTGTGCGTGCCATGGCACTTGAGGATTATAAAGTCTCACCACCATGCCTGGCTTTTTAAAAACATGGGTTCTAAGGATCAAATCCAGGTTTTTGTGATGACTGGTAAGTTCTTCACTGACTGGGCTGTCAGTGGCCCCAGGTGGGTTAGGATGAGGAGGAGGCCTAGAAACCAGGGATGGGCTATATTGAACCTAGGACTTTAGAGGAAGGGTGAGGACATGGGGACATTCAGGGGAGGTAAGGCCAGGTATGGGAGAAGCAACAGAGGTCTGAGAGCCAGAGTGAGTGAGGCCTGTCCTTCAGGGCCTAGCAGCTGTCTCAAGCTGGGAACGGAGGAGGGAGGCTGCTGAGGACACAATGAACCAGAATCTGCCACAGTTGACTGGAGTCAGAGAGGTTTTTTTTTTTTTTTTTTGCATGTTTGTCCATGCATTTGGGCTGCTACTTGTGCACACTTCCCTTGGGGTGAGTTTGGCAGTCCTGCCTGCATTCAGGCAGCTTCTAGACTCTAGAATCTAGAGGGACCGTGTCCATGTGTCTTCTGCAGAGTCTGATAAAAGGGCCTAGACTGAAAATCAATTCCCTAAAGCTGAAATCAATAGCAATAACTAATATTAATACTGATGACCCTGCTGCATTGCTCTGAGATGCTAGGCAGGGATTGTTTCTGAGATTGGCAGGTGCGTTGGGGGGGGGGGGGGGGCACCCTGCAGCCTGGTAGTCAGAGAACCTGGGATTTTCACCTGGCTACATGCCTGCCCAGCTTTCTCTTCTTACTTGGGTGAACTTTTTTTTTTGTTTTAATTCCAAGTTCTGGTTTCCCATCTAGATCCCCAGTAGACTGTGTATATGTGTACTCCAGTACCCTGAATGGTACTTGGCCTCCCAAGAGAAGGTACTGGGAAGGAAGGTTGTGATTACCTCAGGTCAGCAAGGTCTGGGTGTTGGGTTTGGCCAGGGGGAAATGTGGGCAGCTACCTAGAGCAGGAACAGGGACTAGGCCAAGGGAGGCTATCCCACAGGAAGTGGGTACCTGGTCCTGCCCAGGGCTCTGTGTCTAGCCTAGGATTTGGAGGACTCTTTGCTGAGGGGTGGTATGGGGGGCCTGGGCTTTTGTCAGAATCTGTGGGGATAGGAGCCCAGAGGCAGAAAGAGGATGCCTAGGTATCAAATCTCTCCACCAGAGGATCTCCTGTCCTCTCCAACAAGAATAATGGCTTACTCTCATTTTCCAGGTGTATAATATGGCAAGAGACTATGGGGGAGGGATTGGCAGGCCTTTCCCCAGGCTAAGCATTTAGGAGACAAGGCCAGGAGACCTGAAGACCTGTCTGCTTCCCACAGTCCCAGCAGTTCCCTGTACACCCAAAGCCGTGTGTTAGACCCCAGGAGGCCTGGAGAAAGCCTCTAGTTGACTATTCACAAGGTCTATAGAGGGTGATGTGTTTTCCCAGTGAGCATTTTAAGGATAAGTTGGGGATCTGGGTGGCAGTGAGGTGGTAAGAGGCCTAGCATGTCTTAGGTTCCGTGCCCTGTCCCCAGCACACAAAGGGGGCCAGGGGTGGGGGTGGGGGAAGGTGAGAACAAAGTTGGAATTTGTTGCTGTTGAGACTGAGTTTCACTGGGCAGCTCTGGCTGGTCTGGAACTCACTGTGTAGATCAGGCTTGCCTGATTCAGAGACCCAGTTATCTTTGTAACCTGGATGCTAGTTTTAAGGTATGGACCACTACACCAGACTTTCCAGTCGGAAAATTGTATGCAATTTTACATGCATGAGTACAAAGTTAGACATGTGGATACATTTTGGCAGTTTGATAAAAATAAAGACATCAAAGCCTGGCGTGGTGAGGCACACCTTTAATCCCAGGACTGGGAAGGTAGAGGCAGGGAGGCTTCTATAAACTGGAGGCCAGCCTGGTCTACACATTGTATTCCAGGGCAGTCAGAGATACATAGTCAGACTTTGTCTCAAACAAAAACAAAAGCATATCCAAACAGAACCGAAACATGGAAATGGAATAAACAGTTAAGGAAAGCTGTGTGGACAGAGGGAAAAATGACCTTTGGAGCCAGAGAGGATTCGTGCCTGTCATTGGTCACTGTCTTAATTTCTTTGCCCATTGCTGTGATGAAACTCTAACAAAAACAATTTAAGGGAGGAAGGGTCCAGGATATACAGTCCATCACAGTGAGGAAATCAAGGCAGCTGGACACATCACACCCACACAGATTATGGGGGTCTGGAAGCAGAGAGAGATGAATGCGGGTGGCTGTGCTCCCTGTCTCTGCTTACGCAGTCTGATATCACAGCTAGGGAGTGGTGCTGCCCATGGTGGGCAGGCCCTTCCACCTCAGTTAACCCATCAACATGATCCCTCACACGCATGCCCAGAAACCTGTAGCACAAGTGATTCTGGATTTTAGAAGGTTGACAACTAATTAATCATCATAGTCACTTAAGAGAGGACAGAACTATGAGGTTTTGTGGGGTTTGCCTAAAATGGGAGGGTTTAGGAGCCCCAGGAGAATGGACTTTTCTGGTGCGAAAGACCCAAATTATTTTATTATAATTTTCCTTACAAAAAGAAGAGAGTCTTTTGTTGGCTGTGTTTCCTTTAAGGGTCCTCAGGTGAAGCTCAGCCTCGGTTTTACAAGGCAGTTGGCTGAGTGCAGAGGTGGCTGAGCAGAAACATATTTTTTTGACAGTAAATCCTGGCTGGAGTTTACCCACAAAGCAGGCTCTGTGGGGTGGGGACCTGCCACCTTGCTTCCTATAACATCCTCAAGCCAACCTGGTGCCCGAGGCATCAGGTGTCCTAACTGCCCCTGGCATGTGAATCCATGCATCAGAGGATGTGAGTTTGTTTCCTCTGACTTTCTTGAGGAATCATGGGGGTGAAGATGGGGGCCACTGCCCCACTGGGGTGCTGCAAGGTAGGGATTTAGGATTAACAAGAGCTGGGATGTGTCCCCAGGCAGGTTCTCAGCCAAGGTTAGAAGGCAAGTCTCCTGACAGGCAGGGAGTGGGGCTAGTGCAGTGCCAAGCAGGGACAATGAGTATCTATGCTCAGCTGAGTTGTCAGATGTGGGGTGACAGCTCTGATCCTGTTGTAAACACAGTCTGACAGGCAAGTGGACTTGGGCCATTCTGGCTTTCCCACCTTACACACTGTAGCTCACGCATTTTCAGAAGACTGTGGGTCAGCTGCTACTGGCTGCTGGAGGAAGCAGGGGCTCTTACTGCTAGACCTGCCTTTGTACCCCTACCACAAGCCATAACTGAGCCCTTTGAGTGAGCCATTAGGGAGCCCAGTGTCTCCTATTCTGACACTCACGCGCTGTGGTGACCAGCAGGCTAGTGCTGGGTCATAGTTTTCTCACAAATTTCTGGAGGTTTGGTAGAGAGAAAAACTCACAGCCAATAGGTTTTGGGTCTGAGCCCCACACTCTAGCTGTGTGACTGAGATAGGTGGGTGGGGTACAGAGGACAGCAGGCCACTCCACTTTCCAGGGCTCCATGCCTTGGGTCCCCTGAACATATTCAGGAGTACCCAGAGGGTAGGAGGCTTAAAGCCAGGCCTTGACTCTGCTTCTGACTGGTGCCATGAGGTAGGTACCATGTGATACTACATGGCAATGTCTGTGTTACACCTGCGCAATGAGAACTGGGGACTGTGATTTCTGGAGATGGCCTCTGAGTATGTGTAACTCCTTGGTCCTGGCCACAGTCAGCTCCATGCTTGCTGTCAATCCACTCTCATCTGGGGGTCATTCTGGCTTCTGCTAAGGCTGTCCCTGCCTGTGTCCCCTTGGCCAGTTGTCCACTGGGTCCCTGTTTACTCTACTGTCCATCTGTCCCCACCTAAGCAAACAGACAAAGGACAGGACAAACAGAGAAAGAGAGAGAGAGAGAGAGAGAGAGGACTTGACTAATGGTGGCCAAAGGTGGTGAGGCTCTCACCTCACCTGCCCTGTACCCAAATGTTTTCAGCCCTCCCCCTGCCACACCCAGGCCCAAACCATCGAAGTGGCTGGGGGCCTGATATCTGGTTCCTGGAACTCTGTGGGCTTAGGGGGTCCAGGCTGTCTACTCTGGGGATACTTTTCGTGGAAGTGTGGGATTCGAAGTTTAGTTCCCATGTTCTTCAGAACAAGCCCTGTTGGTCTCTGAATCTAAAAAGACTTTAACAGCTGATAATGTCAGAAGTGGGATAACATTAGAGACAACCCCTGAGGGTTGAGCCTTCTCTAGCAGATTTGGACCAAGTGAGCGGAGGTTCACCCAGACTCTTAGAGAGCCCATGGTATGCTGAGAACACAGGAGAGTGACTCCCTGTTGTCCGGGAACCACCACCACACATGAGGTTTGTTGTCCATCCCCAACCTTACTCTTTCTTGCAACTCCTCTCACATTCAGTTTACCCACCACTGCCTTCATTTACAAATGTAGACAGTAACTGGGCCAGGCTGGAGGTTCTGAGGGGACTCTCTGGGCCTGAGGTAGATGGACTCTTGTCCTTCTGCCCCTTCTTTGTCCATGAGCTGTCTAGGGGACAAGTTAGCTGCAGAGTTGGAGAAGAAATATTTGGAGTGAGTTCTGGAAGTGGTGAGGTCTGAAGTCTTCCCCTGAGTGAGTGTTAACAGTGCTGGGGGCATGAGATCCACAGACACCTGGAAGAAACTTCTAGAGGTGAGGGAGTCTGTCTCATGTTGTTCTTTTGAGGTTCAGGATATCCCAACCCCCAACCTGTACTCCTTGGCTTTCTAAAGATCTTTGGCAGGGAGATTAATGCCTCATGAATAACTCTCAACAAGGGCCCAGGTAGACTGCCCTGCTCGTGGGACAATGCATGAGGGTGTGTTATTCTCACTGTAGCAGAAGCCTGCTTATGAGAGCACTGGCTGTTTTCCCTTCCCAGCCTTTCCCCACACCAGCAATGTGTTTCCAGGTATTGACCCAGCACCTAATCCCTCTCCAGCCTAAGAAAGATAGTTATAGTTTATTCCCTAGGCACACAGGAGCACAGAAAAGTCAGGACAACCAGCCATGGCCTACCTCTGGCTGACTTCAACAGGGTTGGGGGTGAGGGAGACTGGAAGCAACAGTCAGAGAGGAAGTTGCTTCTGAGACTCTCCACTGTATCCCTTAAGAGCCCCATTGTGTCCTCTGAGACTCCCACTGCATCCCCCTGAGACTCACTGAATCCCCTGAGATTCCTTTGCATCCCCTGAGATTCCTAGTCATCCCCTGAGTCCCCATTACATCTCCTAAGGCCCCCCATACTGTGCCCCCCTTAAGACTCCCATTACATCCCCTGAGGCTTCCCACTGCATCTTCTGGGCCCCGCCCTGCACTCCCCCAAGACTCTCACTGCATCTCCTGAGGATCCCCCCCTGCACTGAATTCCCTGAGACTTTGACTGCATACCCTGAGGCCCCCACTGCATGACATTGTGAACTAAGACCCCTGTTTCCAGCCCTGGTTTGAGGAATTCAAAAGCCAGAGGGAGGTAGTGTTTGGTCTATGCCCTGTGGACTGGGGTTGGCTCCTCTGAACCGTCTTATTTGTGCAGAGTTAATGCCATGCCATTAGCAGTTGGAAGCCCCACAGGAGGTTAAACATTAAGCAGTATGTGCTGGGAAATGTGTTCTTCTGTGCCAGGGCTGATGGTCAAGGCTAAGGCCCTCGGCCTTGGCTGGGGCTTCTCTAGCACATAAGCTTTCTAAGTGACTATCACAGAAAGGCAAGGGGCCAGAAGCTCTAACAGGCCCAGGAGCAGACTAGTCTTGAAGAAACTCTCAAGTACCCTTGTCTGTTGAGCAGGATTGGGTGGGATTCTCCAAAGCTCCCTCAGGGTCCCAGAGGCAGAGTGGAAAGCACCCTCTTCCAAGAACTCCACACATCCAGGTGCAGGGACCTAGTGGGCCCAGGACCAGCATGAGGCCTAGCAATCATCCACAAGCAGGTACCAGGCCTCACAGCAGATCTACAAAGGCAAGGGAAATAGCTGGAGTCTCAGGAGGACCCTGGCAGCAACCCTGAAAAGAAGCGCTGGCCATCCCTTCCATATTCCCTCTAAACATACAAAATTTAGTCCCAGGGAGGGTTAGCAAGGCTCAAGAATCCCCAGATGAGATGATACCGTGACAGTGCATTTATTTCCAGGGCACTCCAACAGATTTGCCTGGACATGTTTCATATGTCTGTCCTCAAGGGCAGTAACCAGTGGATGAATTTGTGAGTTCTGAGACTGGCCAAGGTTAAGACATGTGATGGGTGCTGAGTGTATCCTGAAGGGGTGAAGGATGATAGGTGGGTGGATAGGTAACAGCTGGATAGATGGATGGAGGATGAGCAGATGGATGGATGGATGGGTAGATGGATGGATAGATGGAAGGTTGATAGGTGGATGGATGGATGGGTAGATGGATGGATAGATGGAATGTTGATAGGTGGATGGATGGATGGGCGGATGGATGGGAGGAAGGGAGGAAAGGTGGATGGATGGATAGGTGACAGGTGGATAGGTGGATGGATGGATGGGTGCGTGATGGCAAGTAGATGGACAGATGGGTGTAGGGTGGATGGTAGATCATGGCTGGGAGTATAGAAGGGTAGATAGGTGGATGTGTGAGTGGGTAGTAGGTTAGATAGATAGATCACAGATGGCTTGCTGGATGGGTGGGGAGATGGATAGGTGGGTGGATGGATGGATGAGAAGGAGGCTGGATGGTAGAGTAGATTATGGATGAGAGGGTGGACAGTTGGGTGAATCTATGAGTTTAGCTTAGATCTGACATTTGAGACTTTTGTAGGAGGCACTGAGCCTCTCTGAGGGTAGAAATACCCTGCCTGATCTAGAACAAATATCCTATCACCTTAAACAGGGGTTAAGTCTCCAGTAGTTGGAATGGTGCTGAGGTCCACAGGTTCTGGTCACTGGGAGGAGGAACCATTTCTCAGAGTGCAGATTTTGAAACCAGGTATGTAGGAAGACCTGGAGGTACTCTAAGATTCCTTCTCTGAGGAGTTCAATGGTGGAAGAACACACACACACACACACACACACACACACACACACACACACAGGCACATGCAGACACACATGCATGCACATGTACACACATACAGAGAGAGAGCAAGATCGAGAGAGAGAGAGAGAGAGAGGGAGGGAGAGGCTTCAGGCTAGTGGGGGGCAATTCTCTGGGCTGCCTGCCTTCCATACTTAGAGAGTAGCACCCATGATTTTGTTGGTAGAACTTTGGAGACCCAAAAGAGAAGAGCCCAGACCATCGAGGAGCACAGCCTGCATCCCAGGGAGGAGTACAGCAAGCTTGGGCAGTAGGTACTGTGTGGAGGCCTGGCAATAGGGTTCTTCCCAGATGTGTGTCTGTCTTTTTTTTTTTTTTTTTTTTTGGTTTTCGAGACAGGATTTCTCTGTGTAACAGCCCTGGCTGTCCTGGACTCGCTTTGTAGACCAGGCTGGCCTCGAACTCACAGAGATCCGCCTGCCTCTGCCTCCCAAGTGCTGGGATTAAAGGTGTGAGCCACCACGCCTGGCTATGTGTGTCTGTCTTACAGGACAGCCCCTCCTCTGCCCCAGGATCTTCCTCTCTTGTTGGCCATTCCTCTGGGGCAGACGTCTTTTAGGCTCTCCAACTGACATCAGGCTAGACAAGTTCGAGGGGCTCCCCTGTCCTTCACTGTGGCCTATATGAAGACGGCTAGTATCCACATCCCCATCTAGACGCTGAGATGTGGAGCCTCCTTAGGCAGGTTGTGGGGTGTCTAGTGTTGTGTATATGCATGCTCATGTATGGGCACGCATTTAAAGGTCAGATGACATCTTGTGAGAGTCAGTTCTCTCCCTGCACCATGTGGGTCTCTGGGACGGATTTAACCCAGGTGGTCAGCTTGGTAGTAGACACTTGTGAGCACTGAGCCACCTTGCCATCCCTTAATGCTGCTTCTTATAGTGCAGCAGCTGTGCAGCCAGAGGTCAGTGTCAAAGTCCTGGTACCACCCAGACTCAGCCAATGTGAATAACAGTTCAGGGGCTTTGAGGCATGCTCATCCTGGTCTAGCGATGCAAGCGTAGAGCAACCAGAGATTGTAGTTGGCCTCTTGGTGACTCTTCACCCTTCAGACAGCAATAGGGACAGAGTTTTAGGCCAGAGTCTAATGAAGCTGTGGGTAGCAGAATGGGAAGTAAAGGAAGTAGGTGGCCCTGTGGCATGGGACACCTTCCTCTGCATTGCAGCCAGGTGGGAACAGTGTACCTCTAGTACTGAGGCCACTGGTGTCCATGTAGAGCTGAGGGCTTGGTGGTCCTGTGTGACCCCTGAGCTTGGTCTAGCCTCAGATCCAGGGCTCTGGGAGTGACCTGAGTCAGCACAGTTTGCTCAAATCTGGAGGGGCAGAAGGAGGCCCACGGGCTAGGCCAGCCATGGCCTCAGCCCTTCTCTGTCCTCCAGCCTGGAGGCCTGAGAGCTCAGTTCCTAAAGGTTCCCCTCTCTCTTCCTTTTTCTCCTTCAACCCACTCTATGTATACACATATTTATTGTGTGTGTATGCACACATGGTACAGTGCACATGTTGAGGTCAGAAGACAACTTGTAGGAGGAGGTTCTCCCCTTTACCGTGTGTGTCCTGGAGACTGAACTCAGGGCATTTCACTTGGTGGAAAGAATTTACCCACTGAGCCCTCCATCTTTGTTTGTTTGGTTTGAGTCAGGGTGTCACTGTGTAGTTTTGACTATCCTTAAACTGAATATGTAGGCCAGACTAGTCTCAAAGTTAGAGATCTGCCTGCCTCTGAAGGGATTAAAGGTGTGCTTAAAAAAAAAACAACTTAGTTTATTTACTCCTAGATTAGTTTTTATGTTGCATGACATGCAGGATACATCAGTGGGTGCTGTGTGACCATTGGCAGGTTACCAACTTCTCTGAGCTTAACTCCTTATCTGTGAAGAGGAAATTCCTAACTCAGAGGAATTGGACTCAGGGTGAGGATGAGTTGGGGGGTGTGACTGTGTTGTAAGTTCACATACATTCAGAGGCTTAAAAAGACACATCACGGTTGTGGTAGCTCATACCTGTAATCCTAGCATTTGAAAAGCTGAGGCAGGAGATTGCTATGAGTTGGAGGCCAGCCTGGGCTACATAGTTTCAGGGCAGCTTAGGCTACAGAGTAAAAACCCTGTCTTTATAAAGAAAACAAAAGCAAACAAAACAACAATATCACTTCCAGTCCTGGAAGCCTCTGGTTCAGTAGGTGTCACAGCAGGTGGCCTCAGGGGTGTTGGATGGATCGGCTGGGTTCTCATCTGAATGCTCTGGTTGGGAGGGAGCTGCTTCTCTGCAGAAGGTGACAAGATGACATCTTTGTTTAAGTGTGACTCAGTGGCCCCTCCTTTTGAGCCTTTGGCCCAGGATTGCTACTGTCATGCCAGTTCACTTAGTGCTTAGCCCATGTCCCCCTTCTAGCAGCATACTGCGTGGCACTCTCTCAGCACCAGCTGTTTAAGGCCCTGTGTCCCACCACTGCCCCCTGTATGTCCTTAACCCTGAGTGGCCTGTCTGGCTTCTCCACAGATCTCCACATCTGAGGGATAGACTCCAGTGTGCCTTTAGAACTCTGTCCTCTGTGTGGCAGCCACATAACTTCACAGTGACCATGGATAGAAAATTCCCTCTATACAGGGATCATGCAGCCTGCTTGTATGGCATGGGGTGGAAGCTCCCAGGGAAAAAGGGGTCGGTGCATACAAAAGTGAATGACAGAGTGTGCCTGGAGCCGTGACAGTGGGGTGGGGATGGGCCTCACCTGATCTGGCATCACTAGGAGAGTGACATTAACACTGAGTCCTGAGAGATGAGAAGGTGAAGTTGAGGGTGTGTCCCAAAAGACAAGAACAACCTGTGCCAAGGCCCTGAAGTAGACCAGGGTGTCAGGTATGGGAGGAATCCAGTCTCCTTGAGACTGGGAAGAGTGAGCTGGGAAGGGTGACCAGGCTGGAAGATCAGCAGGAGCAGCCACACGTGACTCTTGGGCCCTTACCTTTGTTTTTTTTTTTTATTTTTTTTTTTGTTTTGTTTTTCGAGACAGGGTTTCTCTGTGTAGCCCTGGCTGTCCTGGACTCAATTTGTAGACCAGGCTGGCCTCGAACTCGCAAAGATCCGCCTGCCTCTGCCTCCCAAGTGCTGGGATTAAAGGCGTGTGCCACCACTGCCCGGCAGGCCCTTACCTTTGTCATGAAAGAAATGTATTGAGTTTCATAAAGGTGGCAGCACACCAGGGGATGTGCAAACAATATTTGGTGGTAGAGTCTAAGGCAACCCCCCACCCAGTGACCTCTATGATAGGACCTCTCTTCCAGTGTTGGCAAGATCTGTGGTTAACAGATAAAGTTTCTAATCCACTGAATTTAAATTAGCAAAAGGAAGATTACAGGTGGACCTGTAATCAGGCAAGTTTTTTTTTTTTTTCTCCAGGCAGGGTTTCTCTACATCTCCCCGGCTGTTCTGCCTCTGTAAACCAGGCTGGCCTTGAACACAGAGATGTGCGTGCCTCTGGCCCCTGTGCTGGGATTAAAGACATGTGCCACAACCACTCAGCTAATCAGGAAAGCTTTTGAAAAGAGTCTAGAAATTAGAGATTCAAAGTAGCAGACACCCTGGCCCCGCCATCTTTCCCCTCTTCCTTCTCCTCCTTGCTACCTTCTTCTCTTCCTCCTCCTCCCATCTTCCCCACAACTTCCTCCTTGTCTGCCCCTCTCCATGCCTTCCCTTCCTCCTCTTTCCCATTGACTTTGAAGAAGCAAGCATATACCAATTCTATAATCAAAGAAGTGGATTCTCTACCCACCTGATCGAGCTAGAAAGGTTCCTTCCCTCTGGGAATCTCCTACTGAGGATGTAGCTAACCACACTGCCTTCAGCCACCCTGTGGGTAATGGGGGACACAGAACCAAGTTCCAACTAAGCCATACTTGGGCTCCTGGCCTGCAGGAAGGGGAAATCAACCATGGGACTTTTACACTTCAGGTTCTAAGCTTATATTGTTTTGTTTCATGTAACCAGACCTCCTTAGGGCTGTGACTCCCTGGACATATACAGGCAGAACCCAATGGCTGTGGGCAAAGGCCTAGGATGAGCCTGCTTGTATCAAGCCCGCTAGAAAACATTTGTTACTGCAGTAGTTTTATACATAGGAAGCTGATGACTTCAGATCAGGAGCCACTGGTAGAAATAGCACAGTGCTGGTCTTCTGTGGGCTTCCTGCTGAACTGGGGCGTGCATTAGGACAATGCTCAACAATGCATCCCAGCCAGCTGCCCACTGGAGCCTAGGTATGAAGTGGCCACCTTTGCCAGCCTGGTCACCACTAAGTGATGCCTATATTGGGCACTGGGACCACCTGGACCAAAAGGATGGGCCTTGGGCTAATGAGTCCCAGAAACTTGAATGGCAGCAGGAGGTGGACAACATGGGCCCTGGAGAATGTAAAGCTAGCCGACTATAGGGTGCCTGAGGGGAATGCAGCTAGGGAAGGCTCCTCGGAGGAGAAGGTGCCAGGTCTTAGTGTATGGAAGAGAGGGCTCACAGGATACCAAAGCACATCCAGCCACTGTTGGGGGAGGGGGGAGGCCAAAGCAACAGGATGAGATAATGAGAGGGCTGGAGAGGGAGCAGAAGTCCCCTACCCTCCCTGGCAAGGCCTCCAGTTGCTCTGGATCTGCTGAGAGCTTCCTTTATGCTGATTGGACTGCAGGAGAGACTAGAGAGTTAAGGAGGGCGAAGGCTACATGGATCCAGAGTCACCAAGGGACAAGCAGGAACACTTGGCTAAGTGCAGTGTGTATGGCCCCCGTCTATTGAATGGGGCAGAGGGACATGACACAATGTTGAGGGCTTCTCTGCTTCCATAAGGAAGGCATTTGTGATGGATCGCATCCTCTAATGCAGGCCCGCAACCCAGGTAACCCTGTGCTCAGTCTACCTTGGTTATGTTTTCTTTGTATGGTTCTGGGCAGCAGTACAGGGTTCATGGGGACCTCCAGAGCACTCTTGGAGAAAGAGCGAACTCTCAGCAGGCTGGGAACCTGTACAACCTCTCTCAGAGGTGTTGGCTTACAGGCAAAGGGGCCACAGAGTGACCTCAGGGTCCTCAGCCATCGTGTGAACCTTCCCCTAGGCTCAGAAGGCCCTCCTAGTTTTTGACTTGCTGCCCTGACACTGTCCCTGCCTCTCTCAGAAACCTGACCCCAGGTGGTGAGGAAGCAGAGGAACCTGGCTTGATGACTAGAAGTGGCTTTTTATCAGTGTGCCCTCTGGGAGTCTGGGCCCAACCAATGAAATTATGTCTGTTGACTCAAGGAGGCCAGCAAAGTGGGGCTGATGGCTAATTGAGATTTATGGCTTCCCCTGAGCCTGGCCACCTCTGATCTCTAAACAGTTGGGCTAAGTGGTGCTAAGGAGGATGATGGCTGGCGCAGGAGATGGACTTCCATGTCTCCATGCCCCAATCACTTGATCTCTCAGTTCTCTTTCCTTTCCCTGTCTTTTTATTTTTTTCTCTCCACCCAACCCCAGGACCTGGGGTATGGGCAAAGCATCCCAGTGGGGTGACAGCCCAAGGATACAACCAGCTCTGGGAGTGGCCGCATGTAGTACCTCCTGCTGTTGACTAGGCCACGGGGAAGTGAGGTAGGCAAGGCCATCAAGTCAGGGTCCAGCTCTTTAGCTCTTGCCTCTCACCCTGGGCTTCTCTGACCTTCCAGGATTGGGGAACTGGGCGGTTGTCTGTGATGTGTGGTAGGCTGTAAGCTACACACAGAACCCAGCAGGCACTTAAGACTTGTGCTCCAGCTCTGCTGAGGATCTGCTGTGGAGGCAGAAGTACGAGCCTAGGTCCTGCTCAAGTCCCACGAGGCACTCACTACCCACTCTGCCTCAATGGATCTGAGATGCCCATGTCTAGAGGTGTGGAGGCAGGAGGGGCTTCTGACCAAGGCTGATCTAGATTACAGAGCCTCTGATTGTCCCTAGGTGGTCACCTCAGCTCTACCAGCCTTCTTGCTCATGCTAGAGATGAGTTAAAGTATGGGTCAGTCTAGCTATTTCTGGGCCACCTGCCAGCCCAGCTCCAGAGAGGAACTGATGTCACCATTAGATTTTCAGCATTTGAGGGTCACTGGACAGATTACAGGGCAGGGCTGTCTGTTCCCTAGGCTCACCACATCCAAGGCCATGACTTTTGGAGCCAGATGGAGATGGTGGTGGGACAGAGTGGGAAGGGAGAAAGATAAGAAGAAAATAAGGAATGGAGGAAGGGAGGGAGGGATGAAGGAAGGAAAGAAGGAAGGAAGGAAGGAAGGAAGGAAGGAAGGAAGGAAAGAAAGAAAGACAGGCAGACTTTCTAGAAGCACTGGCCATGAGTTAGGAGGATTGCAAATTTGAGGCCATCCTACTACATGGTGTTGAAAGAGAGAGAGAAAGAAAGGAAGGAAGGACATGTGTATTCTGGCAACACTAAATAAAAAAACATAAAAAAAAGCCCAGGATGTAAGGTGAGCCTGCATCAGGCTTGTATATGGTCAAAAGTATGTGTGTGTGTGTGTGTGTGTGTGTGTGTGTGTGTGTGTGTGTGTGTGTGTAGAGAAAGCATGAGTGTGCGTATGCGCACACACAAGTGCACGTGTATGTGCACGTGTGTGTCCCTGCCGAGCTCACACAATGTGTGCAATTGCCTCCCAGAAATGAGGATGTTCTTTAGAAAAAGGACATGCTTTAGAAAAGGAACGCGCTTTTGAATCTCAATCGGCTGTTTCAACAATGTCCGTTTAATTAGCGTGTTTTGAAGGGGAAATGAAGGAAAATTATAACTCATCCGAGAAAATAGCTGGTACGTGCCTCAGCTCTCCTGTGGCTTCCCGAGTTGCCGCCCCAGGTCCAGCCACCGGCCAAAGGAGAGAGGGAGGGACAGAGCAGCTGTGCTTCCCACTCCCCCAACCCAAAGCAGGATACAGAGATCACGGGCAGGTGGCTGTGATATACTGTTGCAGTGCAGGACAACAGGGCACAGGGACACAGAGGGGGCAACTACCCTTCCCAATTGGAAGGCAGGGGCAAAGCGGCTCTCAATGAAAGAGAAAACGGGTCAGCCTGGGACTGTTTGAATTCCGAGTCTGCCATTGTATATAAGGATTCAATGAAGCTCCATTCCCAATTTGTAAAATGGTGGTGAGGGGTTTGACGAGACGGCTCAGCAGGTAGACACCTGCTGCCAAGACTGACCGCCTGAGCTCCATCTCCTGGATCTACACAGTAGGAGGAGAGAACTGACTCCCAGAAGTTGTCCTCTAACCTCCACTCGCATGCCATGGGGTGTACATGTGAGTGCGCGCGTGCGCGCGTGCACACACACACACACACACACACACACACACACACACACAGACACAGACACACATGCTTGCATACACACTAAATACACAGTATATAAAATCAAAATGATAGTGACAGCTATGAGCTAAATAAAGTGATAACAAGAAAAGTCTTTGTAAAGTGTTGGGTCTTGACCATGTCCGGGTATTCCATGAGGGATCCAGGAAAGATCCACATTAGGACGGAGCCCCAGCTGGGTCTGGAATCCAAGCACATCGCTCTTGCCTGCGTTCCCTAGGAGCTATGGATCCCCTCACAACTCTGGAGGCTCTCCTTTGGCTCCCCAGAGCTCCTGCTCCCCTCACATTCTGCTCCCCCAGGGCCAAGGTTGCTGCAGCAGCCCCAGAGAGGGAGGCTGGGGCCGAGACCCCTGCTCTTCCCCACCCTGACGGCATGACTGCTGCAGACCCAGCTCTGTCTGCACCTTTAGGCTCCTGTTTCTTCTCACTGACTCGTGCCTCTGCTAGGGGAGTTCCCATATAGCTAGCCAGGCCCTGTGGTGCCCGGGTCTGGGCTCTGACCAGTGCTGGAGTTGGGGAAGCATGGGGTCTCTCCCTCTCACCCACTATTGCTCTGCTAGTCCAGGTCCAGTCTGGGGAATGCCATTAAGGCACTCAGAGCTCAGCCTCAAGTGAGCGTGAGTGTCACTGGGTGTGTCTGTGTGGGGTGTCGGGGAGGGCAGTGCTGAAGATATCCGGGTCCACAGGAGGCCCCTCTTCTGGCAGGTTGTATTCAAAGAAGCAGAGGCTGCCCCTTTCTGAATACTCAGGAGCCGTACTCCCATTCTCAGGCTATGAGAAATTATGGCCACCCAATTTGGAGTGGAGGAAACCGAGGCACAGCAAGGGGAAGGCAGGGGGATGACACTTTTGGTAATGATAAGCTGGAGTTGGTACTCAACCATCAGATACCAAAGCCTCTTCCCTAGACTGTAAGGAGGGCAGCAAGTCTTAGGGTCTCCTGAAGAACTGCAGCCAAGGGCACAGGAAATCCAAATCACTGTCCTGGTGTTGTGCTTGTCTGAGCCCTCTATAATGTGCCTACCTCTGTCTTCTCCATCCATTCCTACCAACACCCATCCTGATGCAGAGTCTGCCAAACACTTTGTGCCCACAGGGTCCCTGCAGCTGCCTCTGTGGCCGCTGGCTCCCCACACCCCACACACTATTGTTGGTCCCCTGGGTGCTTTCCAGTTCTTCACAGCATGAACTAGGTTATTATAACCATCTTGGCACATGTTGTCTCTTCCTTCTCCCCAGCATGCTCCTTCCCTCTCATGAGGCTTTAGGCCCTTTCCTGACTTTCATTTGTAGACAGGAGCTAGCAGGACAACTCCTGGGAGGTACTGGCAGCCACCGAGGGTGCCAGTTTTAGCCTCTTGCTATGGTGAGTCTGTCCAAGCCAGGGACTCTGACCTGCTTGCCAGTATACCTCCTTGCTCCCACAAGGGGAGGATTCCCTCATTTCTCAGATGAGGAAGATGAGACCCTAGAGATACTTAGCAGTGGCCCTGAGGTGGCAGGAGGGAGGTGAACTTGACTTAGGCCAGGCGGATTAAATGGTTCTACACCAAGACCATCCCCTGGACCCTTCTGCACACACATTGTTTCTGTGTATACTGTTTCTTTGCTGTTCCTCCCAGGAAGGGTGCCCCCCAGGAAGAAGACCCCCTCCCCACTGAAGCTCTAGGGTTCAGGGTCCTCATAGAGTCTAGCCCTAACTGGTCATCTGGGACATCCTGTGGGTTCAGCCCATCCCACTGGCTCTAGGGTGGTGTTTACAGCCAAGGATCTTAACATCCCTATGGGCAGGATACACCTGGAGGCCACTGGTCACCTTCTAGCACCTTTGTCCTGTAGACTTCTCCTGGCACTTGTTGAACAAAAGCCAGCAGATGAGTGGGCAGATGGATGGCCAGATGTGGGGTGGATAGATGCAGAGGCAGGCCAACAGACGTGTGGCTGGCTTAGGGATGGCAGGCTGTGTCACAGAAGCCTCAGAGAGAGGCATAGGCACTTTTGGTGGGGGAGGAGAACTGCTTGGGGGCCACACCCCCAAGAAGCAATGCTGGGCATTTGTCACAAGCCAGTTTTCTGGCTGTCAAGCCCTTTCCTGCACCTGTGGAAGACGTGACTAATCAACCAGGGTCATTCTCCCACTGCTTCCCAACTCTACCCTAGTAAGCCAAGAGCAATAGATTGCAGGCAGCACCTTCAGTCTGCACTGTAGCTCTAGTCCAGCTGTTACTATTGGAGATCCAAGTTTCTTTGGCCTCCCTCAGGGGACTCCCTCCATACTTGTCTGCTTTTCTCTAGGGAGCCAGGTCTGAAGCTCTAGGCTTGTATAGAGGCCCACCTGCACCTGGCCCCTACTCTGGGGTTATACGTATCAGCAGAGGGGCTCAAATATGCCTGGGTTATGCTAGTGGCCCAAATAAGCCTGGAACTACCTTTTTTTTTTTAACCAGCGGATTCAGGGGTCTGGGGGGCACAGTTCTGGGTGCTCCTGTCTGGGTGGTTAGCTGGGTGGTTGTTTCTGCCCTTCATAGCCACACAGCTCCTGGAGAGGTGATCTGGCCACAGATGTACAGTCCAGAAGCCTCCCTGCCTGTAGTGGTGACCCTACCTGTCACAGCTTCATTGGTTCACAGATGTTCTGGAGAGGGTGTGCTACAATCCAGATCTCTGGGCGGCTGCCCGTCCAGTGCTTGAGCCTCAGTAACTCTTGGGGAAGCCCCATCATCTCGAGATTCCACCTGGCTCCATTCCTCCAAGTACAGGTGCCTGCATGCGTGTGCTTGGACCATGTGTGATGTGTGTGTGTGTGTGTGTGCGTGCACACAATGCATATATAGCCCAGTCCCAGCTCAGAATCTTCTTAAGGTGGACCCAGGTTAAATGCTTCTAGATACTGTCTCCACCTAGCTAAAAAGTTCTGGTAACAATGCCCTAAACATCTGCACTTTGTGCCTTTTATTTATTATTTTTAAAAATGTCACATTTGTGGCTGGGGATATAACTCAACGAGAGGCATGCAGGAAGCTCTGGGTTCCATCCCTAGGACCAAATAAATCAGCTATGGCAGTGTTTGCTTGTCATCCAGCACTGAGGGGGGGAGGGGGTGGAAGCAGGAGGTTCAATTCAAGATTGTCCTTGGCTATAGAGTGAATTTGAGGCCAGCTTGGGGCACTTGAGACCCTATCTCAAAAGAAAAAAAAAACAAAAAGAAGAAAAAGAAAAAGGGGGGGGCATTTTGGTGAAACAGTGATGAACACCCCTCTGCGTCCTCTTGTAACTCCAAATATGAATCTTTCTCTCTACTTCTTTGGAAGTGACTTGACCCCGTCCCCCCAAGAATCCATGAGCCATCACCATTGCCAGCAGAAGAACTTTCTGGGGCTTGACTTGGCTCAGACAGGAGCCCCCTAATTCTGGGAGAGCCCCTGGTTGGTATACTGTGTCTAAACCTTGGCTCTCTGAGTTGTGTGACTTCCAAGACTTCCCACATGCCTTGGGACCTTCTTCCTTCCTGGACCTTGGAGAGAATCTCATAGGCTCTTCATCAGTTTGCCCCTCTGATTAGAGACAGTTTGGTTTCAAGAGGCAAGCTTGAAGGGGAGCCTGGCCACATGTGCACAGTTCAGGTCTGGGATCACCTGGGGCACCAGGATCTACGCTGCCATCAGCTCCTCCCTCCATGTGTGAGAGCGAGGCCAGAGTAGACTTGCCTACAGGAGAGATTGGGCCAACTGCCTCGTGGCTGCCCACTCACCACTCTTGCCTGCCAAGCTGGCCACACACAGCCTGTACCTCCCGCCCCTGAAAGTCAACAGACCCATTTTAGCAGGCGTCTAGAAGCCACAGAAGCAGAAAGGTGTAAACAAGCTGCTGTTCCCACCTCTGCCTCTTGTAAATCATTCCTTCCTACCAGTGCTGCTCACAGCCAATGAGAGTTGGGAGATGAGCCTGCTCTATGCTAGACATGCCAGGGCCTCTGTCCTCAGACAACCTATGAAGATGACAGTCATTTCATAGATGAGGGAACTGAGGACCCAGAGAGGTGACCCAGTGGCCTAGGGGTGCAGACAGTACACTGTGACCTCTGACTCCAACTACCCAGGCAGGCGTGAGGAAAGTGAAGTGTGAATGACAGCAGGAGCTCAGCCTCTGGCTCTCTGCAGTCCCTTGTGTTTGTACCCTCGGGTGTCCAGTGGCACCGGGCAGAGCTCTGTACGTGTGAGACCACAAGTAGACATAGAGCACAGTCTTGGCATTTATCAAGTGAGGCCAGCAGGCAAGCATTCCTCAAAGGTCTTTGTGGGGATCCATGAGTGAATGCTGTCAGGAGCCACATGGGGGCCAAGTGAGACTTCCCATGGTAGTTCCCCTGGTTACCACCTTCCCAAAGACAGCATGTCACCCCCATTTCTACATGTTCTCCTCTTGTGGCAGTACCACTGGCCACAGCTGCATCAGGCAGGGCACAGGCAGAAACTCCCACCTAAGTCACTCCATGTGACCGCAGAACACCACAGGGTCACACCATCTAACCTCACCTACCTCGCCCACCTTGCCCCTGTACTTAGCACCTCCCTTTCTTCCCTCTCCTCTCCCTTCTACTGCCTTCCCAGATGATTAGCCAGATGAGGCTGTCTTCAGGTGACTATTCCTCAGAAAAATGACTTCGTTATCACCTTCAGGGTCTCGCACTGGGAGAGGGACATGTGTGCGGCTGGGAGGAGCAAGCGGGTGGACATCCCCTCCAGGGGTTCCTCCAACAGCTGGGCCCAGGGTAACAGGCAGGGACCCCCCACCTAGAAGGCCTGACGGAGACTGATCTCAGGGAGTCAGGGGCTGGAGGGAAATATTACATTATGATAACAAATCACTCAGCTGATTGGAATTTAATTACGTCTCTTTTATCTTGGTGACAATCTCACACCTGTGATCGAGGCCCTGGCTGCCAGAGAAAGGCTGGGCTTAGGCAGAGGGGATAGGAAGCTCTCCCCAGGAGATTTATAAAGCAGAGACCTCTCCTGCCCCTGCCAGGAGCAAGACCCAAGCTGTTCTCTCTCCCTCTGCCAGGTGGAGGTACAAAGGGGCCTCTCCAGAGGAGGATAGAATCACCAGAATGGGACAGTGGTCACATGAGTCTGTCCGGGCCGAGGAGGAAACTCAAGAGCAGCAGGCTGGCTTTGGCCAGGCTCTCAGAGACAGAATCTCTCTATCCCCCTAGGTGTGTACCTCCTGCCAAGGTCACCCATGGGACAAAACTGTCAAGTTCAGGGGTTTGGGTTTGGAACCTAGAAAGCCTTTTGGTGTTGTTTTGTGGAACAGAGCAGACCAGCAAGTGGGGCGAGCAGCTCCAGTGCACACAACCCCTAGAGCACAGCAGACCTGTCAGAGAACAAACATCTACCAATCACCCCCCCCCCCCTGTGTGTATGTGTGTGTGTGTTTGTTTCAGAGACAGGGTTTCTCTGTGTAGCCCTGGCTGTCCTGGAACGCTCTTTGTAGACCAGGCTGGCATCGAACTAAGAGATCTACCTGTCTCTGCCTCCTCAGTGCTGGGATTAAATTGGCTGTGCACCACCACTGCCTGGCTTGAAATGGCTTTCTTTGCTCCCCTTTCCCTATCTAACATTCTGCTGGCCCTCTATAGTGAGTGAAGGAAGTAGTGGTTTCCTATCCTCCAGTATATGAACCATGTGTTCTTTAGTGAGTACGTGGCTTGATTCCTTGGTTAGTATTGTGTCCTTCACGATTCCAGGTTGTTACAGGTCCAGGGACTCTCCTGACTTTTTCTGGGCTCTCTTTAGCCATAGGTCTATTCTACTTGGATCCTCCACTCCTGTAGAAAATGTGAAGCTTGGAGGGGCTTTGACACAGAGGTTGCTTGGTTCTGCTAGAGACTCAGGATCCACAATGAGATCTGCTTGGGCATTCCCCTTCACCTTCTGTCAAAGGTTGGGGAGTGGCCACAGGTACCAGTGTTTAATGTGCTGGGGTCACCCACAGTCTTGGCAGGACCACTGTGGCTTCATAGACTGGCCAGTGGCTGCTGAATCATCACAGGAGGTGATCCATCAGCCTTAGTTACTGGAAGGATAGAGAGCGCGATGTCATTGCTTTGGGGACAGGGAGGGGACAGATGGAATTCCTCTCCTACTTATTCCAGGCAGAAGTTGGACAGTTGTGTGGGGGTGGGGCCACAGTGTGATTTAGCCCCAAGGTGAGAGTATGAGGGGTTCATGCATGGTTTTGTGGGCACAGTGGCCTGTGTTGAGATGCTCTTTGAGTCCTGTGCCTGCATACTTAGACCCTAGGACATTCCAGGCTCCCAGGGTCAGGAGATTTGCATGTGTGGCATAGAGTGGGAGAATGGGGACAGGAATAGATGGAGTTGGTCAGGGGAGTGGCCACAGGTACCACTGGCCTATGCTACTAGTCCAGTGAGCTTCTGTCTTCTCATCTGAAGGCCGAGAAGCAGGCAGAGTGACGTCACAAGCTTGTTAAGATGGAGTTGAGCCCTGCAGTAGGAAGTTGTGGGCAGAGTTCCCCATGCTCCAAGTTTGTGTGGTTACTATGTGACTGTGGAGAGCGGTATTGCTCCTGAGCTGTTTGTTGGGGGTAGCGTATTGGCCAGGGTTCTCCAGGGAGGAGGGGCCAGTAGAATTTTATATATGACCTGGCTCCCATGGCGGTGGAGCTCCTGAGTCTCAGGATCTTCTGGCTTCTGGGGGAGTCTGAGCTTCAGTTGAGTTGGGGCTGGAGACCCTAGGCCCAGGGGAGCCAATGCTGTGAGGCTTGATCCAATGACAGCAAAAGACCATATCCAGTTCCAGCAGGCAGGCATCGAGAGTGGGTCCACTTTCTCCGGCCTTTTGTTCTATTTCCCAAACTCCATGGACTCATGAAGCCAAGTCCCACTGTGGATTTCATGTAATCTACAGAGCCATCTTATATCTCCTCAGGACCTGCCCTCACTCACGGAGAAAGAATGCTGAACCTGCTGTCCAGGTACCTCAGGCCTTGTGCACAAATATGCATCTCCTTATTATGTAGACTTGCTCTTTGCAGGTCGGAGTGAGTTCCTCAGTTTTCCTGATCTGCATGCTTATGCATACATGTTTGTGAGCGTACATCTGATTGCGGGGGTGGGGGAGCATGTTTGCATATTGTGCTTGTTTGCAGGGCTGTGTGTGTGCAGGGCCTTGTTCACATGTGGACTCCAATGCAGACATGCCCATGTCGCTACTGACTTCTGAATGTCACCGAGAGTGATACCTGCTCGGTCCTGAGAAGGTTGGGTGGTGGCCCGACCGTCTTTGTGGCCAAGTTATGCTCCATAGATCCTGGAGTTGAGCTCAGGTGCTAATGCCTACTTGATTCACTTCTGTCCCAACTATACAAGAGAGCCTTGTATAGTTGGAGGATGGAGGTTCTTGGGGTGGACCATCTTGGAGGTCACCTTTGTTGTCATCTCCATTTCATCTAAGCCCAGAGGTGACACAGCCAAAGAGAGAGCAGGGCAGGGAAACAGTTCAAAGCTGTGTGACTCCAGGCCTTGCTCAGCCCTGAGCATCCAAGCCCGCTTGCCACTAGCCAGGTGAACACTGGTCAGTGCTGATTCTGGAGCAGACACAGTCAAGTTGGGATTGGGAGGCTGGGACACTCCTCGGTCAGGGTTCTGTAGACCTTGAATGTAGGGAGCTCACTCCTGGGTAGGCAGTACACCTATCCAGGCAAAGGCAGAGTCCAGCGGTCTCCGAGGCGATGGGAAGGGGAAGAGGCCCGTGGGACCCAGACTTTGCACAGCTGTCTGACAGGGAGCCCTGACTTGGGCTCTGCTAGCTGGCTGATCTCCCATCTCCACTCGGGATCCCTAGGCTCAGACAGAAGCCCATACTCTGTACCTACCCACATCCCAAGTGGAAACAGCTGTGCGAGTTCCTCTGAGCCCCAGCCACTGTGAGCTGCCATCAAGTCCACATCCTGCTTCTAGAGAGAAAAATATGACAATAACAGCAAGAGGAGGGGAATTTCCATTTCAAACGAGCTAGTTGCTCGTTGGCACTCTAGCAAGCTCCGGGGAGTTTTGCAGCTGGGAGATGGTGGAACACAGGCAAGCCAGGGAGGTGATAGAGGGCTGTTCCTTGGTGAAGTCTGTAAGGGGATAGAGGAATCTTTCCTTGGTGATGTTGCAGGGGAGAGGGGATGCTTCTTCCTTTCTTTTGTCCATGTGTGGTGTATGTGTATGTACATGTTCATGTGTATGTTGGGCCAGAGATTGATAATGGTTGACTTCCTCAATCTCTCTCTACCTTACTTTTTGAGTCAGGGTCTCTCACTGAACCTGGAGCTCATTGATTAGCTACACAGGCTGGCCAATAAGTCCCAGAGATCCGCTCATCCCTGCCCCCAGCTCTGGGGTAGCGGGCATATTGCCATGCCTGGCTTTTATGTGGCACTAGGAATCTAAATCCAGGTCCTCGTGCTTGCACAGTAAGTCTTTTACCAACTGGGCCATCTCCCTGGGCCTGGACAGGTCTCTTCTTGGTGTCTATATGCCACCCTGGGGCCTGGGTGTGGGTGTGGGTGGTACTCCTGGCAGAAGTTATAAAAAGTAGATTATGGTGGTCCATTTTTCACTATGAGGTGCGCTTAGAGTGTGCCAGAGTTATAGAGAAGCCAGAGGTATCAGGCTTCTCTCTTCCACTAGCTGGCAGCTGGCCCCTGTTTGTCTCAGAACTCTTGAGAGTTAGAAAGGTACAGGCAGTCTGCCATATGACGGAGCCCATGACCAGAAAAATGCAGCAGTCTCCAGGCCCAAATTACTCATTAGACAAGACTCTGTGTCCTAGGCTAAAGAGACAATCCTGGCCTATGGAAGGGAAGAATAGGGATTTCTCGAGATGTGGGCATTTAAAAAACCACTGTCTTGAATTGGAAAGATGGCTTCGTGGTTAAGAGCACTTGCTGCTTTTGCATAGTACCCACATGGGGGCTCAAACTGTTTGTAGTTCCAATTCCAGGGGAACAGACCTCCAAAGGCACCAGCCACACATATACTACACATACCCATGCATAGGCACAACATCATCTATACATATAAAATAAATATGACTTTAGGAAAAAAAAAAAAAACCTTCTGCTTGCACCAAATCAGTACACCAGCCCTCGGTGTCTTTTCTCCAAGCTGGTGTCCCATTCTTCAGAATTATACATTAAAACCTACTCTGTTTTCACCATTCTCTTGAATTTGTTAGCGTCATCTTATTTCTAGTGGGGGGTGGGGCCATCTCTGTTCCAGGATCCAGTGGAAGCTCAGATTCCTTGTTGGGTTTCCCCTGTCCAGTGAGCTGACTTCCAGAGTAGCTGGTGCTAAGGGGATAGGGATTGGAGATTCCTTCCCAAGGACCCTCTGCCAGGGGATGTGGGCTGGGAGCTGGACACATAAGCTGATGCTGTCACATGTCTTATGAGGCCTGGGGTGACTTCTGTGTATCTCAGGTCTCACCTGATCTGATGGGAACAGGTGACAAGGTAAGGCCTGAAAATTACATCCCTGTACTGATACGCTAACTGCCCTGGTAACTTCTTCCTAGACCTGGTCCCAGGACTGTGTCACTATCACAAACATGAGGGGCAGGCAGGTCTGTCTCCTGGTGGACTCTGCAAAAGTGGACGTGTTGTCTCATTATCTGTCTCCACAGCTTGAGCTCATTCCAGTGAGCTCATGGTAGGAATCAGCTGAGTAGACAAGCAGACCTCACAAAGAGTCCTGACCTCTCAGAGTTGAGGTGGGAGGCACAGGGCTTTATTCGATATGTGGTGTTAATAACAAACTCGGGTCAACTGCAGGAACCCTACCCTGCTAAACATGGGGCTTCTAGATGATTCCCTGGGATACTTTTCACAGACACCTGATCCTTGAGGACCTGACCTTCCCAGATGGGTGCAGCCACCCAGGGGTGAAACGGTCAGCTTTGCAGGCTTAGGTGTGCAAACCTACAAACCACACCAACTCCAAGTCAGAGCCAACAGTTTGGAGATGCAGCCAACAGAGTGGAGAAGGGGCTCTGTTGGTACATTATGAGGCAGTGTAGGTTGTCACCGTGGCCTTTATGTTGTAGCAAGCCTTAGTCTCAAAATTGTGGGGTTGCATCCTTAGAGCAGGAGGGCCAGCAAACTGGACATAGTGTTAATTAGACGGTTGCTTCATTCAAAAAGGGACTCATCCTTGCAAATCTTGCACTGGTGCTTTGTCTCCGCTCCCTGCTCCCCAGATGGTCCTACCCAGAGGTAAGACTGTCGGCAGCCTATGGTCTTGAACCAAGGGGTGACAAGTTGGCTTTTCCTGGAGAAGAGGACGATGGAAGGCCTTACGTACCCAACTAGCTACCAGCCCAGAGCACTCTGACTACACAAAGCTGCAGCTCCCATGAGTGGGAGAGCCAATTTGGACATGCTTTGCGAGCTCCAGTGGGTCACAGAGTGCTCACTCTTGCCCTGCTTCTCAACTCATCCTGCTGTGTGAAAACCTGTTACCACTGACACACTCAGGACAGGGGGAAGAGCCAGGGTCACCTTTCCTCTTCCGGAGTGGGGAATTCCAATATGGCCCGTGTGACTAGGTGCCAGCTCTGCAGACCATGGCCCTGGGCCCCTCTGGACTCTGCAGAGTAGCTCAGGGTGGGCACACCTTGACCCTGCCAGAGCCAGCCCAGAGGTCCTGGGATTCATGGGGTCCAAGGTTCTACTTGCATGGGTTTCTCATGTTGCCAACAAAGTCCAAAAGGCAGGCATCCTAAGACAGCAGATACAGGGTTGAGGAGATGGGTTGGTCAGTGAGCACTTGCAGAAAGAGATGTAAAGACTAGAGTTCAGACCTTGGAGCCCATGTAAGAGAGCCAAACATGGTGCTGTATGTTTTTTATTCCCAGCTCCCAACAGGCAGAGACAGGAAGATCCCTAAGGCTTGCTGGACAAATAGCCTAGCTTACTTGGTGAGCTCCAGGCCAGCAGGAGACCTTGCCTACAAGAACAAAGTGGGCATCAACAAAAGAATGATAGCTCAGGCTGTCCTTTGGCCTTCTCATGCGCTTACCTATACTGGATGTCTCAGTCACTGTTCTATTGCTATGAAGAAGCACCATGACCAGGTCAACTCTTATAAAGGAAAACATTTAATTAGGGCTTGCTTACAGTCTCATGGTGGGAAGCATATAGGCATGGTGCTGTAACAGTAGCTGAGAGATTTATATCCTTCTGGCCTCTCAGGATATAAATGGCAGCAAGCAGAAAAAGAAACACTGGGCCTAGTGTGGGTTGTTTTATTTTTTTGTTGTTTTGTTTTATGAAACAGGATTTCTTTGTATAGCCCTGGCTGTCCTGGAACTTGCTCTTGTAGACTGGGCTGGCCTCGAACTCAGAGATCCACCTGTCTCTGCCTCCCAAGTGCTGGGATTAAAGATGTGCGCCAGCCACCACCATCACCCAACTCTGGTGTGGGCTTTTCATGCTCTACCGACTGAGCTAGCTGGGCACCTTGGTGTGGGCTTTTAAAAGCTCAAAGTCCACCCCCAGTGATACACTTCCTCCAACAAGGCCATGCCTCCTAATCCTTCTCAAACAGAACCTTTCTCATTTAAATCACCGCACTGAACATTGTCGGGTTTCAGACCTGGAGACAAGCGGCTGAGGTGCATATTAACATACAAAAGTGGACCTGGCCTCCAGGTTCTCCCAGTATGCCCCAGTCCCTACCTGTTACAGGGCATGGCATACTGGTACACCCCGCCCTCTATGCTGAACTTTCCAGCCCAGGGGTTGGGCTTCCCCTACCCCAGAAGCTCTTTCCTATATAATCCAGACATTTTGGTCTCTCTCTCTCTCTCCCTGGATGCATGCATTCTCTCTTTCTCTTCACCCCTCCTCTGTCTCCCTTCCCATGGTGACTTCCCTGGTCTCTTTACTTGGGACCCAGTGAACCTGTGCAAGAGCTACATCTAATAAACCTAGCTTTATATACTTAATTTGTCTTGAATTGGATCATTTTGCAGGTAGTGAATGCACAAACAAGAATTTGTCATATCACACACACACACACACACACACACACACACACACACACACACACACACACACACATACACACACACCCCTACCTGAACATACATGGATACATAGAGACACATAACCAACAACAAAACAGCAGAAACATCCCATCTCTTAGTTCCAGAAATGAGGAGGCGAGAAACCAGGTGGCACAGGGCCCTCTGTGTCTTGAGGCATTAGTGGAGGGTTCTTCCTACTTCTTCTAGCTTCTGGTGGGATTGCCTTGGAGTCCCTTGATTTATGATGGCCTCACTCCAGCCTCTAACTCGGTGTGTGCATGCCCTCCTTTCCCCTCTCTCCTTATAAGACACCCTGGTCACCCTAGAATGGAAGTCCACTCATTTTTTAAAAAAATGTGTATGTATGTGTGGGTGCATGTGTGGACACGTGTGTGGAGGCCTGGAGTTGACATCAGGTGTCAATCACTCTCCACTTTATTTATTGGGACAGGGTCTCTTGCTCAACCTGGAGCTTACCAGTTCTGGGTAATCTAGCCTGCTAACTTGCTCTAGGCATCCCCTGTCTGTGCCTGTTAATGTTGGGATTACAAGTAGACATCAGGTGGGTGAGTGTCACCCATAGGCTCCTCAGGACCTCCAGTGAGAGCTGGAACATAGACCCTGGGGCAGGAGCGTTGACGGAACCATTTTTTAACCAAACCCGGTGTGTCCTTTCCATGCCCCACAGAGGCCCTCAGAGCTGCGGCTTTGCCCCAGGTCTGCGGAGTGGCTGGCTTGAGGCTACGCAGCTGCTTTTTGTCCTCATCTGGAGACCCAGGCATCTGTGTGTGTGAGACTGCTGGTGATGGGCCAGGCCCAGGCAGAGGCAGTCCTGGGAGCTTTTCCTCGGCCCAGGGTCAGCCCAGAGCTCCACCTCCCTGCCTGGATTGCAGCAGTCTAGGGCCCCTTCTCTCCCCCTTGCCTCCCTGCACGAGGTCTTGGGGGGAAGGGACAAACAAAGGCCCAGCAGCCGCATCATTTTTCTCCCCTTCACCCTCTGGCTCAGCCTTTTCTTCCCTTTATTATGTATTTTAATAGGAGCAGACCAAGATAGATGGCCTAAGCTGGGATGGGAAAGGCCTTGCCTCTACCCAGCCCAGCCTTGGAGCCCAATGGATGAACTCCACAAGGGCTGAAAGCAGGGTGCCTGCTGACTTGTCCCTGGGGACTCCTTTCCCAGGATCTGTTCTGTGGCTCCCCAGTTATTCCATGACCCTCTGTTTCCTGCTTCCTCCTGTTCCAGCAGAAGAAGGCCATTTGTGGATGGAGGAGGCAATCCTGTGCCCAGCCTTTTGTGTGTCTTGGGGATGCTGCGGGAGGGGGTGCAGAGAGGACACCTGCCCAACCCTCACCTGAGCAGAACGCACCCAGTGAGACTTTGTTCCTCTTCCCTGTTCATATCTCTTAGGACTAAGGATACAGCTCAGTGATAGAAGGCATACCAAGCAGCATGCCCAAGCCCTTAGTCTCAGTTGCCAGCACCCTGTACTTGCTGGTCTGCACCAAGCTCCTTGTATGCCTTTTATTCACATCTGTGTTGAAGACACAAAACTGAAGCCTCTCACTGTCACTGCATAGACTCCAGCAGCAGCCTCAGGTGCAGCAGCCATGTCCCGCTGATCCTGTATGGAAAGTGAGGAGCCAAGAAAACCTGAAGCCTGAAAAACAACCCTGAGTCTCTTCCTAGCGGGAGTAGGGAAGGACCCAGTCTGGTCCCTGGGGCTCCGGGACTTAGGAGGCTCAGTGACTGGGTCAAGTGCCGAGGTCAAGGGAAGCTTTGTCTCAACAAGGGCCCTTCCTGACCTCTGACCTCTTGGTGTCACTCCATTTCAGGCTAACGGAGGTATTTAACATCATGAAACAGGCTCAGGACTCTGAGCCTATCCTGTCTTTTACTCAATAACACACGTGCCTTTAAAAACCCACGGGACTCCAATCCCCTCCTGGGCACAGCTCTCAGATCAAACTTGATCAAAATGTAAATTTAGATTCATAATGTCTTGACCAGAGAGTGGTTCTGCAACTTCTCTAGCCCCCCTGTGGGTGGGACACCTCTAGTCACAATAACCAATGGCCAACATGTGATCAGGTGAGCAGTATTCAGCCATAAAAGGGTCACAAACCTCACACCCACATAGGATGTCACTCTGTTCTTAGGAAACATTCAGGACAAGCAAATCCATATAATGGAGTAACATTTCTCAGAGACCAGGGGGAGGGCAGGATGGGAGTGGTGGCTAGATGTCAGGGACTTCTTTTTGGGGTGGTAAAACTTCTTGAATTAGCTAGTGGGCATGGTTACACAATTCTGTGAGTGTTCTGGGCACCCCTGTCCTGAGTGGGACTTTGAATGATGAGTTCTCTCTCTCTCTCCCTCCCTCCCTCTCTCTCTTTCTGAGAGGTGGTGGGACCATGAGGTAGTGGGCTCAGGTAAATGTTGCTTTTAGATCATTGGGGTTCCAGTCTCAGAAGGAACTAATGACTTCTCACTGTGGTGGGACAGGTCTACTGGGACTAAATTAGTTCTCTCAAAAATGGACCCTCATAAAAGAAGTTTGACTGTCTCAACTTCTGTGGAAAGTTGTACATTTCTTAGGGTCAGTTGAGTTTATTCTCAGAGATTGTATCGCAGAAGCTTCCTGGGCAGCCCTGTGTTGGGAGTGTTTCTAATGGGTTCACCCTAATACTCAGAATCTGGACTTTGACTCTTGGTCTCAAACTGTGCAGTTATGTCTTATGGCAGCTATCTAATACGGTGTAGAAATGATTTCCTTCATCATAGTAGCTCCAAACAGCAGTGACTCTTCATTATTTCCAAGTCTCTATGGGTCAGGAGTCTGGGGGCATTGTGACTGGACATGTCTACTCTGGCCACGAAGGAATAGTCAGCAAAATGTCAGCTTGACTGCCATGACTTGCAAATAGAAGACCCTCTTTCTAGAGCTCACTCACATGGCTGGGTGGCTTAATGGGCTGTGGGTGGAAGGCCTCTGGTTCTCTGTGCCATCACCTCTCCATGGGGGATACAGTGTCTTCATACCATGCACCTCATCTTCCCTGGAACAAATGCTGAGATAGAGATAGAGATAGAGATAGAGATAGAGAGAGAGAGAGAGAGAGAGAGTGCTAGAACAGTATCCCTATCTATTCTTCAAAGGCATGTGCCCAGTGACCCACTTCTTCCAACTAGGCCCTTCCTCCTCCAGTTTCCCATTGGTCTGTTCAATCAGGAAGCCATCTATGGATGAAGCCAGAGCATCCAGTCATCTCTGAACACTGCTGAACTCAGGACCAAACTTTCAACACTTGAGTCTTTTGGGGGGACATTATAGATGCAAACCATAACAGAGACTACCTGGTGTCTGCAGTTTCTCAGGCAGGAACTCTTGATACTGACACTGGAAGCCAGACGTTCAGAGCTGCTGTGTGCTGGCCCTTCAAGCCCTTAATGCTGCAGTTTCTAGAACTTTGGGAACGATTGACAGTAATTTCCTATGATTGCCCATGCTGCGCTGATCTCAGGAGCATCCCCACACCACAGGTGATGTTTTTAAAGCTTCCTAGTACTGTCTGCTCAGCAGGCCAGAAGACTGACAAGCCTGACTGTGGATGGCAGAAATGTCCCCATGCATGGCTGTCATGGGACAGTGGCAATGAGAGTGAACTATGCGGAAGGTGTTCCAAGGTGCATAGCACCACAGTTTTAAAGAGAATGCTGCCCACCGCAGACATCCCAGGCTCCTGAGGAGTCTTTCCTGGCTTCTTCAGGGCTCAAGCTCTTCGGAGGCTGGTCCTGAGGGTGGAGCTGATGGCTTCCTGCCCTCTTGTTGTCAGGAGAAGCCAGCAAAACATGGTCTGAGGGCTGATTTCCCTAGCTCCTCTCTGCAATCTCCGTGTCTGGTTGTCCCTCTTTTAGGACCCATCTTTCAGGTCATAGCATTCTAATAGACTTGTACAACACTTTACAGCTCACAAAGAGGTTTTGGTGGAAAAGACAGGAACAGGCTGGAGATACTTGGGCATCTGTTACCTGCCTTAGGTTTACTTTCACTGCACCTGGGTCAGATTTCCCCCTCACACGTGTCAGATGCCTGCTCAAAGCTCACCTTCCGTCTACTGTCTGCATCAGACATCCACACCGGGTCAAGGAGAGTGTGTCACCTCAAAGGGCCTGGATTCTACTGAGCAGCAGCTGGCTGGAGAGACAGGAGAACTAGCTCAAGGCCCCAGGAGATGCTGGTTCCTGAGTGCCTGAAGTCAGGACCTTCACTGGAAGGAAAAGGAAGTTGGATCAAGACAGAGAAATCAGGATGAGGCCAAGAGGCTGAGGCTCTTGGTAAAGGCTCCATAGGTAAGGTGCTTTCCATGCAAGCACAAGGACCCAAGCTGGAGTCTCAGAGTCCCCGTGGAAAATCAGGGTGCTGATGTGTGTCTGTAGTTCCAGTGCTGGTGTGGGGGAAGATAAGCAGATTCCCTGGGCTTTGCTGTCCAGCCAGCCAGGACTAATGTACAAACCCCGGGTTCCAGGTAGGGGAGCTGTCTCAAAAACCAAAGTGGATGATGTCTGAGGATTGACATCTCAGGTTGGCTTCCACATGCACACACATGTGCACATGCACACACCTGCGCACACACACACACACACACACACACACATTCTTACACTAACAATGAGGTCAACAAGGAGGAGCCAAGTGTTCTGACATCAGGAACAATAACGGTAAGGTAAAAAGTCCCATGATTGTGATCCAGAGCGTTAGAGCAGGTGTGTGACGATAAGGACTTAAGAAAGACTTAGTGAGGAGGTGAAGGTGTGTGCAAGGGTAGGGCTGCCATGTGTTGAGAAAGTCATGTATCATGGTCCTGGTCAAGTCCACACAGAACCCCTCAGTCTCTGCTTACCTCTTGCCTCAGAAGGATCTAAAGAAACCCCATTTATCCTCTGCCTTCCTAGACTCTCTCAACCCCTAGCCTTCATGTCTGTGCCAACTTTCCCTTCTTTTCCCTTGGCCAACCAGAGATTCATGATGCTTCCTTCCTCCTGAGGTCTCTTCTGACCGCCTAGTCCAGATTTGACCCTCCCCCTCTTTCCCTGTCACACTCCTGACCCCTGATGTCAGGATCTTTTCTGGAAGGAAAAGGGGATCAGAAATTGATCTGAACACCCATGAGCCATGATTCATCCATTGCTCCAGGACAGGAAGAGACCTGCTTTGGTCACCCAAGGAAGGGAGAATACCACCCCCAACATCATCCAACCAAGGGGTCCTTGGAAATGTTCTGAGAGCACAGGAAGGTGCAAATTTCTTACTACAGGGGTCCTCAGCCTGGAGTCAAGTGCCCTCTTCCTGCTAGAGATTTATGTCCTTATTGCTTTCTCCCTTCTCTCCTTTTGTGGAGGCCCCCTGGTCTCCCTTCTATCCCCTGGGAACAGCCATCTGGTACCAATACTGGAGGTGTTGGCCACTCCAGTATTGCACCTAGCCCATGAGATCATGTCTGTCCCCTTACTCTGATGTCACCCCCCCATCCCAGTCAACTGGGCTTTGTCACTCCACTTCTGATACATCACTGTTGATGATATCCTATTAAGAGTTGGAAATGTATTTTCCTCCTGCCGATCTTTTTCCTTTTCATTTCGCAAACATTGATTTTCCCCCCTCCTGCAGATAGAGTAGAAATGAGGCCACACTGGTCTCTTTGGGGTGATTTACTTGTCAGAGCCTAAGGCAATGGGCAGTCACCCGGCTCCTTGTGTCACCTCATCCACGGGTCACTTGGTGACCTCAGAGGGTCATTTAGCCTTTTTCCTCTACCATGTGTCCCCCAGCTGGAAAAGGAGACCTTAGGGCCTCTGGCTTCAGGGAGCAGGAAGCTCTCTTTACCAGACAGAGCTGCCTCTGCTGGAGGTTTGGACAAAAGCTTCTGAAAGAAAGCCAAGTTCAAGGTTGTGTTAACACCAGACACCATGAAGTGGCAATTATCCAATTAACATGATTAGTGTAGACTGCACCAGCAACGTCTGCTCTGTATCCCCCTGCCTTCCACCTCACGAGCTCTGTCAGCTGCTCAGCAGAGAGGACACTGGGAGTGAGAGGCTGGGCCTTCAGAGACTCCAGCCTGCCATTCTCTGTGTCCTGATGCCTCTGACTATTTGGAGGATAAAGACCTTGTGCCCATGATAAGCCTATTATGATTCATAGGTTAACCCCAAGGGGAGACTCTGAGGAGACCAGAGGAGCAGGTATATGAGGAAAGAGCACTTGAGGAGGGGCATGAGGTGGACCAATCTGCAGCCAGGAAATTCTAGGGAAGCATGTGTGTACCAAATACAGCCACTTTGTGTCCATGTTTTCGTGATTCCAGAGTGCACAAGACAGACTGATGCTGCACAAGGAGAATTGTCACCATGATAGTGATGTGAGTGTAGTGCTGATGGTGGCAGCACTGGGTGTGTTTGTGGTGGTGCTAGTATGGTTGTTTTTGACCTGATGGTGTTCATTGTTGGTGGTAATGATGGTCATGGTGGTGTTGAGAGTGATGATGATAATGGCGGGGATGGTTATATGATATTGATTGTTATCAATGCTGCTGCAGATTTTAATAGTGATTGTTACTGATGACAATGATAATGATGGTGGTGCTGCCACTGGGGAGGGTACTGGTGCCAATAGGAGTGGCTATACGATGGAACTGATGGCGATTGTAGGCAAGTCTTAGGAGGAGAGAGTGATGTAATAGTGATGCTGATGGTCATGATGCTGCTAAAGGTGTTAAGGGCTATTGTTGGAAGTGATGGTATGTGTATGATAATGCAATAGTGATGCTGATAGCAGTGAGGATGCTAATAGTGTTGATGACACAGACAGACAGTGCTGATGCTGATGGTGATGGTGACGGTGATATTATTGGCAATGGTACTGATGGTGTAGTGTTGATACTGCTGAGGTGCAAGGCCATAATGTGAGATAGCTTAGAGGATGCTAGTAGCTAGTAGGTGCTAATGATGTAGATGATGATGATGATGTTGATGGTGCCAATGATGCTGATCGTGTTGATAATGCTGATGCTGACGGTGATGGTGCTGAGGGTGTTGTTGTTGGTGTGGTGACACTGCTTAGGTGTGGATGGTGATATGATAGTGATGTTGATGGTGCTAATAATGGTAGGGATAATACTGAAAAAGGATGGTTTTGATGGTAATAAGCTAAAACTCTTTTCTTTTGGTTCACTCTATAGCCAACGGAGGAAACAGCCTTGCAGACAACTCTTCCACAGTCATCCCTCTGTTGTTAGAGCTGGGTTTAATACTTATCCATTAACTTTGGGTTGTCTCTGCAGCTTGCTGAGCCAATAAGCTATGATGGAAATGATGCCTCTTGACTTCCAATGCTAGGTGAGAGGAAACCTTGAGGCTCCCCGCCTAGGCCTTTTAAGACGTTTTATGAGCACTGAGATGAGACCTCAGAAATCCACTTTCCCCGAGAAGACACTGAGAAGGCTTTGCCAGGTGACAGTACCCACTGAGCTGAGCCATCTGATCACGCTGTACAGGAAAGCCATGGTCGATCCTTCAGAGCAGCTTGCTGCCATCTGAACATATATCCAGGATACCATATCAGGACCCTCTAGCTGAACTCCTGACCCAAACAGCCTTGGAATTCAGTAGATTGTCTTTGGGGGCCCCTAAATGTAGGGGCCCCATGTTATATAACAGCAGACCCTCAAACAGCAATTGTGCCTTGACTGCTTCAGTTTCTGGGCTACATCCTGGATGAGCAGGTATCTGCAGATGGCAGTACAGCTCAGCATCTTAGGCCCCCTGGCTGGCCTTGCCTTGCCACTAGGGCTCCTTTGCACAAAGACTGTTTCATCGCTTGGGTTCCTCCATGTGAGAGGGCAATATACTTTGAGACCAGCACTCACAGAACTATAAAAAGCTAGTGTGAGTCAAGAACTACAAACAGTACACCATAGTGACCCCAAGCCGGGCATGCACAAGGATGGGACTGGCATAGGGGTACCACCCATACAGTTCTGGGGTCCTGATGCTGCCTAGAAATTTGTTCTGCTGATCCTTGAAGATGAGGAGCCCTTGGAGACTCAGGCTTCTTGCCAAAGGCTGCCCTGGGCAGTTAGGGGAGCAGTGCCTGCTCCCTTTGTACTAGCCACAGGGGAAGGGGGCCACTACTGCCTTACCATCCTGTGTTCTCAGAGCCTCAGAACCTACCTGGGGGAAGGGACTTGCTCTCTTGACACAAATGAGAACTTGGAGTATTTGAGCACCAGGGACTGGACCACAATCACAGTGCTAGGGCTGGAATTTGACCCAAGGTCTGCAGGACCCCGAGATTGTACCCTTGACATGCCATGGGGCTGCACTGTAAAAGTCTAGTGAGCTTTAGTTAAAGATAGGGGACACCTTCCTTTCTGAAAAGTTCTCCTTCCTTAGAGGAGCGTGGTTTCCCTGGAACAGCTCCTCCACCTCCAAACAGGCCAAAGCTCAAAGTCTTCTCTGTTCGGACACACCCAGTGCGTCCAGATCTTGACATTTTATTTGGGGGCTTGGAAGGAGGATGCAGTAAAATACTAAAGCAGTGGGTGTGGGGACCAGGAAAGCTCTTGGCTTGATGCATTCAGCAGCTTAGGGCCATCTTTCGTATGTCTAGGTTTGCCACTTGTGTTGAGGGATCCAGATATCATGGGGTACAATACAGAGCCAGGGCTCTGGGGACATCAAAGATCATACAGACACCAGGCCTGGGATCTCAACTACTTCTCTTTTCCTTTTCCTTTTTTTTTTTTTTTGAGATATTTTACATAGTTAAGCCTGGCCTTGAACTCACTATGTAGCAGTGTATAATCTTGAACTCCTCCACACCCTACTGCATCCACCTCCAGAGTGCTGGGACTACAGGCATGTGCTACCACAACAGGGTTGTGTGGTGTCGGGAATTGAACTCAGGGTTCATACATGCTAGGCAAGCACTTTATCAACTGATCTATAACCCCAGCCCCTAAGAGGCTTTGACATAATACTCCTTCACCACAAAAGGACTCCTACCACAACCTCCTAGGCACTGGGTATCTTCTATGTCTGCCCCACATGTCCCAATCTGACAGCTCTTTCTGCAGTTACTACATCCTCTGAGGTTTGAGGTCTGATACACATCCTTACCCTTCTAGGTGTGACTGTGGAGTCACCCTGTCCCTCTGTCTGGCTGCTCATCACTGGCCCTGTTTTTATTCACTAAGTATTCCAATGGTACCCCCAAAATGGACACCACACTGTGGGTATACCAGGGACACTCATAGGATACACACTTACCACGGGTGTACCGTGTGCATATAAGGACCTGCATATAAGGTCGCTGAGACCCCTCTCTCCCATAGGGAGGTTGTCAATCATGGAGATGGAGCTGTTCAATGTAAATAACATTTTATTTACATTTAAGTGTTAAAAACTAAAAAAAATTTATCATTTTAATTGTGTGTGTTCATATGTGTATGCCACATGTGTGTGCATATGTGTCCATGAGTCCAGAAGAAGGTATGGGGCCTCCTTGGACCTGGAGTTGCAGGTGGTTGTGAGCTGCTTGAGATGGGTGCTAGAAACTGAAATTCCTGCCTCAGGAAGAGCAATAGGCTCAGCCCCAAGAAACAACCATAGTTTCGTCTTACTTTTCTGCTTTAGTTTGTTGATACAGTGAGGCCTATTGATTGTTTTCCAAATGTGAAACGGTAACTGTCTTCCTGTGACAATCTCACTTGGTTTCGGGGGTATTTCTCTCAGTATACACTGGTGGGTTTGATTTGATGTTTCAGTGAAGATTTTGTGAATTTTTTTCAAAATATTTTTCTTAAAGCTGTGATAAAAATTTGAATGGGTGATCATGTTTACCAGCGAAGCCACTGAGATCTGGGTTGTCCTTTGGGAAGTTTTCTAATGAATTCAATCTCTATAATAGTTACAAGGCCGATAAGATTTTGGCTCCTTAACATGTTCACTTTAGTATGTTTATCTGTTCAAGAAGCATGTCCCTTTCCCTGCATTGTCACATATTAAAAAATATTATAGTGTGTTTGTATGTGTCTGTGTGATGTGTGTTCAGGGGAGTGAGTTCCACAGTGTTTGTGAAGGTTAGAGGACTTCATGGCATTAGATCTCTCTTTCCACCTATATGATGGGTTCCAGGGACCTAACTCAGCCACCAGACCTGTGCAGCAGGCACCCTCTCTCACCGAGCCAGCTTGCCGGCCTCATTGCCTCATGTCAATGCTAAAGGTTTTTTTCTTAGGATTAAAAAAAAAAAAATTATAGCCGGGCGGTGGTGGCGCACGCCTTTAATCCCAGCACTTGGGAGGCAGAGGCAGGCGGATCTTTGTGAGTTCGAGGCCAGCCTGGTCTACAAAGCGAGTCCAGGACAGCCAGAGATATTCAGAGAAACCCCTCTCCGAAAAACCCCAAAAAAAAAAAAAAAAAAATTATGTGTATGTGTGTGAAGGAGTCTGAGCATGTGAGTGTAGGTGCCCAGAATTCAGAAGGGGGCGCTGGATCTCCTAGTGCTGGAGTTACAGTGTCTGGGGCCACCTGACATGGCACTGAGAACCACTGCACTGTCTCTCAGGATGCGGAAAGGCTGTTCCTCCCTGTCCTCTTCACACTGTGTTTCTAGTCCTCCTCGGGTCTGCGAGCTTCTGTGCTCTGACTTTTCTCTTGGTCAGTCAGAGGTTTGCCAGTTCTGTGGATGTTCTCAGAACTGTTTTGCCTCTCAGTTCTCTTGTGATCTGCTCCTGTTTCATCGATGTTTGCACAGACCTTCACTGTTTCAAAACTTCCTTCTTCTTACTTTGGATTTATTCTGTTTTTCTTTTTAAAAATTATCTCAAAATAAGGGTCAATGAGGCCAGAGTTATGCGTTAAGAGCATTTTCTGCTCTGTTAGAGGACCACAGATCAGATCCCGTAACCCACTGCTGAGTGGCTCACAAGTGTCTGTCATTCCACCTTTAAGGCATCTGATGCCCTCTTCTGATCTCCAAGGGTACCACACACACGCACACGTACACACACTTGTGCATTGTGTACACCCACCCACTCACCCACACACATTAAAAATAAATTTTGGGCTACAGAGATGGCTCAGTGGTTAAGAGCACTGGCTGCTCTTCCAAAGGTCCTGAGTTCAATTCCCAGCAACCACATGGTGGCTCACCACCATCCACAATGTGATATGATGCCCTCTTCTGGCTGCAAGTGCACAGCAGATAGAGCACTCATACACACAAAATAAGTAAGTAAGTAAATAAATAAATAAATAACTCTTTAAAAAATAAAAATAGATTTTTTACTAAAATAAAAGATAAATTGTAGGTCACTGATTTTAGGACTTCTCTGCTAGGAGCTTTGGAATTTTCATGTCTTCCTCTAAGCACAGCTTTGGCTGCGTCCTCTACATTGTGACTTGATATCACAACTTCATCCCTACAGCTGGAGGGGGCAGTCTGGATCTAGGGATCATGTGTGTGATTTTATTACAAAGCACTAGGTCAGAAATGGGCCCCTGGTTGGGTGGATTCTTGCAGTGCTGGTGGCTGTAGAAAGAACAGGAATTATGTGGATTCCCACATGTGTGCCTCTGCCCATCTCAGACTCCATATCTTTCTCCTCTCAGAAAGCCATTTCCTTGAACTATAGCCCGACACCATGTCTACCCAACTCTCTGTCACCACTAGCACTGTCCAGTCCCATTCCTGTGCCATTGCTCCAGGCCTCTGATCCAACCCCTGTGCCAACCCCTGTGCCAGCCTGTGTTCTTTATAGCCCTTTACTTCCTCAGACATAATCTGTTGTCTGGGTGCAACTATCTTGTTTTTCTATGCACGGAGGAACCAACCGTTATCTTGCTTCTGCTCTGGGCTGAGGCCTGATAACTATAATACAGCCCCACTATGCTGCTGTTCTCTTCCTACTCCAATCCCTACATAGGCTTTATTGCCCTAACTGGATAGAGGGCAGAAAGCAATGGAGAAGCACTGTGAATCTTGCCCAGTCTCCGAGCCCAGAGGCCAACGCAACACAGGCCTCACTGAGTTGTGGCCTTTCTCAGTGCCCTGGGTGGCTCTTGGTGGTTATCTGCATCATTAACTTTTCACTGATGAGGACTCAGATATAGCCTCACACCCTCTTGTTTCAGCTGGAGGTCCAGCTGGAGGTACCAGCTGGGGAGAATCCACATTCTCTTCCGTCAAAGGGGCATCTCCTACTCATGAGACCCTAAAGGTGGGGGCGAAGGAGGCCACCAATCAGGAGGGGGTGCATCGCCCCCTTCCTTGGTCACGGAAAAAGAATCACCTGAGTTTCTGAGTGTTTCCTTTCCTTTCTCACAGTCAAATTCTAGTTTGCTTTGAAAATGTTTTCTGTTTGGGGATGTGGGATGTGGCTTGGTGGTAGAGGCTTGCCTAGCAAGCCTGAGGCAGTAGGTTCAATGCCAGGCATTGCTGGAACAAAACAAAACATGACAAAAACTGTAGATTATTTGCTTGTAATAGACACTGTGGTATGTGTCTTGTCTATTGTTACAGTCTACTGTGCAGGAGAGGAAACTGAGGTTGTTGTTCCCTGGGGCATTCAGGCAAGAGGTGGTAGAATCCTGGCCTGTCAGTTCTCCCAGACTGAGCCACAGACCCCTCACTTGTGTGAGTGCCAACCTATCCTGGGGTGGAGATCCAGATACAGGGGCCAATTGGGGCCAACCATAAAGTCCCTGAGATAGTGACAACCTAGACTCCTGCCTAGGACATCTCAGTGGCCCCAGATGAGCCCTGGGGACAACTATAGCACTGTGGGTACCTTTAATAAGGGGACCAAGACAAGCCAGTGTTGTCCATGAGAAATCCATTTATATGAGATGTTAGGCTCAGTTACTCTCTCAAGTTACATGCTCCCCCCCCCCGCCATCCAGGAGTGTCCCCAAAGAGCTCTCCACACTCTCCAGAACCCATGATCCTCTCTGACACTGCCCTCTCCAGGTGGACAACAGCCTTCAGAGGAGGCTCTGTAATGTGTGTATGATGGAAGAGTCTGAACCCCAAGATGCTGGGCATGCTGGGCATGGCCTTGCGGCCACAGGATTTGGGATCTAACCACAGAGCATCAGGAAAGCCCAGATATCTCTGCCCTTGCCAGACTAGACCCCCTGGTAATGGGACAGAGGGATGAGGGACTCATAGGAGTGTAGACAAACAGCTCGAGCCCTTGCAGACAAGGAGCTCAAAGACTTCCTGGGGGCAGCAACAGGACAGGGCAGCTCAGGGGAAGGGTGACAGTTGTGGCTGCTGGAGCCTAGCAGAACTGGGAGCCCCACTCCCTGGATAGCCTTGGGAAAGCTCCTTACCCTTTGGGTCTCAGTCCCCATGTGTAAAACTGGAGGGCGAGAAAGAACAGATCTCCAAGGGCCTGGGAGCTTTTGGGTGTCTTAAGTCTTGCTTGGTCAGGAGGTCCCAGAGTCCCCCTTGGGTGTCACTGTCCCCTCATCTCCTTGTGTTTTGGGTTCATTATCTGTCCTGGATAGGACCTGGTCCACAGAACATGTGTCCAGTTGTCAGCTGGGATGTGTTGTACAGTGGCCATTCCTTGTTACATGTACCCTTGACCCTCCTCTCTGTCTCTCCTGGGAAGTGTTTGTGGAGTGCTGGGCTCCAGAGTACATACTTTAGGGTGTTGACAACTGAAGTGCTGGGGTTCATACTGCTGTAGTCTAGGACTGTGAGATTGTGGGGGTTTTAAGGTCTGGGGTGCTGTGGTAAGAGGTGCTGAGATCTGAGTAATTGGATTGAGGGTGCTGGTATTTGGAGTTCTTGGGTGCAACATGTTGGGGTTAAAGAGCTAGCTTGGCGATACTAGAGCCTAGGTTGCTCAGATTTGGTGTATTAAAGTATGGTGTCCTTGAGTCTGGCATGCTGGTGTTGAGGATGTTGGGTGGAACTTCTAGGGTCTGGAGTGCTGGGGTCTGGGATGCCCTCTTCCTGGATGAGCCAGCCATTCACTTGTGCTGGCATGAGACAACTGCGAAGCAAGCCAAGCCATGTCTGCGTCAGCTTTTAAAACCACTGAAATGAGCTCACTTGTCATGCTGTGGTCCAAATATTTTGGCCATTTAGATGCAACCTTCTGTGCTTGTGAAATTAAGTGCATTATTAATCTTGCCTGGCCCAGTGACAGGATAGGCAGATCAGATAAATCTCCTCGTGGCACAGAGAGGGAAGGATGAACGTCTTATCATATAAGGAAGACACTGGTGTTTCCGCAGGCTCCTGATGGAGGGGAGCTAACCCTTGGGGAGGGCTAACCAGGGCTGAGGAATGTTGGTGGCTCTGGGGGTGATTATTAAGAGAGAAGCATGTCCGGGGGGGGTGTTCAACACTGCTTCCGGATGTTACATGGGTGACATGGAGTAATGGGCAATGCACCTGAGGTGGGGTAGGGTGCTGTCCTGCTGGATCTCATACTGGACTTGGAGGGGAGGGTCAAGACTATATCTGATTATGAAAGTAATAAAATCCAATGGGGAAGACCAGGAGAGCACAGAGGAGGTTGTGCAAACCCAGGCTCTCTATAGAGGCTCACCATTGTATGTGAGCAGGGTGGGGTGTGTTTCTTTCCAGACTTTGCCATATGCATTGAGGATTGGCATCCCACCATCTATGCATCTAAGCTGCCTTCTACTCTCCCTGGCATTGCTAGCATAGGGTCATGTGAGGAAACTGAGGGCCCAGTGGCTAGCCAGCTCCTCTGTGCCGCTGACCACAAGGGCAGTCCATACTGTGTATCCATAGAGGGCCAGTTGTCCAAGACAACTCTCACTCATTTCTCAGCTGAGTTGTGAATCTGTGGATGATTGGCAAAACAGAATTTACAGTTTACTCCGTGTGGCTACCTGACAGCAAGAACCTGTGCTCTTCCTAGCCATTCTGCATCTCTGAGTGATTTCCCAGACCTACTAGGAGGAACTTGGTTTCCCCTTGGCTTTACAAGTGCAGAACTTCTTAAATGTTGAGACCAGAGGCCAAACAAGCTATGGGGAAGCCCCCTAGCACAGCCCTTAAGGGCTATATCCTTGGGTGGGCTCAGCTCACATAGACCTGCATTGTCTGGCAGTCATGGTGTCTTGAAGTTTGGGGCAAGGGTATCATTGCTAGAGTGATCTTAAAGCTTCCAGATGAGCTAGATACGACCCAGCTCCAACAAGTTTGTCTTTCACAAAACTTTGTCAGCCCTTGCACTGTGGAAAACGTTCCCCATCCTGATCTCAGTATCCCGCTGTCTGTACCATGCCCACACCATTTGCTCAGGCTAGGCTCAGAGACGTTACATCACTTGATGGGAAGAGTGCTACATGGTCAGTGGACACTGATGCCTGAAACCTGACTGGTCAGCAGAGGAGGGGTACACGCTCAGATAGGTTGGACTCTGAGCCCCATAGAGCTGGGATCCCAACATTTTCCCACTGTGTCTGGATTTAGCAATGTGATTAACTTGGTGTGGTGGTCAGAATAAGAATGGACACCATGGGCTCATATATTTGAATGCTCAGTCACTAGGGAGTGGCAATATTTGAGAAGGATTAGGGGGTGTGACCTTGTTGAAGTAGGTGTGGCCTTGGTAGAGGAAGTGTGCCACTGGGGGTGGACTTTGAGGTTTCAGAAGCACAAGCTATGCCCAGTGTCTCTCTCTTCCTGCTGTCTGTAGATCCAGATACAGAACTCTCTGCTCCTTCTCCACACCATGTCTGCCTCCATGCCACCATTCTCCCTGGCTTTTCTGGGCTTCTATCACCTTGGGAGTAGGGCTCCCAAGACTTCCTCCACAGACTGTGGAGGAAGCAGATGAGCTGGAGTGTCCTGCCCAAGGGAAACCCCAGTTTAGGACAGTAGAAACCTTTAAGTCTTGAGTGTTCATTGAGTAGGTACCTCATTGAAGCAACCCCCACCCCCATGTGAGTGCCTCCAGGTAGGAGCCTGGGAATACAAGGGGCAGGTGCCTTAGGAGGCCAGACTCAACCAGGTAAGGTGTAGTGAAGGGCAACACATGTGGCTTAAGACCAGTGCTGACTCTCAACTTCTCTGGGCAGTAGGGGCCTGTTTTAGAGTGTGGAAGTGCCATGGCTTCCCTTGCTTCAGGGAGGCTCAGAGGCCTGGGGCTAAGCCCTCAGGCCTACTGGCTGTAGGCATCTGTCTGGGCTCCTCTGGGTGACCTCATTTCCAGTACAGCCCCTCCTGTGTCTCATTTCAGAAGAGGCTCTTTTGGGGGAAAGGGACCCTTATTAGAGGGATAAACAAAGGCCAATTGTCACCATGAGCTAGTAATTCATCAGCTTAGGGACTGGGGTCCTCTAGGGATTGTGGCTGTCTTGTCTTCTGGGACTCAAGATGGGGGGCTGGTTGGGGGCCCAGGGTGAGGTAGGATGGGGTAAAGCCACCCTGTCTCAGAGATTGTCTCAATGGCAGGCCATTGGCTGCTCTCCAAAGCAAACCCCTAAAGTCTTCATGAGTAAATGAGCCTTTGTCTCAGAGGGACCTAAATCTTGAGACAGAGGTTCAGGGAGGGGGCAGGGAGAAGGCATGGGGAGAAGGCTGAACTGATAAACTGAGGCTCTGGGGGGGGGTCTTTTTTGGAGGGGGAGTGTCTAAGAGTAGGACTAAGAAATAAATAGGGATTGAGAATGCCTGCCTCAGGCCCCTTCAAAACAATGCCCCTGTGTCCCTCCATGAACCTTCTGAGTGCTGGGATGTTGTCCTGTAGGGAACATGGAGGGCTATGGATTGCAAGCCTGCCCACAGTGAGTTAAAAAAGATGGACTTTGTGTGTGTGTGTGTGTGTGTGTGTGTGTGTGTGTGTGTGTACAGGTATGGCTATATTGGTGAGTGGGTGGGGCCAGCAGACTGCTGTGGGTGCCACATGGAAGTTGGGCCTTCAGGTAAAATGTTGAGTGGCCAGTATAGGTAGGTGTGGGGCAGCCATTCCTCCTCAGCTAACCTGAGGAGGGGTGGCTGTGGGTAGGGCTGGTGTGCAGGAGGAAGATGACTCAGGGAGGGAGGGAGAGGGCAGGCCTGGTGAGTTTTGCTAAGAGTCTGGACTTCATCCCCAGGGCAAAGGGAACTGGAAAGGGGGTTAAAGCTGGGTAAACTGGGTGGGGGTAGGAGTACTGCTTGCTCCATGTTAGGCAGAAGCAACAGCCTGATCAGTGGGAGGCAGCGTGTGGCCCTCCGGGATCTTCATTCCCAAGGCCTGCAGCTGGTCCCAGACTCCTAGAGGGGATGGCAGCCTCCCTGGGCTGAGCTGCAGCCTGGAACCTGGCCAGGACACCACTCCTGGGCCACGTGAGCCAATGCTGGCTGGATGATGTGTGCTGGGGTGTGTCTTTGCCTCCTCATTCGTTGGCTGGAGGGCTGGGCGAGAGAGAGAGAGAGAGAGAGAGAGAGAGAGAGAGAGAGAGAAACACCTTAAGTACAGTTTCTCCTGCTGCAAGCCCTGAGGATGAGCAGCCGGCAAACTCCAGGGTTACTTTACCCATTCTTCAATCCAAAAATGACGCCTCTTTATGGCACTATCAATAACAGCACGCCTCTCCTGTTGCTGCAGTGGCCACATACATAATATTTAAACCACATTGGTGGATGACAGAGACAGACGGATATTTTTAATCCCAACAGACTATTACGGTTCATATCATGTCTGTCAAATAAATATTATGAATCATTTCCCGTTATCTTTATGGGGGCAAGTTGGAGGCATCAGGGGATTGGGCAGGGAGGTTTTTCTCTGAATATTTATCCAGTTCGTATGTATATGTATGTGAACAGGAAATTTATGGAGCAATTGCCGATAATAAATGTCCCGATAAAACACATTATCTCCTCGCTTGATGGGCCACGTGTGGAGAAGGGCAGGGTGCAGGCAGCAGCGAGAGTATGCTGCCTTGACTCAGGTGAGGTTGGGATCCTGTCACAGGCGGAGAGTCTCCCTTGGTGTTTTTAGCTCCTGCGATGTGTTCATCTACTGACCGTGGTCATCATCTCACTTCAAGCCAAAGAGTCCTCTGTGATTCACTGATCCTGCCCTCCTATCTTCCAGAGGAAGAGAATGAAGTTCACAGAGGGCCTTTGTCCAAGGGCTACAGTAGAGGTGGTGGTTTGGGTCTCCCCTTCCTGGTACCTTCCCTAGCACCCTGTTTTCCAAGTACATCACTTGTCCTTTCTCTCTGGTCTCCAGTTTTACCTGACATCTCCTACCCTGTCTGTCAGACCCACACTCTGTGGGAAGGCAGATGAGGTGGCTTCCTGGATGGAGGTGTGTGAGCCTTCTGAGGGCTTTTCAGGAAATCTGGTCATTGGCTAGTCCATGGTGCTGGGTCCACTGTGGGACCAGAGTCTGGGACTCTGCTGCCTCAGCCTCAATCAACAACGTCTCTACCTATAGGAATGGGATCAGGGTCTTCTTACAAGGATGAGAAGGCAACAGAGGAGATGGTGGGCTGTAGACCCGGTACCTAAAAATACAAGCATCCTCCTCTCAGGGCTCTCTGTCCTTGTGCCTCTTCTCCAGCACCCCTGGAACTGCTTAACATGGCCTTGGATTTGGATTCTCTAGAGGCTTCTGAAGCTCATAGGTTCTTGCTCATAGCTGCCCCCACAATCATGGTCCCTCCCCATAGAGGTCCTGATTGTAAGTGTTCCTTATCTGTCTCCCTCTGTGCTTCTCCACCACTGGTGACAGACATAAGGATCCCTCTAGGACTGAAGACATTTTCCCCAATGCTCTGACCCAGAGGTACCACTGTTCTTTTTGTTCACCAATCAGGACAGACAGGAGTCCAACTGGAGCCAAATAGCTTTCTCTCTTACCCTCTGGAGAGACAGTCATGGAGAAGGGGTTAAGTCTGGACCCTTGTTCTAGTCACAGCTCCATATAGCCTTGCCTCTCTGACTTTCACCTACTGTCATCCCGCTTAGTTCATTGTCACTCCAACTGAGCCACAGAGGTGACCAAGGGTCTTCTGGAGTTCAGAAGTGGATCTGGCAGAATGCTATGCTCCTCTACTTTGTTGAGGGCTTGGCATCCCAGCCTCCTGCTAGCTACCACTAGTTCAAGATCTGAACTCCTGATCAAGAATATTCCACTGGGAATGGAATGGGGATAGCCCAGTCCCTCTTGAGTCCCAAGACCTGCTGGGCCCCAGCTGTCTGTCTGATGTAGCCTGAGGGTACCTAGCAACACTGGCCTTTAAAAACTCCATTCACAAGGCTGAGCGGAGGCACTGTGAGAAAAGGGCCAAGGTACTTTAAAAAGAATCCTTCAGGCCAGGCATGGTGGCGCACGCCTTTAATCCCAGCACTTGGAAGGCAGAGGCAGGTGGATCACTGTGAGTTCGAGGCCAGCCTGGTCTACAAAGTGAGTCCAGGACAGCCAGGGCTGTTACACAGAGAAACCCTGTCTCGAAAACAAAACAAAACAAAAAGCATCCTTCAGGGAGTTAAAGCAAACAAACAAAACAAACGGCTCTCAGATTGTAGGCACGAGCAGGGGCCTATTCCCATAGAAGTTTTTGGTTGCTGAAGCATATGACACAAAAGTCAGGGTGGTTTTGCCATGGTCAGCTTGGTCCTCTTGGACTCTGGGACAGCCACTGTCTTGGGCAGTTTCACGTGGGTTCAGTCACACCAAAGAGCCCAAGTCGAGGGGAAATCAGAACATAGTGACCATAGAAATAACAAGCAGCCTGGTCATGTTTTCATCCAAGAACTGGAGGGTTTGAGGTAGGGTCCCCCTCCAGTACCCTACCTGCCCTTTGTCCTGGGTAACCATGTCCCCATCTGGTATCAGGGACAAGGCTCAGAGCTGTTTAGCCTCTGTGGCTATTGAGACTGGATATAAGACTGAGCTGGATTAGTAGGGTCTGGGCCCCCTGTGTTCACCACTGGCCACCTATATCCTGGACAGACCGGGTTTCTTAGGAGCAGGTACTATCTCTGGAAACTACTGTTTTTGTCCTCAACTAGGGTACTCACATGGAAACCTGCCTAGGCCACTCTACCTCTCAGCACTTACAACTCTCTACAGCAAGTGGTAAAGGTGGGGAGAGAAGGCTCTGGATACCAAGGAATCTGGCCATCCATCGTTGGGACATACCTCAGATGCCATTGCCAGCTTTTGGCTTGTGTGTTGTGGTCTGATGGCCAGGTTGGGTTATAACTTCTTCCCACCTCCAGGCCACTGCTATGCCAGCCCTTCCACCTGGGTGTGTCAGCCTGACTCGACAGACAAACATGTCCTTTCTTCATGAAACAGCTCAAGGATTAGCCATGAGGAAGTCACCAGAGCCCTGGGTGGCTGGGCCTTGCCCTCCTGTCCCCATGGACGGTGCTTTGGTTCTGCTTGTGCTGCTCTACCCTGAACTATGGCTTCTGGAGTCATTGTGCAGCCATTCTTGCCTGTGAATCTTCCCTGTCTTGTGACAAAATAACTACCACCTGCCAAGCCCTCCTCCAGGCCTAATAGTCTCTATATTGCCTGGTTAGTCATTTCAACGACCCAGTAAGGAGGGTGGAATTGTGTGCACTTTACAGACCAGGGAACAGAGGGTAAGAGCGGAGTGGCCTAGCTGGGCCATTAGATAGTTGAGAGGCAGAGCTGGGGTCTGTCCTTGGCTTGCCTGTCTTGACCACACCTTCCCTGAGAACCCAGGGTCATGTCTTCACTATGCATTCCGCTGATGTTTGCTGATGGAATGAATGGCTCACAATATTGGAGAACAGGGATCACTGAAGTTTCTCTATCTAACCCCACACACACCCTTCCTCATCCTCTTCTGTTCTGAGATTCAGCCTGGGCAGGCTATCTGCAGCCCACAGAGTTCATTGGCCATGGCAGAAAGGCAGGGGATGTTTTGCTGTTGGCCACTATGTGGGGCCCTGGGGAGGGCAACCCAGAAGTCCTGATGTGACATCACCTCCCTAAGGGAAGGTTTGCTCTATTCTATCAGCTCTCTGGTCTTGCTCTCGACACAGGGAGTTAGTTCTGCCCATTCACTGCCTGACAGAGGATTCTCAAATCCTTCCTTGGCCCTGTCAAGGAAGGAGTCTGCAGGCTTTTCCCCCTGGTCAAGCAGGCTGTCTGATGCAGGCACTACAAGGAGCTGTATGCCACACTAACGGAGATGGGGCAGGCCTGGGAAAGGGGCCTGCTTTGTAGCACAACCCAGGGCATTTAGTGCCCCCATTTTGTTCTCTCTCCCTCCTGTCATGTATGGGCTGGTTTCCCAGACCCCATAGGAGGACCAGGGATGGCCTTCCTCTGGGACAGGTCTGTGGTCCTTCTGGGATGCTGCTAAGAAGCATCTTTAAGAGGGTCTCAGAAACTGTTCTTTACAGAGGTGAGAAAGTATAGCCCTGAAGGGTGGCGGTAGTGTACCCAGGCGGGGCTTTCCTTTTTGTCTTGAGGGGAGGTGCTCTCTTTGGGTAGCACCCACTCTGTGTAGCCTGTGGACTTTAGTAAGCCCCTCTGCCAGGGCCTCCACGTTGGATGTTGGTCTGGCAGGCACCAGCTGGGAGTGGAGGGAGGCGGGACTGCCGGTGGCCTGGCTTGGCACAGGGGCACAGTGCGCTTAGGGAGGCTGGCTTGGCTCTGTTCAGGTAGCTCACACCCAAATTCGAATTCCAGCTGCCCAAGACGGCGGGCGGGTTGCGGAGGAGGCCCAGGCTCTCCCTGGGTAGGAGTGCTTCCTTTCGTTTTTAAACAAACAAATCATGAATTTAAAAGTCAGGGAAGAGAGCTGCCCAAGGTATAAAAATAGCATGGGGCCACGGGCGATGTCTGAAGCCAGCAACAGCGCCTCTCCAGCCCCGCGTCTCTGAGGAGGGAGCCGTCGGGTTAACATGGGTACTCGGAGCAGCGACCCTCCCCACCACCCCCAGCCAGTCTAGCCTGCGGTCAGACACCATAGTCTTCTTTGGGCCTCCCTCGTGTTAAGTGGGAGGGGACTAGGGTGTCAGAAGGGCAACATCCTCCTGCCCAGCTGCCTGCCTCTGGCTCACCGCCCTTCCCAGGACTCAGTTTCCCCATGTGTCCACCGGGGTGCGCTGGGCCTCGGCTCTCCTGTAGAGAGCCCTGCCGGACCAGGGTCCTGGAGCCGCCACGGCCGGCCTCTTTGTGTGTCCGCGCAGACAATGGCCCGGCCGCTGAGCTCTCCTCCCGGCCCGGCTCTCCTCCTCCTCCACCGCGGGCCGCGGGGATTTTGGGCAGCCAGGGAGGAAAGGCTTGCTTCAGCCCACCGCCCCGCCCTCCTCCCACGCCGCCGCCCCATGGCTCCTGGGAACCCCTGGCAGACGCAAACTTGCAAGTTTGCAAGGCGCTCACAACATAGTA